>VMDO01000355.1:113213-170461 GCA_007922755.1 Pedetes capensis | reverse complement strand
AGTTGGGTCTGACTCATAGCAACTCTGTGTACAACAGAACAAAACACTCCCTGACACTGTGCCATGCCTGGCCCTATGTCATTGCTTCTCTACTATTTATAGGGTTTTCAGTGGCTGATTGTTTCAGGAGTGGACTGCCAGGTCCTTCTCCACCCAAAAGTATGTTATTCATAAAATTGTTTTTTAATCAGGAGACGCAGTTCAGATGCTGCAGGCCCATTTGCAGTGCCTAACCATCTTCGGCAAGACGTAGAAGAATTTGAAGCTCTCTATGACCAGCACAGCAATGAGTATGTGGTCCGCAATAAGAAGCTTTGGGATATTAACCCCAAACAAAAATGTTCAACTTTATATGAGTAAGTAGGTTAACATTCCTAGAACTGTCATTTTATACTGAGCCTATCAGTTAAAAATCAAAACTTGTTTAACTTATGTCTGATATTTATCAAAGGACTCATTTGTTGGTTCACAACTTCTGGGAAATAGCCTTTACCACTTGTTTTGCAAAGTTAATGGAAGATTTTTCATTATTAGATTTAGAATCATGATGATTATTGGTTTTGTCAGTTTGAACTGCTAATATAGATACTTTCTGATTCTAAAACTGTCCTGGTATGTCCTGTTTAGACTAATAAACAAAGCTTTCCAAGGTATTCATCTGGCAAACAAGACTATGATTATTTGATCTCATGTCTTTATGTTGATGGATTTGTTTGGCATCTCACAATTCCAGTGGCAGGTTATGTAGCTTGGTGATGTCTTACCCTTTTATTGGAGAAAGGATCCCAAGATGTTGGTATAATTTCAGCTTGTATTGTAACAGAATACAGTACAAATACAAAAACCTGTACTCCTATCCTGCGTTAGAGACTTGATTTCTTGAAATTGATGTGATGAAAGAGAAACATACTTTTCGAGTAACTTTAGGTATGAGTAACCTTAGGTTTGAAAATGTTGAGTGTGACATTGAACAGTTGTCAGATTTGAAGTACATAAAACAATCTAGTAAAGAGTTTAGGGAAATATAGGAAACCTCTTACTATTTTGAGCATGGCATTAATAAATGGTACATGAGTACTTCCTCTTAAACCGTAATCCCAGCGCTCAGGGGGCTGAGGTGGGAGGACCAATGCAAGCTCGAGGCCAGCCTGGTCTTCACAGAGAGTTCAAGGGCAGTCTACACTACACAGCGAGACCCTGTCTCAAAAAAAAAAAAAAAAAAAAACCAAACCATACACACATCGAGGGCTAACATCGATAACTGAAAATTAAAAGCTAACCATTCTCCTGAGAGTCCTGTCACTTACCCACACTATGGTCATTTCTTCTGCTTCCTTTGCTTCCATCATTCCTGTCTTGCCTGCTTAGTCAATCCTGGTCCCTCTTCATAGGTTTTTCTTTGAATTGAAATACTGAGTAAATCATATTTCCAGAGAGCCCCTGGATGACAATTGGAAACAGCTATAAAATTATACTGACATTTCATTAAATATGCTAGAATTTGCTTGAAGCATCCAAAACTGAAGCTAAAGTATATAGTTTTTAGTAGTTTTCTCTTAATATATTGCCATCATAAATGGGAAAAAAGCACAGTTATGAGAAAAAAATGGAATAATTTGTTTTTATTTTTAGGTAGAATTTATATTTGATAATAATAGAAAACCAAGAAGTTATAGGAAGTTATATCTCAAAATATAATTATTTTAATTTCAAAAGTAAACATAAGCTAGGTGTGATGACTCATGCCTATAATCCCAGCAGCTGTGGAGGCCAAGGCATGAGGATCCCAGGTTTGAGGCCAGAGGCAGCCTGTGTAACTGAGACCCTGTCTCAGTTTAAAAATCTAAAAGGGAGATGAGGGTGCAGCTCAGTTGCAGAGCACTTGCAAAAGTATGTATGAAGCCTTGAGTTCAATAATACTCTTCTATATTCACTATGGAAGGCAAAACTATACAGTCCAACAAATGGTTTAATTTTTTAGAAGAGTAAATCATACACCGTTCATGGATTAGTTATTCTACTATTGCTCAATGGCAGCTTTGCGTCCACTGGGAAGGGCTCTTTGGACAGATGCTATAGGCTGATGTTAATTATCCCAGTCAACCAAAATCCTCAAAGATTACTGTTCTTGAGGCTACAATGCTTTCTTTTTATCTTACTCCCCCTCAGCCCTGTCTGCGTTTAGAGATTTCTCTGTAAAAGTGAAGTCTGATGGGAGTGAATCTTAGAGCAAAGTTGTACTTAACCTTACCTTGAAAAATAAGTGTGTAATAAAATAAAAATAAAAGAGTTTCACTTGTAGAGTTTATTCTAAGAGAAAAGTATTCATAAAACATGTTAAAATAGATGTGGGTAACTTAAATATTTAGGGCAGTAGTGCTGACAAAGAGATGTGGCATTTGGTTTTTATCAGGATATCAATTCCTTTGAATTTTAATTGTTTTTAATTGTCCTATGTGTTTATCTGCAGCAGCACCTACACAAAGTGGTTTTCTTTTGCTTCAAAGCATTATTTTAATCTTTCTAAATAAGGTCTCATTATTTAAGTTGCCAAGTAAGCCTCACCAGAGACTTGTTCTTGAAAAACCCTTCTTAGTGGGGCCTGGTGTAACGTTCATGCTTATGTTTTCACTGTTACAAAGTGAATACAAAATTTAATTGGAAGAAAAAGGCTCTTTGAGGCTGATGTAAGAATGGGAAAAAATAGACCCAAAACTGGAACTAACAAGCTCAGTTTAGAATTGGAGTCAGACTAAGGAATCAGACCCCTTACTGTGGATCTGGGCCTTTAACAATGTTGATTCATTGATCAGGAATGATTAATTTTAGTCTCTATGAATGATTGCACATTCCTAATGAGAGAAGGTTTAATGGATTTACTGTATGCAAATTAAAATAGGATTTTTTCCTAAGATTTGCTTTCCTTTTCTCATTTGGCATTCTTAATAATTTTATTTGTTTCCTGAATAAATTATCTTGCTTTTCCATTGCTTTTTAAATAGATATATACTATATAATTATATCTATTAATTACATAATTACATAATTGAAATTTTACAAATAACTTTTATTTTTTATTGCCTTTTCCCCCAAGAAAGTTTTCAAGGATTATTTTCTAAGTGGTAGGCAAAATCTTATTTGTTATATCATTGGTTTCAGTTATCCTTATATTTCTTGTTCTGTTTATTGTTAGGAGAGTTTGAGACCAATGAGGAGTTAAATAGAGTTTTTCTTTGGAAGAATAAATATTTTTTTCAAATAAACACTCGCAAGTGCTTCCTTATGATAACTAATGTAAATGTAAATTTTTTCCAAGTTACTTCTCGCAGTTGTTGGAGGAACATGGTCCCCTGGACATGAGTAACAAGATGTTCTCTGAAGAATATGAGTTTTTCCCCGAAGAAACTCGGCAGATACTAGAAAAAGCAGGAGGTTTAAAATCCTTTCTCCTGGGATGTCCTCGTTTTGTTGTGATCGACAACTGTATCGCACTGAAAAAAGTTGCATTACGGCTGAAGAAAAAAAGAAAGAAGAAAAACATTAAAACTAAAGTGGAAGAGATTTCAAAAACAGGAGAGTATTTACGAGTTAAACTACCGTTGAATCCAGCTGCTAGGGAATTTAAACCAGATGCAAAGTCCAAACCAGCGTCTGATACATCTTCAGCACCAGCTTCTGAAGATGTGAAGCCCAAGTCTGTGTCTGCTGATTCTCCCAAACCACCTTGTGAAGATGAGAAGCCCACACTGGAATCTGATAGTTGTTCCAGTCCAGTTTCCGAGGACAATAAAGGTAGAACAGTCTCTTCTGACTCTCCCAAGCCAATCTCTGAGGACGCAAGTCACAAGCAAGTGTCCTCCTACTCCCCCAAACCAGTTCCTGAGGATGTGAAGCCGACGTTTTGGACTCAGTCGCACTTGGTCACGGCATACTGTACCTATCTTCCTTTCCAGGGCTTTGGCATAACCCAGACGCCATCAACCTACATAAACGTGCTACCAAGTTTGTCCCAGTACACCAGCATTTACACACCCTTGGCCGGCATTTCTTCTCAATATCCGCTGCAGAGACCACTGCCAGTGATGCCATCTTTCATAGCCGACAATAGAGCAGATAAAAATGCAGCTGCTTATTTTCAGGGTCATAATTTGAATGCTGCGAATGGCTCTGGTAACCACACGGCCTCTGAAACACAGATCCTTGAAGACTGTTTGGGTGTATCTGTAAAGGCACTGAGCCCAGATGATGCTGAGGCAGCCCCAAATGAGTCTGACAGAAACAGTGGGCACTGTGGGAACTCTAACAACAAATGTGAAGTCCTCCCAGAAAGTACCGGTGCAGTAACAAATACTCCGTGCACACAGGTGGTTGCCGTGCAGGTAAGATTTAAAAAGAAAAAAGTCACCTTGATTCTGAAGCTAATTTTTCAGTTTTCGCTGGCTTTGTATTTACTAAAAGGCTTAGAAATTATTGGCTTTATAATGGTTGTTGAAGCTTTTGCTAGAAAATATTTTTAAAATATGAACTCTTTTGTGGGGCATGACAGGTGATTCTGTCAGAAAGAAGGTTGCGTTCAGTACTCAAACTCTAATGCCTGCAGCCGTGGACCTGTGGCATCCAATCCCGTCAGATCTCGGAAGCTAAGCAAGGTCGGGCCTGGTTAATACTTGGATGGGAGACCACCTGGGAACACCAGGTGCTGTAGGCTTGAGAGATGGACCTGGCAACCCACTCCCAAAAATCAATCCGCCATTGAAAGCCCTTTGAACAGCAGAAAAGCACTGACAGTAGTGTTTGGCCTGTTGTATGTAGGGTCACTATGAGTCGGATACTGACTCGACGGCACCTAACAACAACTCCTCAAACTCTGTACCAATTAAGAAATAACTCTGCACCAATTAAGAAATAAGTAAAGGAGTCAGCAGGTGGAGCCAAAATATCACCTTCATGATTAATGAAAGCAGAACGTTAGAAGGATGTGGCTACTTCGGTAGGGAAGTACACCTAACAGTGAAGCCTTCACCACGCCGGCTTACCCAGCAGTTACAGCAGCATCGAAACAGGAGGCCCCATCTGAGTGTCTGTCGCATATGCTAGCAGCTACCAGAGAGAGAAAACAGAAGGAGACTGGGGATGTAGCTCAGTGAGAGAGCCCTTGCCTAAAATGCACAAGGCCCTAGGTTCTACCCCCTAAACCTAAACAAACAAGAAGGGGGAGAGTCTGGGTTACACATAGGCAGCTTTTCCTAGCAAATCAGGAAAGAGATAACTGGGTGGAAGCAAGCCATTCATAAGGAGGGCCTTCCTAACAAGCATGAGACTAACTCAGGTTCCAGTCTAGTTGCCTGTATAAGGCATGGACTCATTAAATCCTTATTGAATTGCCCATCATTAAATTTTCTGTTTTCTAGGAAGCTTTAAGAAAAATGCTTTGAGTAATTAACCAATATCAGTTTCGGTTATACAAATTCTAAATGATAATTCCTTTTAATAGAAATGTAAAGCATGAAAAGTATGTAAAGCATGAAACAGTCTAAACTGGGGGGGAAAAAAGCTTTGGAATGCTTGTAGGCATATTTTAAAATGTTACTACATAGTGGACTTGTTTTACTAGAGCAATTGAGGTAAATTAAAACGTTTGTTTTGCCCCATAGGTGTCATTGAACAAAACACACCAAGAAGTCAATACTGAGCCTTATCCTTTTGAGACACAGCAGGTGAGTCAAAATTGTATTAAACTATTTAAAAATTTAATATTCATGTATTTATGTACATGGGAATGATGAATTGGAACTATTTTAGAGCCAGCTCATTCCATAAAAAGTTATCATGGAATAATCTTTGTAATATAGCAGAAAAGTCTTTGATTTTTATTATTGAAATTTGAGAAGAGGAGGCAAAGGAAAAGATAAGTTTTCTCTCATTTACTTAAAAGTATAATGGCTTTGTTTTTTTAACTAATGTAATTTGTTATTGCGGGCTGGGATTTAGCTCAGTTGTTAGAGCACTGCACTGCAGTCTCTGAGGTCCTGAGTTCAATTCCCAGCACTGCAAAAATGGGAGAAGGACCTGGCAATCCACTCCCAAGGCAATCCCAAAATAGTCAGCCATTGAAAACCCTATGACGGTCACTATGGATCGGATACCGACTTGACAGCACCTAACAACAACAACAAATTCGTTATTGCTGTTAGATGCCACTGAGTCGGGTTCGACTCATTGCGACCCTACATACAACACATGAAACACTCTCTGACACTGTACCTTGTCTGGCACTGTATCAGTGTTTCTCAACTGTTTATAGGGTTTTCAGTGGCTGATTGTTTTTCTGGGAGTGGGATGCTAGGTCCTTCTCCCAAGTCTACAGTACCTGGTGTCCCCAAGTGGTCTCCCACCCAAGGACGAACAAGGTCTGACTGTGCTTGTTGTTGTTAGGTGCTGTCAAGTTGGGCCTGACTCATAGTGAACCTCATAGGGTTTTCAGTGGTGAGTTGTTTCAGGATTACTTCGCAGGATTGCCTCAGGAGTGGATTGCCATATCCTCCCGGTTTTTTGTTTGTTTGTTTGTTTGTTTTTGTTTTGTTTTGTTTCGATTTTTGCGGTGCTGGGGATTGTAATCCCAGTTCTCAGAGAGTGCGGAGCAGTACTCTACCAACTGAGCTAAACCCCAGCAATCCTCCTTAGCTTCTGAGATCTGGTGAAATCAGATGCCAGAGTGGTATGGCTGTAGGCATTCTACTTTAAGAATGCTTCAGTTAGAAAATCTATTAATATAACATAGTTAATACATCCTTAGAGAAAAATTTAGCGGAGCGCAGTGGCACATGCCTGTAATCCCAGTGACTCGGGAGGCAGAGACAGGAGGATTGCAAGTATGAGATCAGAGGCAGTCTGCGTAAGTTAGCGAGACCCTGTCTCAAAAAGTAGAAAATGGGCTGGTGGTGCAGTTCAGTGGTCCAGCACTTGCAGAGCATGCAGGCACGAGGCCCTGGGTTCAACCCCCAGTACCATGGGAAAAAAAAGTTATTTAAGCAACTCTTGTAGTTGGTAAAAAGGTATTGGATAAAATTCAGATCCCTTTTAAAACCAAAACTGGTAGTAAAATGGGAATTGATGAATATTTTTCAGCATGCGAATAGCTTTCTCTCCTATGGTAGAAGCCATTGTCTTGCTTAAAAATGAAACATTATCATTAATATTTGTTACTAACCTGGAGATATTAACTGACAAGTTAGATATGAGGAAGAAATGACACAAAAGAGGAAGTATAATTATCATTTACAGAGCCTCATGTTGTATACCAGAAAATCCAAAATGATCAACTGAAAATCTGTACCAAAATAATTCAGAAAGATGATTGGATGCAAAATAAATACTTTTCCATATACTAACAACAGCGTATTACAAAGTACATTAGAAGATACTCTATTTTTAATAGCAACCAAAAAAGAAACCAGTTAAAGCTATGTAAAGAAGACTTTAAAATACTGAGACACAGAGAAGACTTAAATGAAAAGTTGTTCCATGTGCTTGGATAGGATGTAATAAAGAGATTGTTTTTCCCTAAAGCTTTTTTAAACAAGTTCAACATAATCCCAATACACACATGAACAGGGCTTATTTCCCTACTGTAATACAGCAAATTACATCAAAGTCTGGTGGCTTAAAATAACAATAAAATTTACTCTTTCTCAGTCTTTCTTCCATTCTTTTTTTCCTGTCCTTCCCTCTCTCCTTTCCCACCTCCCTCCTTCCCTTCTTGCCTGCCTGCGTGCCTCCTGTCTATTGAACCAAGGGCCTCATGCATGCTAGGCAAGTGCGCCACCACTGAGCCTCACCGCCAGCTGCTATATATATATATATATATATATATATATATTTTTTTTTTTTTTTTTTCCCCTGGTACTGGGATTTGAACCTAGAGCCTTACACTAACATGCTTATGTTTTGCAAATGCTGTACCACTGAGCTGCCCTCCCCCCAGCCCTTCTTACTTTTTGAGACAGGATCTTGTTAAGTTATGCAGACTGCCTCTGGTCTCAAACTTGCAATCTTCCTGCCTCTGCCTCCCGAGCCACCGGGATTATAAGGTGTGCGCCACCATGCCCAGCTTTTTTATTCTTGATTTTGAGACAGGGTCTTGCAAAGTTTTGCAGGCTGCCTCTGGCCTCAACCTCACAATCTTCCTCAGGCTGCCCAGTTGTGGGATTATAGCTGTGTGCCACTGAGCTTGGCTCCTCTCTCTCTCTCTCTCTCTCTCTCTCTCTCTCTCTCTCTCTGTCTGTTTCTCTTGGTCATTAATTTAGCTTTAGCTAGGTGATTCTTCAGATCCTCATGAGATTAGGTGAAGATGTTGACCAGGGCCTAGTCATCTGTAAGAGCAACTAGGGCTAGAGGTTCCACCTCCTCAATGGCTCACTCATATGGCTGGCAGGTTGGTGCTGCTAGTTGACAGGAGGCATCAGTTCCTTGCCTTGTGGACTCCATGTAGCACAGTGGCTTTTATGACCTATTTTAGGAAGTCATCTTCCATCACTTCCCCTCTATTCCCTTGGTCACACAGACCAGCTCACCGACCCTGATACATTGTAGAAGTTTATAGAAGGGTTTGAAAACCAATAAGCAAGGGTCTTGGGGTCTAACTCAGGGGCTTGAGGCTAGCTACTACTGTACAGAATTTATTTGGAACTAGACAAATTGATCATAAATTTTTATATGGAAAAATGAACACCAAGAATGACCAGAGAAAAGTTATAAGGAAAATATGCAGCTAAATATAGAACACATTGTAAATCTTATTATGACATAAGTAGACCATTAGAATAAGAGTGCAGTGGAACTAAAGGACATAGAAATTTAAGATGTAAAAAAGATTGTATATTAGCAATGAACAAAAAGCTATTAAATATGTAATGTTTGGAGAAATGGGTTGCTATCTAGAAAAAATCAGTTTGGGTTCCTTCCTCATTCCCCATACCAAAATAAATTCTAGGCAGATAAAATATTTAAAGAAATGAACCCATAAAAGTATCCAGGAAAAAATGAAAAAAATTTTATAAGGTCAATAAAATAGCAACAAAAAAATGTATGCTTATATACATATAGATAATGTGGTGGATGTACACAGCATAGTGTATATATGTGTACAAACTAATATATACGTACACATGGTGCCAAAACACAGCCCATCTGCCTCAGGAGGGCAGTCCCCTGCTGCCAGAAGTTTCCAGGATCCAACAGATACTCTTTTCACATGCAAGTGTGTAATTGCCATCAGTCCGAGCTATGCAAGAGAGTTTAACATAAGTGATGCTTATTGTTTGCCAACATTTCACATTACAGCATGATTTCTGGGTTTTTGTTCTGTTTTTAAGCTCATCCATGAGACAGATAACTAAAAGCAATTCATTGATAACAATTTATCTTTTTGAAACAAACAGCAACTTTTCATTTGGAACACTTAGAAGACCAAAGCTAATACATTCCATTCATATCTAAATTATATAATACACACAGCTTTTAAAACCTGATAAATGGTTCTTGGTGTTAACTGTAGAGAACAACATTCAGATCAAACTTGATCTGATAGCCCTCCTAAAGCAAATTTTCAGAACTAATTAGAGATTGAAAAGTTTCATTGTGAATTTCAATAATAAAATAACTACTGGGAAAAGAACTGGCTTTTTTGAACAGTATTTAGGGGTTTCTAGTTCCTGAATTATGGTGATACTTTCTTTATAAATTTTCATCTTTTATTGTCCTTTGCTTATTTTAAGAAAAAGTTCAGAACAAGATCATAAATAGACATTTTAAACAATTTTTAATAAACAGTTTTGTAATTCACTCAGGGAGATATTTCACAGATTGAAAAAGAGTATGAAGGCTTACAAGAGCAGCTTAAGGAAGCACTTGAAAATTATGAGCAGATAAAACTCAAGAGCTCAGAAGAGATGAAAGATCTGGAAGAAAAGTTGAAGCGGAATGTAGAAGAAAACAAGGTAATCCTTTCTGAACCCCTCAATTAAAAGTGGCACAGATTTGGAGCAGGAAAGTGTAACTTTGCTTGCGAGCCTCAGTTAGCTGAATTTGACTGTTGGCTAAAAAATTCTTCCTTATAATAGCCTCTTTCAAATTTCTCTGTGACATTCAAGTGAGTGTTCTTGCAGAGTTTCGGAACCTCTTCAAATTGTTTTTGAGAAAAGGGCTATGAATCTGGGTTTTCATTTATCTACAATTCAGTTTGTCTGCTTAGCTAAAACTCTCCTCTCTGGTGACTGAGTTCCAAGTTAAATTTTTGTACATGTTGAGAGGCAGTATCACATCAGACATTCCAAGTGTTAGCGCTGGACCCCGACTGGTGGGACTCAGGTCCAGGCTGGGTTCTGTTCTGATAGTTCTGGTCTTGGGCACATTATTTAACTTTTCCTTACTTATCTAGGAAATTTGGGTAAAAGTCGCTACCATTTCATGGGTTTATTTAGATTAACACTTGTAAAGTACTTAGAACTGCCTGGTATATTAATGAGTTTCAGTAAGTATTGGTCACTACCACTCCCCCTAGTGCTCCTATTACTACTATCACTACTGTTATCATGCCTGCTATTACTGCCATCACCATCTTCCGCTTAAAGCAGTGTGAGAATAATTCATGGAGCCTTTGGTGTATTAGACCTATTCTCCAGGGTATCTGATTCGAGTCTACTGACCTTGAGTTCTGTTAGCTGAGGTTGACCAGTTGTATGCAACTGGCTAGTAGAGCAATACCAGATAGGAGCGAGGCAGACTGAATTAGAGTAAAACAGTGGAATTACAGATGTGAAGAAACTGTGCTGGGTTTCTTTTTAAAACAAACTATTGTCTTCTATTTAGAAAGGTAATAAAGAGATGTTAACCAATTTACAAAAGGAAGAATTCGTTCCCAAAGTCTGGATCAGCAGCTGCAATAATGCATTAAATAAAAAATGAGCTTGGGGGATCTTCATCAAGAAACTCACTTATTGAGATTTAAATATACCCAGAAGAAAAAGGCTGGTCTGTTAACTGTCGTGACATTCCTAAGGCCCTGTTTGCACTCAGGGTGGGACTGGGAAGATTCAAAGGATGGGAATAGTTGGAACCAGGAACTTAAAAAATAATAACAATAAAGACTATGTCACACATGACACATGGGACATGAATTTTAATAAACTACTTGGGAAGTTTAACAAAATAAAATACTGCTATAAACTTGGTACTGCCTCAGGAAAATTGAGTTTCAATCCATATGGGAATGCCCATAGCCAGTTATATGAATGACAAGGCAGATTTGGGCACATCGCCATTCAGGCGGGCATTTGGGGAGTGAAGCTCCTTTCTGTCTCAGAGAGGCTGTTCCAGCTTTGGAAGTGAGCAGTCTGACGGCAAGCTGCATTGGTGTAGCTCAGCAGCCTGTCTTTTGTACAGTTGATTCTGTGCTCACAGGGCAGAAAGCAACCCAGGATGAAGGGCATGTGAGAGCAGCCGCTCTGACTGGGACACTCTGGCTCTGGGGGGTTGGTTGGTTGGCTTTTTATTCTGTTTTGTGTGTTTTTTGGGGGGAGGATGTTTTTGTTTTGACACAGGGTCTCACTGTGTAGCCCAAGCTAGCCTCCACCCTTCAACTTGGTATACATCCCAGGCTGGCCTCAAACTCGATCCTCTGGCCTAAGTCTCTACCTCCTGAGTGCTGGGGGTACAGGTGTCCACCACCATGCCTGGAGGCTTTTGTGCTTTTTAATTAGGTATGACTTTGGATCTGCTGTCATGTAGCTATACTCCAGTGTGGTAAGTCCAGTTTTTAAAGGAGCAATTATTTAGTCCCTCAGATTATAGCTTTATAAGGTTATTAGAACTTTCAGGTGAAATGTGTACCTGTCTCCTATCAGGATAAATTACTAATCTGAGTTCCTTTGTGTGATGCTTACACAACAACAGAGGGAACTTAGCTGTGGTCATATCTTAATGATGAGGCAGCCATGTCACTAAAGAGTAGCACAAACAGCAGGTTAACTTGTGTAGTACTTTCGCTGGCTCAGGTATGTGTGTGTGCGCACGCACGCATGCGTATGGTTGTAATACTTTATGCCTTTTGTTACCTGATCTGCTTTAGGTACTTGTTGCCAAGTAGGTTCTCATGCCCCTGCATAACCTTGTGGTTGCACTTAATCTCCCTGCCAAAGAGCTAGATCCAAGGTGAGATCATTGGCTTAGAGTAGAAACACAGGATAGGCGAGAAATAAGGCTGTCTTGGCTGCCAGTAGCAAGGCAAGGCAGGACCGAGGCAGATAGAGTGCAGGGTTCTGTAAATAAGGTAGGCGTGGGGTCACGTCAGTCACTGTAATGACTCGACAAATTTAGGAACTGTGAGGTGTTAGCAAGCAAGGCAGACACATCCCCAGGCTGAGGGGAGCATCACTGAACCCTTCCTGACCCTGTGCTGCCCAGGAACAAGAAGGCTGTGTGTTTTAACGGTCGTCTAAATCACCCTCTCCTGCAGCAGAATTCAGAGGTCTTTCTCGTGGTGGTGGTGGTGGTGGTGGTGATGATGGTTTTTTGAAAAAAGGTCTCATTGCATAGTTCAGGCTTGCCTTGAACTTGTGATCCTCCTTCCTCTGCCTCCTGAGTGTTATAATGACAGGCATGTGTCACCATGCCCAGCTAAATGAGTACAGAGATTCCAGCCCTGGTGTGTGGTTTTTGTCGTTTGGTTGGTTGGTTGGCTCTGTTGTTGTTGTTGTTGTTGTTGTTGTTGTGGGTTTTTTTCCCAGTGCTAGAGGTTGAACCCAGGGCTTCAAACATGCTAGGCAAGTGTTCCACCAGTGAGCCACACCACCCAGCCCCTTTTCATTTTTGAGACAGGCTCTCAGTAAGTTATGCAGGTGGCCTCTGGCACCTACACCTGCTGTCCTCTTACCTCAGCCTCAAGTGTTGCTGGGATTACAGGTGTGTGCCACAGTGCTCAACACATAAGTCTTCGAGGAGCATACCTGGTTAGCAAGAATACCAGAAACCTTAGTATCTAAGGCTAATGTGAGAGAAGTGGTCTCTGAGTCGGTATGCCTTTTCACTACAGGGCCATTGTTGGAGTCCATGTGGATTTCCTTTAAGGTGCACTGTCTTTTTTGAGGGAGAAGGTCCCAAGTTTCTACAGTTGAATCCTTGTCCTCAGTGTCCTAGGCTGTTCTGAGCCTAAGCAGGAAGTTCAGAGTCATGGAACCTTGCAGGAAGTGAAAAATTGAAATCAGCCATGCACAGTGTCTTCCACCTGTAATCCCAGTGACTTGGGAGGCTGAGGCAGGAGGAGCACGAGTTTTAGGCCAGAGCAGTCTGTGCAACTGAGACCCTGTCTCAAAATTTAAAAAATTATAAATTGGGGACTTGAGGGTGCAGCTCGGTGGTAGAACATTTGCCTAGTGTGAGGCCCTTGCTTCAATCTCCCAGTACTGAAAAAGCAACCAACAACAAAAACACTAAAGTTCCCTTAGAGCAAGTATGAAGTCCAGATTTCATTAAGCAGCCATCAAAATGGCAGTTTCAAACTGGAAGATGAACATGTTGCTTTCAGTTGTTTTATATAGTGCTCTGAAAGCTGGGCGTGGTCCCATACAACTATAATCCTAGTACTCCAGAAGCTGAGGCAGGATCATGAGTTCAAGGCCAGCCTGGGATACATAGTGAGACACTGTCTCAAATCCCCCCACCCAAAAAAAGCCAAACAAACAAACAAACTAGAAAGCACAGCTCTGATTGTCTGATTGGCTTTTTTTTTTTTTTCCTGGTACTGGGGGTTGAACCCAGGGCCTTGTGCTTGCTTGCATGCTTTGCAAGTGCTGTACCACTAAGCTGCACCCTCAGCCCATTTTTTTACTTTTTGAGATAGGGCCTCACTAAGTTATGCAGACTGCCTCTGGTCTGAAACTTGGAATCCTGCTGTGTCTACTTCCCAAGTCGCTAGGATTACAGGCATGCGCCATCACACCTCACTTCTGATTCACACTTAAATGAACTATTGTTGTTTTGTTGTTAGGTCCCATCAAATTGAGTCTGACTCATAGCAACCCTCGCAGGGTTTAAAGTATTAATATAGAAAATGTCTTACTTGTAAGTGACAGATTTACAAACTTGTGCTCTACCCAAACCCCTTACTGCCATTTAATGAATAATGCTTCAGTAATGACATAACACGTTTAGAGCATTTCTAAGTTCAGAAGTTTCAAAAAGCAGCATAAGGAAGCTGATGAAGAGGGCTGAGTATCGGGTAGCATTGAATCGCACACTCCAGGGGAAAGGGAACTAGCATCTCCTCACAAGAGTTTCCCATTTCTCTTTGTCACACTGCCTGAAATTCTGGCAGGTATTCAACCCAGATGCCTTTAGTGAGCAGCCAGAGACATCACATTTATATTTTTAAATGCAAACAAAACCTATTGGACTTGCCAATTAAAACATGTGCAGGCTACTTCTAGATTAGGGAAGCATGTCCACTGAAAGGTGAGGTACGAATACTTGGGGGCACATCAGAGAGGTTCTGCAGAGGACCTTCCTGTAATCAGGTACACTGAGGGTTGGGACGTGGCTGTGTTGTGTGGCTCTGTCCCAAGCTGGCGTGCCGCAGAGTGCAGCTCGTGTGTGATCCCTGAACTGGACTCACTGTGTAAGCTAAGACACTGTCACAATTATAACATTTTGGGCTTTTTTTTTTTCCCCCAAAAAGTAAATCTTGCCATTTATTCAAGTACTTTGTGAAATGTTTTTAGATCTCAGAGACAGAATTAAACTGGTTTCTCCAAGATTTGGACAGAGAAATTAAAAAGTGGCAACAGGAGAAAAAAGAAATCCAAGAAAGACTAAAAGCACTGAAGAAGAAAATTAAAAAGGTCTCAAATGCCAGTGAAATGTAAGTAACAACAGGAAGGCAGTAATTCTGTATTGCTTTTGTTAATATTATGAGGGTTTTTGAGTGATTTTCACAGGTTTATGTTTAATTTTAAGACATATCAAGTAAAAATTTTTGTAGATACTGTTTTCACAATGTTTTAATCTCATTTTTAAGCAAATAATTCTCTCAACCTGAAACTTTTTCTAACCCTAGCCTGCTGTCAGGTAAATCACATGCAGGTGAGAATCACCGGAGACTGAGAATCAAAACAGGCCGGTTTCTTCCCAGTTTGAACATCACTGTGGGTGTTGCCTCTCTCCTTTCTCCTTCCTAGTGAAATGAGGGGCTAAGTCTAGATCGAAGGTTCTTTCCAGCGCCAGGTTTCTCTGATGATTATCTTATTGATACTTATTTCCATCTTCAAATTACTAAAATTTGGTTAACCAGCAGATCCTGAGCATATCTATTAGAAGGGCCAAGTATGTTTGAACGTCCTCTGAGGCCTTCCCAGCCTCATTCTGCTCTGAACACTGATACGGCATGTGATTCCTCAGCTCAGCTTAGTCGTCGTCTCCTGCTGTGTAACAGAACATTCACCCTCAGTAGCCTAAGTTAATCGCTGTTTTGTATGTTTGTGATCCTGCTGCCTTGGCTGAGTTGAGCCATCCTTCTGCTGTTTCTGCCAGTGGGCTTGTGTGGGGCTTTCTTTAGCTGGGGGTTGGCTGTGACTGGGCTCAGCTGAGATGGTTCAGCTTCTTTCTGTAGAATTTCAGAGTCTCTCCCTCTCTTTGTGGTCTCTCCATCTGATGTTCTAGCACCATAGCACCATCTGTACTCCCAAGAGTACAGATGTGGAAGCTGCCAGGCTTGCTGAAGGATCAGGCCCCAAAGTGTCCCAGCATCACTTCTGCCATGTTCTGTTGCTTTAACAAGTCTTAAGCCTAGTTCAGATTCAAGGGCATAAATAACAGGAGGCATCCATGGGTCATTGGAGGTCACATTGCAGATTCCCTTTTCAAAGGTACTTTTGCCCCCATGCTCTGTGCCTATGATCAGATGCCTTCCATTATGAGTCTTGCCAGCATTTCCTTTGGGCAGTTTTTAGGCAGTCCTTAGAAGGATGAGGAAATAGAAAACAGTGCTCTAGAATCCCACTCCCCATGTTGTGGCTTCAGAGGTTGGCCTCAAACTTGAGATTCTCCTGCCTCCAGTTCCTGAGTAGCCAAAATTCCAAGCATGGGCCACCATACCCAGTCTATCATGTCATTTTGATTACGCACAGAGTAGTTTCATCAGTAGAACACAGTTACGAAGAAAACAGTGTCTGTGAACCTCTGAATATTTGAGCATGGCCAGTCTTAATTAAGTTATTGAAAAATTTGGAAGGACTTATATTTCATGCTTTTTTTCCCTTTCTTTCTTTTTTGTGGTACTTGGGAGTTGAACCCAGGCAATCACACATACTTTGAAAGGACTCCATCACTGGGCTGTACCCCCAGCCCATTTTTTATTTTATTATTCTGAGACAGGGTCTCGCTATGTTATGCAGGCTGCCTCTGGCCTCCAACACATGATCCTCCAGCTTTCAGCCTCCCAGATCACTGGGATTACATGCGTGCACTGCTTCACCCAGCTCATTTCAAACTTTTCATATGTTCAGATATACTATCTAACTATATGAGACTGTTCTACAAAGAAAAATATTTCTGTACTTGCATAAAAATTAACTATTTCTGCTGTGGAAAAAAGCTTTTTTTATTGATTTATTAATAGAGTTCTTTGCCTTTTCTCTTACACTTTAAGCCATAGGCTTCTCTGTGCTTTCTGCTTTTTGTGCTTTCCAAATACATGCTTTAAAGCTAAATTTTTATATTTAGATTTTTAAGTAAAACTCAAAACTTCTTAGATCTCTTTCTTAAGGAAGCCCCAAGGGCATGAGGAATACTTCCTTGTCTCTGTGCTTTTAATCTCACTGGCCATGAACACATGATTGGGCCAAAAGCAGTTCACCGTCGGTGCAGAGCACAGGTGACTGTGAAAGAGCAGCAGTTCCATGAGAGTGCCACCCAGGATGAGGACTTACAGGAGGGAAGATAACTGAAAAGGCAGTGAAGCTGCTCTCACTGGAGACTGGAGGGTTTTAGCAGGTAGCGGTGGTAAAAACAGATATCTTAGGATAGCATGAAAGAAGATACAAAACCTGCCTGGTGCCGGCATTGCTTCAAATCAAAGATTTACATGCTGTGCTTTGGGGAAGGGTGTGGGTTAATTTTACTTTAAGTCCTGTTTTAAAGAGTAGGAAGGAGACTTGGTACCATTTTGACAGAGAATCCCACATATCCTCGTTTGAATGAGAACTTCTGGTTATACTCAGGGTGATGCCACCATACTTGTGCTCTGTGTCAGTTGAAACCACCTGAGGGATGCTTCCCAGACTAACATAGATTGATTTACCTATAAATATGTGACTTGGAGGGAAGAAAAAGCTGGTCTGTCCTCCAGGTGTAAAAGGAAAATTTCCTAGAATGAAAATGACTCCAAATTCTTCGCCTATTTAGAAGACACCAGAAATGAAACAAAATGTAGAAACATTTAAAAAAAAAATCAAGAAATGTTCGTATGAACACTTTACTTTGTAAAATTTTGTTGAAAAAATGTGAAACTTAAATGTTGGTGACTGTGCTGTTATAGGTCTATCCAGAAAAATGATGGGATGGATAAGGAACATGAACCACATCTGGATCAGTCTCTTGAAATCAGGCAAGTTAAGCTTTAGTTTAAGTTTCTTTTATGGGAGAAAGATGTAGCAATCCCAAAACAAGCAGTCATTGAAAATCCTGTAAGGGTCACTATGAGTCAGACATGACTTGACAGCACGTAACAACAACAATATGTTTCTTATAAATAATTACATATATTTCTACTTCATTTTTAAACTAAGAAATATATTGTTTAAGTGTTTTTCTTTGATCAGATTTCTGCTTTTATTTCCCATTGTCTATAAAAAATCTTGAATTGTTGGCAGTTACTCCTATTTTCTTGAATTAACTTAAAAGTTAAAATTTGATTGAAATAATTTTTTTTTGTGTTAGAGATGTAGCTCAGTGGTAGAAATGCTTGCCTAGCATGCATGACGGCCTGCGTTCTAGTCCCAGAATTGCAAATATATATATATGTATATATATATATATATACACACACACACACACACACATTGTTTTTGTTACTTGAAATGTTAGTCTTGACTATAGAATGGTAGTTTGTTGCTCTGTAATTATAGGTTCATTAGTTTTAATTTATAAACCTATAAAACATTTCTTTTTAATCTTTATTGATGGACATCATATGTTTTTACATAGTGGTAACCAGTTATCAGTGGTTAGCAGTTGTATTTTGCTTTTTTCATTTAATTTTTTTTTTTTTTTTTTGTGGTACTGGGGGTTGATCCCGGGGCTTCACGCCTGCACGCTTTGCAAGTGCTGGACCACTGAGCTGCACCCCCAGCCTTTTATTTTTTTTTTCCTTACTTCCTGAGACAGGGTCTCACTAAGTTACATAGACTTCCTCTAGTCTCGAACTTGCGATCCTCCTGTCTCCGCCTCCCAAACCGCTGGGATTACAGACGTGCGCCACCACGCCCAGCTTCATTTAATATTTTTTCACGTGCATTTCTATTCCCATCATGGTCCGTGGTGCCTTCCCTTTTGGCAATTGGTTTCATTTCCCCCTTTTAAGCTGAAGTATGGCCATGACCAGATTGTGCAGGTCACTTTTTTCATTTGGATTATTTCCTTATAATATGTGGCAAAAGATGAAGGGCTGTGATAAAATTTGTCAGGATAGCCAGATTGTCCTCCTACCCTCATAAAACCAGTGAGGTGGTACATAGCGCTCACCTGTTACTCAGCATTTCCACCAGATTCTTTGGATTTCATATATTCCTTTGATTATTTGTAAAGTGCGGAGAGCACACGTGAGTCTGCATATTGTGTGGTAAAATATGAAGCCGGAAGTTACTTTTCTTAGAAGATTCAGCATGACTGTAAAGCTGACCTGGCTTGAAGCCTTTGTAGTCTCACTGGCTGGATTTGTTTTCAAGATTTTTTCTTCTTTTATCATTTGCAGTAATACATTTGCAAGTGAAAAAAGGAAAATAGAAGAGTGTATAAAGAAAGGAAAAGAGGACTATGAAGAGAGTCATCAAAGAGCTGTGACTGCAGAGGTGAGTCCATGGCACTTGGTGCCTGGTGGATATGTCAGGGGTCATTTGTTTGCTTTGGTGTTTAATTATATATTAGGTATAATAATATTATTGACAAGTGTGGAGGTAAGGGATATCCTATCACCCATAATCCTCTCTCCCCCTAAAATAACCATCCTTTTTCCGTACCTGCGCCTTTTTAAACTTTACACTTGTGTTGTCACATAGATGGACTTACCATGTACACCAAATTCTGTAACCTGCTTTCCTTATTTACCATTATAATTTAGTTGTTTCCCATACTATACACTGAATAGCTTCATTATATTTAATCAAATCACATACCATGAAGTAACCAACCATAAAACATACTTGCCAATCCCTGAAAAGCAAATGAAAATAACGCCTTTTTTTTTTTTTCCCCTTTCCGTACTAGGGGGTTGAACCCAGGGCCTCACACGTGCTAGGCAAGTGTTCTACCACTAAGCTGCATCCCTAACCCCATGTTTATTTTGAGACAGAATCTTGCTAAGTTGCTCAGGCTGCCTCTGACTTTGAACCCACAATTCCTGCTTCAGCCTCCCAAGTGGTTGTGATTACAGGCATGCACCACAGAGCCTAGCTATAACCCACTTACTAAGAATATACTTCTAGGTAGAGCACTTGCTTAGCATGCACAAGGCCCTGGGTTCAATCCCCAAGTACTGAAAACAAAACCAAACAAACAAAAAAAAACCTAATATACTACCAGCTGGGCATGGTGGCACACACTTACAATACCAACACCAGAGAGGCAGAGGCAGGAGGGATCACGAGTTCGAGGCCAGCCTAGGCTATATAGTGAGATCATGTTCCAAAAAACTATATATACAGACACATAGACACGCGCGTCCACTCTTCCCTCCTCCTAGAAGAATAATTTCCAGTGTCAGTGTACTATTTGGGGAACTGCCTGCAGCCATAGCCCTGTGGCATCTGATCCCGTCAGATCTCTGAAGCTAAGCAGGGTCGGGCCTGGTTAGTACCTGGATGGGAGACCACCTGGGAACACCAGAAGCTGTAGGCTTGGGAGAAGGACCTGGCAACCCCCTCCCAAAAATCAATCTGTCATTGAAAACCCTATGAACAGCAGAGAAGCACTGACAATAGTGTTTCCCCTGTTGTACAGAGGGTCGCTATGAGTCAGATACCGACTCAACGGCACCTAACAACAACAACAAGACAAAAATGAAAATTATGATGTCTGGCTTTTGTTTTGAAAGCATGGTTGTCTGGATTTTTCTATCTAAGAAATAAATGATATTTATCAGTATATGTGTCTATGATTGTTCTGGGAAAATAAGAAAAGGATTAACTTATCCAGTCTGCAAACATTGTTGTTGTTGTTGTTGTTAGGTGCCGTCGAGTCGGTATCCGACTCATAGCGACCCTCACAGGGTTTTCAATGGCAGATTGTTTCGGGATTGCCTTGGGAGTGGATTGCCAGGCCCTTCTCCCATTTTTGTGGTGCTGAGAATTGAACTCGGGGCCTCAGAGACTGCAGTGCAGCTCTCTACCCACTGAGCTAAATCCCAGCCTCTGCAAACATTAGGCTTTTCAATTAAATATCAGTTATATACCTGCTTCTAAAGAAGGCGGGGGACAGAAAGAGCCGAAGTGTGCCCACTTGGGGGCTCCACCCCAGTATGTGTGTTTCTGACCTTCTGTAGTTCGTGTTCACCACCTCTTGGCAAGCAGGTTTGCCTCGAGAGCCCTGTCAGGTTACTGGCACCTCGGTTAAAATGAGGCTAGTCTACATTTCCTTCAGTGCTTTTTACTAAAGTGACCAGTTGCCCTGTGGTGAAGTGG
This sequence comes from Pedetes capensis, assembly GCA_007922755.1. Lineage (NCBI taxonomy): Eukaryota > Metazoa > Chordata > Mammalia > Rodentia > Pedetidae > Pedetes > Pedetes capensis. The sequence continues at coordinate 149,516 of VMDO01000355.1, read as the reverse complement.
GGGGTCTCATCGTTTTGAAAATGTGCCCCAGAGATTTTTGATGTTAGTGCTGAGAACAGCTTCTTTGCAGCTTTTTGACTGGGAGTGTGCAGCCTCAGGGTTATTATGCAGGCCCCTCCGGCCCCCTCCTCACTGTGGCAAAAAAATTAAAAAGGCATAGGAAAGGAAAAGAGTGGTTATTTTAGGGGGAGAGAGGATTACGAGTGATAAGATACCCCTTACCACCACGCTTTCCAATAATACCATTATGCCTCACCAGGCTCTGTGCTTATGTGTGGTTGAAGCAGGAGACCGTCTGCACAATTTCCTATGTGCAAGCAGGACCACTGAAGTACATGACTTCAGTGTCATTTTGTTGTTTTACTTTCAAATCCCAAAGTTTTAATTCATGCTCACCTGGTGAAATGACAGCCAGCTAAGTGCTGGTGATCCTGTCACCGTGCCTCATCCAAGGAGAAAGTAGTTTGGAATTTTCACATTTCACCCCTGAAAATGGCTCAGGTTCCATTTGTCAGATACTTAAACATCTTATTTCTTGGCAGGTGTCTGTGCTTGAAAACTGGAAGGAGAGTGAAGTGCATAAGTTACAGGTCATGGCGTCACAAGCAGAAACCTGGCTTAAGAACCTCAAGCTCATGAGCAGGTAGGGTGGCCTCCCAGGGGCGCTTTCCAAGGTGCTGTTCAGAGGAAATGGAGAGAGAGGCACATGAGAAAAACAGGGGTTAATGTTAGGGCTGTTTGCAGTAGTTATACAGTTTATACATGTGTAATTGTAGAAAAATCAAAACATAGAAATAGAAATGATTAAAAATCATATTCTAAAGAAAGACATAAAAAGTTAATATTTTGGAATAAATTTACTATTTGGAAAACATGAAAGTTTTACTTTTTTCCACTAAAAATTACAAAGGATGATTTTTATATTGCTATTTACAGTTCTCCAACCTGATTTTGAAAGGTTGACTAGTACTGTAGCACACAAACTTGTCATGATTTATCCAGCACCGCTAGAGTGAAACAGTGAAATTGTTTGCAAATTTTTAATAATGTAAGCAGCACTGCAGTGAGCATCCTCACAGTGACGTCCTCATGCGAGGTTTAACTCAGTTGGTAGAGTGCTGCACTGCAATTTCTGAGGAAACAGGTTTGATCCCCAGCACTGCATGAAAGAGAGAAGGATGTGGCAAAACAGGCCCGAGACAGCCATTGAAAACCTTACGACAGTCCCTATGAGTCAGACCTGAGTCAGCGGCACCTAACAGCGATGCAAAAACCTTTCTGGAGCAAAGATACTTTCAGGGCTTTTTAAACGTTTTACCCAGTGGCTTTCCCTAACAGTCTCCATGGCAGAGTAACTCTTCATAATCATTACCTGCTTTTGTTTTGTTTTGGTTTTGGAATAAGGTCTACTTGGGAGTCCTAGAGTCCTCTTCAGCCTAGCGTATAGCCCTACTCTCTGTGGGTTTCATCTGTTTTCAGGGTGCTGGTAATGGAACCCAGGGCCTCATGCATGCTAGGCAGATGCTCTACCACTGACCCACGTCTGTAGCCTTCTGTGTGTTTATCACACATGATGTCACTTTCTATTTGGTCCTTTTATCATGTTATACACAGTGGTTTTGCATTTTTTTCTCTCTCCTCTCCCTCCCCCTCTTCTCTCCCCCGCCCCTTCTCCCTGTCCCCTTTTTGTAGTACTTACGGGTTGATCCCAGGGCCCTGTGCATACTTTGCAAGTGCCCTACCACTGAGCTGAACCCTCTACCCGTTTTTTGTCTTGAAACAGGGATGTGCTAAGTTACAGAGGTTGCTTCTGCCATTGAACCTGTGGTCTTCCTGTGTGTGCCTCCTGATTACAGGCATGCGCCACTGCTTGGTTTTGCATTTTTAATCCCAGGTTTTTCATTTTTCCTAGTGCGTGCTTTTTTACTCGAATTTCAAACCCTCAAGAGTTGAACCAGAGATTGGTTGGGTAGACTATGGGGGAAAAAGTTTTAGTGTATAGTTCTTTTTCCTTCGTTTTCAAGATTTAAATTTTTTCACTAGAAAACTTATCTGATTTAAAGTTACTGATTCAGATTACAGAACTAGTACAGCTAAGGTTGAGGCAAGGTAGCTTTGAAAGCCTCTGTGAAATGTTCTTCATAGCCATGGGCATAGCTTAACTGGGAGACAGATGCCTCAGATCTCATTTTATACAGTGGTGCCCACTGCCTCCCATTAGGTCCTCTGTAGGTGTGAATCCTTTCTTGGGGATGCTCTAACTCTCCCTGCTCCACCAAGAATCACAGAAAAAAGAAGGCGTAAAAGCAGCCTTCTAGTATTTCTTTACAATGTAGAAAGAGAACTGACGTAATCACAAGGGGATAGTGTTATTGATCGACTCTGTAGGAGCCTGTTTATCACTTTCAGTAGACCAGACTCATGAAGAGCTATGGTCATAAGCTGATCTTAGTCTGTTGGGCCTGATCCTTTAGTTTTATAGTAAGTTGAGGGTTTAGGTTTTATTGGAATGATTTGAATGTTCCAGCCTTTTAAAAAATTTTTAGAGCCAGATGTGGTGGCACACACCTGGAATCTGGGAGGCTCGGGCAGCAGACCTGACACGAGTTCAAGAACAGCCTGGGCTATACAGTGAGACCCTGCCTCAAAAAACAAAAAAACTAAATTAATTAGTTAATTAAAAAGTTTAATGCAAAGTTAGCCTTCAGTGTTAAATGTGAAGATTTCAAATAAAGGATGGTCAAATTTTCAAATTTAGGGAAAGAAACTAAAATTCAGGAGGATATTTTCTCCCTGCCCACCCCTTTTATGTGTTTTTGTTTTGTTTTAGTTTTTGTTATATCAATAGTTAAGATTTCCTAAAGTGTCGCTAGTGGCCAAAGATACATAATTCTTTAAAAATAATTTGGTTTTATGTGTGTGTGTGTCTGTTTTAAAGGTATCTTTCACATTTAAGTGTTTGCTTTCATTTGCATTGAAGCACTTTTAATCTTTTCAGTTTCTAAGTAGGTAGATGTTAAGGAGTTTCATATTTTTATATTGTTTTCAGTGACTCTGAAGCATATCCTGACATAGAATCTCAGATACATTTGTGGGAATCATTTCTTTCTGATGTTACAAAAGAAGTTGAGACAGCGAAGGTGAGCTATAAAACATTTTATAATTCTGTCAAATCGTTAGGGTGGTTACCATTCTTAGGAGGCTAGTGTCGTATTTAAACCATTTCTTTTTTGCACTGTTAATGGCAATAATGTTTTTTGTTGAAATTATTACACAGTTTTCATGAGATTAATATTTTTGTAAGTGTCTTGGGGCTGGAGCATAGTTCAGTGGTAGAGAGCTTGCTTGCCATATCCAAGTCTCCGGGTTCAATTTCTAGCACCACAAAGAAAAAAGAAACAAGAAAGGAAGGAAAGAAAGAAAGAAGATATTATTTTAAACTCTGCTCATGATTGATAAGGTTGGAGAAATTATATTTGAGAAGGTGTTAAAGCATTCTAATAAACGAAGTCTTATTTTGAACTTCTTTCCCTATAAAAAGTAATTTTCTTACTGTCTTGCATCTCTGTTGTATTTCGTAGGAAATTCTTTACCATTTGTAATGTATAGTAAAAAAAAAAGTATTAATTGAAAATTGTGGTTTTCTCTTGGATTTCATTAGACAAACTTCACATCTCCCTTCTACCCACAGTCTCAGTTTGAAGACCAAATTAAGGCGATTAAAAATGGTTCTCAGCTCAGTGAACTTCCCAAAGTGCAGATTTCTGAGTTCTCATTTCCTGCCTGTGACACAGTAAGTCTATCACTTTTTTTTTTTTTAATAAAACATAATGAACCACAATTTCTTCCTTAGCTGACCAAAGTAGTTTTTTGTTAGTATTGGTTTCTGGGAATGGGGATGATATGGTTTAATGATGGCCTTAATGTTTTCATTATTGGTACTCCTGGTTGGTTAACCTCCTAGGCTTTAAACATTCTAGCATAAATAGATGAGTGTTCCTGCAGCCTTGCATGAAGACAGGGCTGAGATGAATGCACTGTTGGTCCATCTTTAGGCAACACTTGTGTACCTCGTTCTGTCTGCTTTCTCTCCTGGACGCTGGGGTGAATGCGTACGTGAGTACCCACTGTACATGCATTGTATCGTTTAAACAAATTAATTGAGGAGTAGCAAGTGCCTGTTGCTTCAAGCAGGCCCTCTCTGTTAACCAGCTGGGATTATACTCATTCCTAGATCTTTAGGGCATAAAACCAAAATCTTTGTTTTCTCTCCCTTTATTAGTAATTGATGGTGGGTACAGAGTAACACAGCATTGACTTTTTCCATTATGCAACCATTACATCTCTTCTGGCTACACTTTCATCAACCCACAAGGTTTATGGAGCCTTATGGCTAATATGTAGTAAAACTCAAGTGTATATTTGGGTTATCTTCCCTATCTTTCCAGTGTACTCATGAAGTTGCATAAGATTATCCTTTTCCCCCTTTATCTCTCTACATTGACTCTCCTCCCCATCCCACCTTCCACAGTCTTCACTTCCCTCTGCTAGTTCCCTCCCTCTTTGTTTCTACACTTTATATCATCCCTTCTTCACTAAGTTTAATTGTGGATTTTTTATATATTGATTTATGTATAGGATTTTCTTCCTTTAAGTAAGATTCAGCTCCCACATAGGAGTGAGAACATAAGGTATTTCTCTTTTTGAGCTTGTGTTCATTCACTTAGATGATGTTCTCCAGTTCCATCCATTTTGCTGCAAATGACATTTCATTTTTTATTGTGTATATGTACCATAATTTTTTTATCCATTCTTCTGTTGATGGACACCTTGGTTGGTTCCATATCCTTGCCATTGTAAGATGTGCTGCATTGAATATGGAGATGAAGGTGTCTCTGTGGTATGACTTGTCTCTGTTTGGATATATTCCCAGTAGTGGTATAGCTGAGTCATATGGCAGTTCTATTTTTAGTTTTCTGAGAAAACCAAAATCTTAAAATTGAGTCCTGTTCTCTGCTCCCTCATCAAATGCAGAATAAGCACTGCTGTACCTGAAGACATGGAGGACATTGGTTTGGTGTACTGTATTTACTGCTCATCTGAGGTGTATCCTGAGCCCTGAGTAATAGTGATTGCTGAGCCTTGCCTTTTCATTTTCAAATATGTGGCACAGTGAAGAAAAGTTTATTTATATTTTGCAGTATTTGGGGGTTTGAACCCAGGACCTCACACATGCTTTGCAAATGCTCTACCCCTGAGCTCCACCTCCAGCCCATTTTTTGTTTTTTATCTTGAAACAGGATGTCGCTGAGTTACACAGGCTACCTCTGGTCTTGAACTAGCGATCCTCCTGCCTCAGCCTCCCAAGTTGCTGGGATTAAGAAAAGTATTCTTAATTGTATTTTCTGGACTTTATAGTATGGCTGACCCTGTTGTCACTTTATTGTATTCTAGGGTACGTATTTCTGAGATGTAGGCACAGAGCAGATCCTCTGAAAACATGAAATTGAAATGAATTAAGCCAAAGAAGATCAGATTGTAAGAATTTAAGAACTGCTGAAGAGCCAGTTAGAGATGGGTTTCAGAATGTTTTGACAAGACATTGAAATCTTCCGGTTTCCAAAGACAGGAGGCTACTTTCCCCGGTGCCTGCTGCTATTGCTAGATCTTTGCTTTGGCTGGTCACCAGCCTGGACTACCATCGCTGCATTCCGCCTTCCATAGCCATGTCTGGCTGTCCTCACCTGGCCCTCCCCTCCTGGCTTCTCTGTCATGCGCATTCCGGCACTAGTTGCTCAGCTCCTTCGGTCAGCCCAGTCTTAAACATGTTAAGGGTGAAAAGGTTGTGACCACCGTGAACCAAGTTAAATATCCTATTGACATCCAAACTTTTTCCTCTCCAACTGAGTGAGAAAAAGGGTTTCATTTAGAATTAAAGATCACTTCTCATTATTGACAGTTTCTCCAAGTTCTTACCACAGATATGGATAGAAAAGCTTTGGGTCTCAGAAGACTTTTACTATTAAGTTGTCCTTTTAGCTTATATAATTTTATAAATATATGATTTTATAAATATAATTTTATAAATTTTTAAAATACAAATTTTCATATCCAAAATCCTGGGAACCCTTAGTGTGCCTGGGGCTTAAGTAATAAGTGTCCCCGAAAACCATTTGCTTTGTGTCGCATTTCTCCCTGATTCATTCGCTGGGTGTTGAGTGCTGATGAAGATTGGATATGGACTGGGCCCTCAGACTACTTGTGGGCTTGGGAAAAGGCAGGCCTTCAATTACAAGCAGTGGCCTGAGGTTTTTACGACAGTGCCAGGGCAGCGCTAGGCTGGACGTACTGGCCTCCTGGGAAGACTCCCGGGCAGATGTCTCAGGGAGATGGAGGTCTGGAAGCAGGGTGGGCCAGGTGAGGGATATGAGCTGAGGGGAGATGTCGTGGTGCTTGATGGTCACAGTGTTCCGGATGGAGGAAACGGCACACCTGGAGGCTAGAGGAGAAGAGAAAGCAAACACGCTGTGCTCACGGCTGTGCAAGCAGCTCAGTGTGACCGAGGGGAACATAGCGGGAAGCACTGTGGTGGTCCCTGGGGGCCCAGGCCAAGGGGACCTTGCTCTGTAGGCCACATCGAGTATTGGGGGCTGTTCTGTTGGCCACTAGGAAGCTGGTCTAGGTTCCAAGTAAAGGAAGGGTGTCAGGTCTGCACTTTGAGGATGAGCTGGAGGCCGTGTGGAGAAGTGGGAATGAGGAGCTGGTGTGAACCCCACACTCTGCCATTGGCAGTGTCTGGATGACGGTGGGGCTGCGGGGTGGAGGGAAGAGAACAATTGGGAGAGGTGTGTGGGAGGAAAGTGGAACCCTGCTCGAGAGGCTGGGCGCAGTGTGTGATCGGGAAAGAGTCCTGGGGGAGCCTGCGGAGGAGACCGTGCTGAGGCTGGTTCTGGGCCTGCTGAGTGTGGGTTGCCCTGGAGTCACCGAAGCGGGCATGCAAATAGGGATCTCAGGAAGGTATCCTAGACTGGAAACTTTAAAAGGTGGGTGATCAGCAGCGGGCAGTCACTCGGTCCTCAGAGGATGTGAAGTGGCCTGGGGAGAGGACAGCCTGTGGGGGAGGCTTAGGTCTCAGATGACACCAGGAGCATCCACACGTGGGGCGTGGACAAGCGAGAGTGGGATAGGGCTCCACTGGCCCAAGCCAGCAGAGGGGCACCTGTGAGGAGGAGGAGGTGGCCAGCACCATTGGTGTCCCTGTGGCTTAGTGGCATGGAGACAGATTTGATCAGTCAGCCTCAGGTTTAGCTGGGAAGGGGAGGGGTGTGAAGGCAGAGGCTGAAGGAGGGCTGGTAGGCAGGTGACAAGTCCTCATTAAGGCAGGTTTTCTAATTTTACACAGAAAATTATATTTTAGAGCTATTTAGAAGTCACCAGCCTACCCTTGGCCTAACTACTAACAAGTTGTGACCAGTAACTCTTCTAAAACAAAGCATTTAGTTTTCTTGTGTTCAGTTCGCAGGGGGCTTCATTATGGTCCTGTGTAACTGCCCGTCCCTGTCCTCAGATTTTTCTCCTTTTAATTCAAGGCAGGCTTTCAGTGCTCCAAGCTGGTAGACAGCTAGCTTGGCCGTTAGCAGGCAGTGTGGAGGAAAAGGGGATTGAAAATGGCCAAGATGAATGAAGCCACTGCATCTGTGAGGACATCAGGACATTTTCTAAAGGATCTCATACCCTTCCCAAGCCATTGAGCTATTCACAAAACAGAGACCCCAGACCTGCGTCACACTAGGTGCCCAGAGTTGGGCATCAGGGCTGATGTCACACTGGGTGTGCCCTAGTTTGAATAATGCTACAGGGGACATGCGCACAGGCGCCCTCTCTCTTCTCTTTCCCACTCCTCTTCTCTCTCTCCAGCAGCCACATGCTCGCCACTCCCTTCTCTGTGGCCCGCCATTTTCTCTGTCTGTCCAACCCACCTTTCCCTCTAAAAGCCTGCTTAACTCGCCTGTTCTCTCTGGCTTCGTTACCTTCACCCTGGTAACAGGTTTTTCCAATTTCCTTTCCAGGTCCACCTAAGCTTCCCATGTAGCTCAGTTTTCCCTGTAATCACTCCTTAATGGTGTACTGTCTTTAATAAGCTTATTCTATACTCGATAATTGGTCTCATATAAATTCTTTTATATGGCGAAATGCAGACGAACCGAGGTATCTGCTGTGGGGAGGGAGAAAGTAATTGCTGCTGGGGAAGAACCTGCTTGCCGCTGGCCTCCTGGACCCTTACTGCAGACCCGCACTTCCTTCTCCAGACCCATCTCTTCATACTCCCCATATTTCTCCCCAATAACACAGCTGCTGTGGTGCGTTCCTTACAGATTCAGCCCAGGCTACCCTCTGAGTCTACAGACCAGGAGGGGCAGGGGCCCTTGACCTCTGTGAGCGGTGACACTGGAGCAGTTCACAAGCACTCCGGTTTATTCCCTGCGGGTGGCGGCCTAGAGGAGGCTCCTGCACTGCCGCCCTCCCAGCAGCCTGAAGCTGCTCCACAGCCAGAGCCTAAGCGCGCTGGCCAGGCCGCCCCGTCGGAGCAGAGCCCTGAGGTGGATCAGCAGCTACCTGCTCCTCCAGGACGCGCTCCTCGCTCAAGCCAGTCTCCAAAAAAGCCGTTCAACAGTATCATCGAGCACCTGTCCGTGGTGTTCCCATGGTACAGCAGGTACGGACAGGAAGTGTTGGTGACCAGTAAATACCTCAGCGATGTAAGGTTTCCTGGTCAGATAAAATCATGGCCAGTTAGGGACTGACGTAGGAAGGATTGCATAATTGTTTTGCTCATAAAGGCACGTGCTTTATTTCCTTTTGTAAACAGAGGTGAGCGTTTTCCGTTTTTGTTTTTCTTCTCCTTCTTCATGCTGGGAATTAAACCCAGGGTCTTGTGCTTGTTAGGCAAGGGCTCTATTACTGAGCTACACCTCCAGGCCCCAAATAAAATTTTAATGTTCATATCTACCTTGAAAACATTGACCACTGGGGTCCAGGCACGGTGGCACACGCCTGTAATCCCAGCAGCTCAGGAGGCGGAGGCAGGAGGGTCACAAGTTTGAGACCAGAGGCAGTCTGCGTAATTTAGCAAGACCCTTACTCAAAAAGTAAGAAAATGGCCTGTGGGTGCAGCTCAGTGGTCCAGCACTTGCAGAGCATGGAAGCGCAAGGCCCTGGGTTCAAACCCCAGTACCACAAAAAATATATATATATTGACGACTGGGTAAGCAAACCCTCTGGACCCATGGTAATTTGCTAAGATTTTGATGAGATCAGTAACACTTTGCAGCACTACTTGTTATGGAATCAGTGAATGAACTGTACGGCCATAGTTGTATGTCATTTTTGGGAAAAAAATACCACATATAGCAAAGAAGGCAGTAACTTACACCTTGGAGACAAGACCTCTGATTTGTTAGGGGTCAAATTCCGTAGTGAGTGAGGGGTGTGGACCTATCACCAAGGATCCTCCTGGAGCCTGGGGAAGAGCTGGGGAAGAGCTAGGTGAGCAGGAGTTGTGCATAGGGCTGGGTGTGGTGGCCAGCACGTCACTGTTTCTGCCTCGCCTGCCTGCTCTCCAGGCTGGTACAGAAGAGACCATGAGGCTCTAGGGGAAGCTCTAAAAAGAGAAGGCCATGGAAATGTCTTATCAGACCCATTAAGTTGAACATTAACAATCAACTAATAAAATTAATAAAAATAAAAAGAGGACACCACCCAGAGACAGTGACCTTCCCACCTGCTCTGTTACCAATCTGAGGCAATGTTAACTACAGCCTTGTGATTGAAATTTGGAAACAAAGTAGTGGTTAAAATACGATTGGCCAGAATTAATGCTTTACATCTCTCAGTGCAGGCCTGCCCATTTGAAAAGGAGTATATTGTGTGTATACATAGGCATATTTTCCCCTGCCTAAGTTTGAGAAACAGTATAAATTCTCTCAACAGCAGTTGCCATGCCAGTTTTTGTTATTGTTGTTGTTTTGTTTTTTGTTTTTCCAGTACTTGAGGATTGAACCCAGGACCTCGCACATACTTTGCAAGTGCTCTACTAGTGGGCTGCACCCCCTGGCCATTTTTTTCTTTTCTTTTCTTTTCTTTTCTTTTTTTTCTTTTTTTTTCTTTTTTTTTTTTTGGGTCAGGGCCTCACTAAATTACACAGGCTGCCTCTGACCTTGAACTTGAAGTCTTCCTGCCTCTGACCTCCTGAGTTTTGGGGATTACAGGCTTGCACCACCACACCCAGCTCTTCGTAGCTACTTGTAAAGAGCGATTCTGCCTTGAAATAGTTCACCTTTCTTCAGAGTTACTTGTAAAGAGCGATTCTGCCTTCAAATAATTCGCCTTTTCATGTACAGTTGTTACTGGTGATGTGTGGCCTGCAGATTCCCTTTCGGTGTATTTGTTTTTGTTTTCTTGCTTGGCCTGCTGGGTTAATACTGGCACCCAGTATTCCTTAGCAATAGAAAGTTTGACTTCTGTTGTCAACTTCCACTCACTTTTCCTTTCAGCACGGAGCTTGCTGGTTTTATTAAAAAAGTTCGAAACAAAAACAAGAACTCACTCTCTGGATTAAGCATTGATGAAATTGTGGAGCGAGTGACGGGACACATTCTAGATGAACAGAAGAAGAAAAAGGTAAAATGTTCAGCTTCGGTTTTATCTACTTAAAAATTGTGGGAATGTAGAAGTCAGGCTTTAAGCTGGTGGGTACATCGGCTTAGATATTAACAGACGCCATGGAGGAAGAAGGGAATTCTCACTGACTCCTGTATCCAGCCATAGTGAATGAAGCCACGTGCAAGACAGATCTCCTAAGGATGGTGGAAGGACATTTGCTAACAGACCCTCACCTAATCCAAGATGAAGAGCTGCCTGAGTGTAAACAAAGGCAGATCTTTCCAAGATATCTGCCTATTGGGCCATCCCTTTGAAATATACCAAACAAGTGCATTGAGCCATTTTACAAAACACAGACCCTAGGCTTCATATGCGCTACACCACGACATGAGCAATGGGCTTTTCCCCACTGAGTTTGAGTTTCTGCCTCAAGCCTTACATCACAGGAGGCACCCAGGGCTGATGTCACACTGGGCATGCCCTAGTTTGAACAAAACTAGAGGGAATACGTCCCCCTTCCTTCCTCCTCCCAGGTGGCTGCACACATACCTCCCCTTCTCTGGGGAGGCTCCACACGAACCACCTCTTCTCTGTCTACCCAAGGTACTTTTTCCCTTCTAGAATCTTGCTTAACTCTTCTGTTCTCTCTGACTTTACCTTCCTCTGGGGAATAGCAATATCCTTATTTCAGTTCACTCAGAAAACCAAGATTTTCCCAAGTTGCTTTCCAGGTTTATCTAAACTTCTCCAGTTTTCCCTGTAATTATTCCTTAAAGTGTTCTCTCTTTTAATAAACCTGGCCTGTATACTGTACGGTAACTTCTGTGTTGGGTATAAATTGTTTAATATACTGAACATAAGAGACTGAGGTTTGGTGCCAGATTCCAAGACCGGTGCTGCCGGGTCACAAAGCCACAGTGTAGCAGTTACTAAGGACAGAAGCTGATCAGACTTCTAGGTAATTAATTGGACTTTGCTTTTTTCTTGTTCCCTTCCCTTGCTGTCTTGGTAGCCAAAGCCAGGAAAGGACAAGAGGACACCTGAGGCCAGCTCTGCCACTTCTGCGACCAGGTCCTCTCAGGGCCCACCCTCGGTTACTGTTGGGCCATCGTCCAAAACCGGCGGGCAAAAGACAGAAGATGTCCCTGTGAGTTTTGTATGTTTAACGGTGCATCTAGGTTTTGTTTTAAATGAAGAGCGAAAAGGAAACAGAATTGTTAATCCATGAATTAGGCCCTTTTTCTTTTTAGATCTAATTTATTTGATCCTAAAACTAGAAACCCAGTTTCTCTGTATTCAGGCATACCCAGTTAGGATGGCAGCCAGTGGCTGTGACAGATGCCTGGGGCCCAGAGCAAGGAGAAGCCCTGCACACGGGTGGCGGCTCTCACAGCACCGGGGACACTGCCCTTACCTGTGCAGCCCTCAGGGTTTTCTCTCCTGCCAGGTGGCCAGTTGACTGCTTGTGTCAAGTGTGTTATTTCGATTAGTTGGGGAATCTAATTTTTATTCTTCATGACCAAGGGCTTTGGACTGACACAGACTGGGTGGCATGATTGAGCACCACTGTGAGCCCGGTGATATCTGCCTGCCCAGGCTGTTCCTGAGTTAAATGCTGCTGAGGACTGGGTCAGCACTGTGCTTAAGAAAGGCTGGCTGCTGTCCTCTGCCTGCTCCCTTGAGTGCCTGCCAGGGGGACCCTGAAATGGGCTAAGTTGGCCTGAAATTTGACATGGCTAACTTAAGTCATTAATTTTCCCTTTAGGCAGTAAGAATTGTGTATGATTGTATATAACAGTGTATGCAGCGTATCACACCTGAGGTCTGAATGGATAGGCCTCGTAATTGCCCGCAGTCCACAGTAAGGAGGTCTCTGCATGAATGCTCGCGCCCACCAGCCTTTGCCCAGATGTCCGTGTGTGGCTCAGAGCGGCCTCTGGACTGGGCATGCTACATGCTCTTCTCCATCCACACTGTCCCACCCAGATGGTGCTGGAGACCCACCAGGGACACGCGCAGGGCCAATATCCGTGTGACTGGGGCTGGGAACTCTGGGTTGGATCCCATTTCTCCTGCCATGATACCAGAGTGTAGGTGACATTACAAGAGCCACCGACCCCATGACATTCTCCGCAGGGCGGCAGCAGTGTCAGATTGCACAGAGGGCTAGTGTGTTAACTTGAGTCAGCATCGAGTCTGTGTGTGAATGTGTTTTTACTCCTCCTGGGCACCTCTTTCTTTCTACTACCCTTGGGAGACTTTCACACCACATGGACTCAGCTCCTAGCGGGTCTCCTCCCCACCCTCACCCTCATCCCATGGAGAGGCTGCGGGCATGTAGGGCATTCCTGCAAGACCTGGCTGGACTGCCGCCCCCAGGGGTTCCCAAGGGGCACATGCTGTGTGATCCAGCCAGGCAGGGTTCTTAGGCCCTCTCACTTGTGTGCATGTGTGTGTTACTGGCCACCCACCCCCTCCTCAAGGTAGACTTTAGGTAATCACTGCCTCACAGTTGACTGATAATAACTAAGATGTAAATGTTCATTTATGTAAAATTTACCAAATTACATGAGAAAGAAGATGTATTCCAACTGGCACTTAGTAATCATAGGGAACTTCTTAAAAATTGAAAGCAATTTGTTTTATAGTTTTAAATTACAAAAATAATACACGCCCACAATAGAAAATACAAACAAAATGTCATTTTTAAAACCCTAAAGCTGGGTGTGCTAGTGCATGCCTGTCGTCTCAGCTACTTGGGAGGCTGAGGCAAGAGGATCATGAGTTTGAGGCCACACTGGGCAATGTATTGAGATCCTGTCCCAAAAACAAACCCAAAACCACTCTCTCTAGCTAGTATTATCACATTGGCATTTCCTCTTCTAAAATCTTTTGTATATGTGTGTGGAATTTTATCAGAGGTAAAAACTTCGGTCATACTTTTTATGTCCTTTGGGCAAGATAATTTTTTAAATTGTGGTTTTATTTGGGCTTTGCTTAGAAATACACCATGCCAGTCTTTGCACACTAGGAAACAGTCAAGTCACTGTAGGTTTTTTTAGCTAGCCCTGGCCCTGAGCTCTGCAGAGGGAGTTGGAGGCCTTACCCATGCTTCCTCTGGGCTGGTGCTGCCATGTCTTCCATCACCCTTGAGTCATAGATAGGGAAAGAGCAGAAGCAATGTGAACTCTTGTTTTTCCACCTATCCCCATACACAGTTCAGGGGTGCACAGCCTTCAGGAGCTGCCTGCATACACTGAATCACTCATAGATGTTTCTGGAGTGTCAGTGTGGGCTCATGTCCTGCCTTCAGGATGCACAGCTAAGAGGAGAGAGTAGAAGCTGGTGGTGCCGTGGGTAAGAGCTGTGAGCTGCAGCCAGGGCTCTGTGCCTGGTGGTGTCAGCAGCATTTTAGGGTCTACCGTCTCTTAGAAAACACTGCACCCACCAGACCGTAAGCCACAGGAGGCCGGAAACTGTCCATTTGTGTCGGTGTCCGGTGTCCAGCACCCCATTCCATCCCTGACCGGCGTGTTTGCTGTGTGGACCATCAGTTCCTTTTGTTTTGATTTGCACAAGTAATCCATGTTCCTAGAAACTTCAGGAAATGGTAAAGAAGAGAACAGAATCTCCCTTAACCGGGAATCTTACCGGATTCTTTTCTAGGCACCTCTGTAGATACACATTTTTCTTTTTAAAAAATTGAGTTATATGATAAATACTGTCTTGTCACTTACATTTATTCAATGGTTTCTTGTGACCAACTTTCTATGTTGGGGGGACTATAGACTTCCATCGTGGTTTTACTGGACTATGTGGTAGTCCATTATGTGGATTTGTCATAATTTAAATCCCTAGTAGGTAAGTAGATGATTAATTTGCAATGTTAAGGTAGTACCACACTTTAGGTGTGGTATGGAATAAACAGGCATTTGTAGTATTTCACTGGGAATCCTAATTGGGGTTTTTTGTTGTTTGTTTGGTTTGGTTTGGTTTGGTTTGTTGGCAATACTGGGGTTTGAACCCAGAGCCTGGCACTTGCATGCTTGGCAAGTGCTGGACCACTGAGCTGCACCTTCAGCCCATTTTTTTGACTTTGAGATGGGATCTTGCTAAGTTACGCAGACTGCCTCTGGTCTCGAACTTGTAATCCTCCTGCCTCCGCCTCCCAAATTGCTGGGATTACAGGCATGTGCCACTGTGCCCAGCTGGGAATCTTAACTGTAAAACAGTTTTTCCTCTGAGAAAATTAGAATTTTGCAAGTATACTCTTTTTTAATGTTTTCTCTTGTTCTTTCTTAGAAGTTATTTAAAAAGAAGTATTTCTTCAATCTGTTCAGCCATAATTAGAAGTAATTTGCCCCCGTTTGTGGCAAAAATGTTTGAAGACCATTCATGTCATGAGTCACAAAGAGCTCAGGTCATAAAAATAAATTTAGTTAATCTTTATTATTCAAATGCATTTGTTTCCATAGGCACCAGATGCAAAATCTTGTGAAATATGCCATGAGGTGTTCAAGTCAAAAAATATGCGTGTGCTAAAGTGTGGGCACAAGTTTCACAAAGGGGTAAGAATTTTCTTTAGCCATTTTTACACAATGCATGGTGACTGCCAAGTACTTTGAAATTGTGACTACTAAGTATTTTGAAAGTAAATTTTTTAAAAAATTCTTTTTCTAGGCATCAATACTTGTGTTTGTAAAACCCTTTTCTTTGTAAACCTCCACATGACAGTGTTTGTTGCCTTTTGCAAAGTCTGGTGCTGTGGGAAGGGGCATGTGGCCCTGGGCTGAGACTCTGTGTAGCTCTGCAGACTGTTCCTCCAGCCCCTCACATCATGGTGGAGAACAGGGCACTGCGTTAGCCATACTGGTGTGGAGATCAAAGCAGTGTTAATTCCTTGAAAGGTGATTCTTACATGACTTAAGGGGATAAAAGCGCAACAGTTTGTCAGTTCACTGGAGTATGTGACGGTGGTTTAACATTTTAAATGAGAAAAATTAAGCCTGGTTGGTCACTTGTCCCCGGCCCTGGGAGATTCTGGTTCCTCCCGATTTCAAAACCTGTGTTTCCTGCCTTGGTGTTCTGGGCGCTGGGAGCATGCAGCCTGCACCCCCACGGCTGAGTAACAGGTGGGGCCTCCGCCATGTTGGCTTGTTCATCCTCAAGAAAAGGATGAGTCCAGAGTACCCCCAGAAGGAATTGGGGAAGCTTGCAGAAGCTGTTGTGCGTGGTAGGTCCTATACCCACTCTCCATGCGTACCTCGCCGTGTGGCGGCGGCAGGCCAGCCAGAAGCAGTAGGGGTCACCGACACCGGCAGGCTGGGGGGACATTGGAGAACCAAGAGCCAAGGCCATGCAGCAGATGGGCTAAGAACTGGGTGATGGGGTCCAAGGACCACAAAAATGCCAGCCTTTAAAGTCAGGGCAGCTGAAGCTGGAGAGTGGAGATTGGAGCCCGGGTATGGAGGGAGAGGCTGTGGGTGAGAGGCTCAGAGTCCTCGTGAATCTGACCCCAAAGCAAGGTGGTTTTTCCCTGGGGTTCCATCCACACTCCTGGCCTCAGCAGGCATGGATGTCCCTGCATATTAGACATGTGCCAGCCCCGCCCGGCATGGAGGTGATGCTGGCCATGCCTGCCCCGGAGTCCAGCAGTGCAGGAGAGCTGAGGGCTCTGACTGAATCTGTTTCCTCCATTTCAGTGCTTTAAGCAGTGGCTTAAAGGACAGAGTACTTGCCCCACCTGCGGCAGTGGGGACCTCCTGTCAGAAGAGTAGCCTGCGCCTGTGTTCCAGGACGGGGCAGCTCGGTGAGAGCTGGGAGCCCCCTCCCCGCTGCTCCGGGTGGTCACTCTGCACTTCAGCGTCACTCCCCTGTGTGCCAAACGGACCTGACAGCCATGTCCTACCTTTGGCGTAAAAACAAATGTGAAGATTCTGTTGCACTGTGTGTCGAAGCTAATGACGGAAATCTTCAATGCAGTTGACGTTGAGTAATTTCCCTATGCTGATTCCATCTTTTGATGATAGCCAAATAGTGGCTCGCGATGTGATGTGTCACCACATTCTTACATTGCTAGGACTGCCACCGAGGAGCTCTTTGAGATGGGTTTCTTCTGGGAAGTATTATGAGTGCCTCAGAAAGTATTTGAGTTAGAAGAACTTTTAACCTGGTGAAATACTCCAGCTTCCCTTATCATGTTTTAAAAAAATCCTTTCTAGGAACTCCACAAAGGAGTTGATAGTGACCTTTAAAATTTTTTTATAAGATCCAGCATTCTTGAAAATATGCCCACGTTTTCCTCAGAGATTCTCCATTTTAACGATGGGATTGGGCCAGTCACATTTTAATCACTTGTAGTTCATGTTAAAGTATTGGCTGATGTAGACCAAAAGATTCAGATCTCCTCTTCATGAAACCCACGTGCTTTCCATTTTATCATTTCATTGTTTTATTTCCCCCATATGTTTTTGAAGTGCCTATTTTTCATCTTCCAAAGATGTGATCTGATTTTTGAAAATCAATTGCAAAACAGTATTAGACCAGAATTTTTTACCCCTAAAATTGAGGCTATCTATTCATTATACCAGCCCTATATTTGGAGCTCATTCCTAGAATACTCGGCCAGGTCACATTAGCAGTATTTGGCCTTCTTTCTGCGTCAGTCAACATGTGTTTGGGTGTTACGGAGAGCAGATCACTGAGCACACAGCACTGTGCAGAACCCGTCACCATCATCCTCCTTCCGCATCCCCCACCAAAAAGAGAAACTTGTGTAATTAGACAATCCTGAGGTGTTTGTGTTATAGTCATTCCTTGTTTGACATTTGTGTAAAGTAACGCATGCGATCTTGTACTGTGGCCTAAGAACAAATTTGTAACCGCATTAGAAGCTATATAAAAATTAGATATCTCTTAGTGACCTGTAGACAGTGGTAAATATAGAAAATGAGTCCCGGACACATTCCATTTCTCTCAACATGAAGGATCAAAATACGTTTCTCAGTGTTTTCTTTGTTCCACTGGAAGCTCAAGAGTCAGAAGTGTCTGAGCAGATTTGGTCACCTCCTCCTGCCTGTGTACCCTGTGAGTTGTGATGTTTTAGTGACTTAGTCCGTAGCACCTCACTCCTTATTCTGAAACGTTGTCTACATTTTCATAACAGTTGAAAGCTGTGCATCTTAAGATACCTAGGGCCAGTTTGTAGCATTAGGTAAAAGGAGAAGAGCAGCTGTCCAGAGAATGTATCTGTGCTTACTTCAGCGCCGTGTGAACATGCCTTACATTTGTTCAGTAACTATCAATAAAGAACATTCGAAAAGATGAGCGCTTGACTGTCGTTCTTGCCCAGTCTTTCTCACGGCATTGGAAAATGCATTTTACTTGAGAATGCAGGGCCTCTGCTGTGCCAGCATTTAAAAAGTGACTTCATTTGGAAAGATGAGCCATGCTCTATTAGCCATGGAGTCTTGACCAAGCATCTTACGGCATGTGAGAGCCTGGATCAGAAATATTCCTTTGTGCTGCCTAAATAAGACTTGCCAAACACAAGTTTGTAAGATTGTTCAAGTTTGTGAATGGAACGTTTATTCAGAAATGACAGTTTACTGTTTTAGGCTAAAGGAAGAGATTTTTTTCATGTGAGTACATATAAGGTGCTAAAGATAATTGGCTTAGTATCAATTTTTTTGTGGATCCGTGGATTTCTGAGGCTGATCAATAACATTTCCTTTTTAGAGGGCCTTTTGGTTATGCCAAACACTATACAAATACTAAAGCAGATTTGAAACTGTCTAGTGTTTATTCAAGCGTATTCAAAGAATTATAAGTACATGTTTTTAATGTGGTAGCATTCAAAATAATGTATAACTTAAAGCAAAAGCTATTCGGAGGTGCTTAATCTGAGTAACGGGTAATCCAGTATGAAGCTGAAGTGTCCCCCGGGGAAGGCAAGATGTTATATTTTTAAGTTAATGTAAAAGATATGTACATAGTGGAGGCAGGTGGGAGGGGTCAGTGCACCACAGTTGAAGCGGTGAGCCTGGCTTAGGATCATTTCTCAGTCACTCGACCCTCTCTGGAGAAATGGATTCTTGTCTTGTTAAACCTGCAGCTGTACCACTGTGGCGTCCAAGACAAGAGGAAAGGTGGGCATCCCTTTCATCACGAGATTCTTTCCCAGAGGGTGGAAAAGCAAAGGCAGGGGAGTGAGAAGGGGGTTCGTCGGCATGCGGACCCAGAACATCTCCAGTGTGCCACCGTATGTATTGGAAACAAGTAGGAAAGAGACTTCAGTCTTCTAAGCACCTAGGCAGCAGACTTGATTAAAAGGATAACTGAAAAGAACTGGTCATCAGCCATGTCTGGGTCCTTTTTAATTGTCTCCATTCTGACACGATGGATAGGTAAAATCCACATCCATGTAGCTGTGTACCCGCAGTGCTTATGAGGAGGATGGGCAAGGCCTGCCACAGAAACCAACAAAACCTGAAAACCATTCATTTCCCAAACATGTATTGAGTACCTACTGCATGTAGTGTACCAAGCTGGACATTCTGATACAACAAAAAACAAGAGATGCCCTGTGAGAATATGATCAGAGCACGTCGTCGTATGCATGCACAGGAATGACCCCATGGAGCTTACCTTTCAGTGGAATAGACATTCAGTGGAATAATGTTACCTCAGGTGGTGAGAAGGGCTTGGAAGGTAAAACAAGAACGAGATAGATTAGCAAAATTCTTGTAAAGTGCTTAGTGCAGTGCCTAACACATAAACCCTTGATAAAGGAGAACTAGTAATTGTTAAGCCTGCAGCTGTACCCCTGTGGCGTCCAATCCCCATCAGATCTCAGAAGCTGAGCAGGGTGGGACCTGATTAGTACTTGAATGGGAGACCCACCGCCTGGGAACACCAGCTGCTGTAGGCTTGGGAGAAGGACTCAGCAACCCATTCCCAAAAAACAATCAGCCATTAAAAACCCTATGAATAGCAGAGAAGCAGGACAATAGTGTTTCCTCTGTTGTACATAGGGTTGCTATGAGTTGGACACCAACTTGAAAGCACTTACCAACAACTATAAAAATTACATATACATATAAATATACAAATGCAGTTGTCCCTCAGTATCTATGGGGGATTGGTTCTAAGAACCCCCTCAAATACCAAAAATCTGTGAATGCTTAACTCCTTTGTATAAAATGACACAGTATTTGCATGTAACCTATTTATAAAATGCCTACAGCCGTACCACTGTGGCATCTGATCCCATCAGATCTTGGAAGCTAAGCAGGGTCGCACCTGGTTAGTCCTTGGATGGGGACTGCCTGGGAACACCAGGTAGGACCCGGCAAACCACTCCCAAAAAACAATCAGCCATTGAAAGCCCTATGAATAGTAGAGAAGCACAGTAGAGTTTCATCTGTTGAACACAGTGTCTGCAACAATGGTCTTATATATAAATAAGATCGGGTGCCTGGCACAGAATAGGGAAGTGTTTCCATCTGCTGTACATAGGGTCGCTATGAGTCGACGCACTTGATGGCACTTAACAACAACAACATCCCCACTCTAAACAGGAAAAAATATTTACCAGAAGTGCAGAAGTTGAACACTAGTCAAATGCAGACCTGGGTCAACTGTCAGTCAAAGCAGATTGATTAGCCATCAAGCCAGAAAAGATTTAGCTATGTTAACAATTTTGGCTGGGTACAGTGGCACACCCCCGTAATCCCAGAGACTCAGGAGACGGAAGCAGGAGGATTGCAAGTTTGAGACCAGAGGCAGCCTGTGTGATTTAGCAAGACCCTGTCTCAAGATTTAAAAAGGGTGGCTAGAAGTGCAACTCAGTGATGGCAAGAGCACCTGCAAAATCTGCACACAGTCCTGGGTTAAGCCCTTCAGTACTACCAGAAAGAAGAAAAAGGGGTGGGGGAGTTGGAGGAGGAGGAAGAATAGGAATTTTGAATATTCCTTGTGGAAAAACCTTGAACTCTTCAACAAACATCAATCCTGAATGGATGGGTCCTAAAATAGTGCACCTTCTAGAAGAAAAAAAAATGTTCAAAAGGGCAATTTTCCTGCCCTTGAAATTGGCAGATTTCTTAGGGAACCAAAAACCCTAACCAAAAAACAGCTGACAAATTGGATTTCATTGCAGTCAAGAGCTCCTTACCAAGTTGCCAAGGATAGGGTGAAAAGGCAAGCCATAGAGTGAAAGGTGGAATACACATTCCGAAGGAAAAGTCAACCAATGTATTGAGAAATAAGTGAAGATTTGAATAGGTATTGCACCAATATCCAGATAGTTCATACACATTGTGATAGCAAAATGTGTGCACTATCTATCATCAAAGAAATACAAGGTAAAACCTTACTAGGAAGTTAGGCTTTAGCCGGTTGGTAGAGTGCTGCCCTACCCACTCTGAGGACCTGGATTCAATCCCCAGCACCACACAAACAGGAGAGGGATGTGGCCATCTACTCTCCAAGCAATCCTGAAAAAAATCAGCCATTGGAAACCCAGTGAGGGTCGCTATGAGTTGTACACGACTTGAGTGCACCTAACAACAGGAGGGCTGGGCTTTATCTCAATTGGTAGAGACCTGCTCTGCAGCCTCTGGGGTGCCAGGGTCGATTCCCAACACCACAAAAAATGGGAGATGGACATGGCGAACCACTCCCAAGGCAATCCCGAAACAGCCTGAGGTTCACTATGAGTCGGATACAACTCAATGGCACCTAACAACAACAGCAGCAACAGGAAGTTGGTATAATGTCTCAAAGTGGCCCAGGTTGGACTGTCTAACTGCAAGGAGCTGAGATCATTTCCATGGCCGAAGGCCTGGGATGCCAGAGTCAGCTCAGACTGGCCTCATGAATAACAGCCACTTGATAAGTTTTCTGGAATTTTGAGAACCAGTGGTTAAACAGCTGCTATTAAAACTTAAGTACAAGCAGACAACACAACAGCAGCCCTTTATCACTACGATTTGTTTTCTGTGTCTTCAACTATTTATCGTTGGAGTGTCTGTGGGTACCACACAGTGGGTCCCAAATCTCCCAACTTGTCCAGTGGTGTCAACATTGGAAGCTCCAAGTCAGCTGTGGTTGGAGCCTTTCAACCACTGAATTGAGGCAGGTTGCTGTGGCTCATGCTTGCAATCCCAGCAACCTGGGAGGCAGAGGCAGGAGGAGCTCAAATTTGACGCCAGAAGCAGCCTGTGTGTCTTAGACCCTATCTCAAACTTTGTTGCTGTTAGGTGCTGTCCAGTTGGTTTCTGACTCATAGCAACTCTACATACAACAGGTGAAACACTATTGTCAGTGCTTCTCTGCTGTTCATAGGGTTTGCAATGGTGGATTGATTTTTGGGAGTGGGTTGCCAGGTCCATCTCCCAAGCCTACAGCACCTGGTGTTCCCAGGTGGTCTCCCATCCAAGTACTAACCAGGCCTGACCCTGCTTAGCTTCTGAGATCTGACGGGATCAGATGCCACAGAGCTAAGGCTGCAGGCTCTCAAACTTTAAAAAAATAAAATAGTACTGGGGGTGCAGCCCAGTGGTAGAGCACTTGAAATGTATGTGGCAGGGCGTGGGTTCAAACCCCAGGTAGCACTAAAATAAACACACAAATATCCTCAGAAATTGGTAGATGCTGCCCCGAAGGCCCTTGCCCTTGGAACCTGTGCTGCTGCCTGGAGCTGGGTCTACCTTTCAAGTCTGAAAGCCCTTCTGAGGGGGTTCCTTTCTCACTGCCTGGCGGCGGGCCCTTCCCTGGGAATGGGACTCTGCTCCTCAGTCTCCTAAGGGTCACAGCCTGCTGCTGAGAGCCCCGCCCAGCAGCACATTGGCCCCTCCAGATCCCAGGCTGGCCCCTTCCCACCTCTCCGGAGGCCACCCCCAGAAGCTACCAGTGACCCCGTAGCAAGTGTGTTCCTGGACTGCCAAGCAAAAGGCCACCGGGAGAGAGTCTCCAAGTGGAGGCCGCTCATGGGGCTCCCAGGAGGGAGGACAGGACTGGACCGGGAGGTCCCGGTGCCCTGCCCAGAGCTTCAAGGAAATTCGCTCTTCCTACAATGCTTTGTGTCAAAGGCACCATTGTTTTCAGTAAACGCCTTAGGGCTTGAGGGAATAAACGCCATTCTGTTCTCCAACAGTTTCTGCCTCCATTTTTCAAAGTTTGCGTGTAAAGGCATTTGCCTGATTCCTTCTGCCCTGGTTCCCCTTCTGTTTCTTTGGGGTGATAGCAAGGTCTTTGTTTCGCTCCACGCTTCCTGACCTGCAGGGTGAGCCAGCAGCCACAGCAAGAGACCCCCCACCCAGCCCCCCAACAGAGAGGGCTTGTGCTCCCTGCAGGCCTGTGGCTGTCCCTGCACCTCACTGGACTCCACATTGCCTTTGCTGCCACGGTCAAAAGCGACCACAGCCTCTACACTACCTGGCCTCTGAGAGCTGCCGTCCCCTTCCTCCGAGCTCCCTGCCTCTTGGCCTGCCAGGCGCCATCTCTCCCTCCTCGTGCCCCCTGTCCCTGTCAGGGGAGGTGTGGGGCATTGCCCTGGGGCTGGACTCGTTCCAGCTGTGAGCGGGAACCAGCCCCCGAAGACCCGTCGTCTGGTGAGGGGGAGCCGAGCACCCAAGAGCCACGCAGCCCAGAAAGGAGGCTGATGCCCACGGCTGCTCTGAGAAGCCTTGAGAAAGGCAGGCTCAGAGGCTGATGCTCACGGAAGCTCCTTGCTTCCCAGTGAAGACGCCAACTCCAAGTGCTCTGCTCCAACAGCTCTTTATTGTTTCATTTTCTGTCCCGGTTGGTCAATGGAGTGGACGCAGACTGCTCCCTATACCACCCTTACATATTCTCCAAGGGCTAGCCTGGAACCAATCAGAGGCAGTCACCCTATATGGGCTTTGGCCAATCAGGGGTGATATGTAAATTTGGTTTTGTAGAAATAGCCAATCAGGGGTGGTTCCTGAATTGTCCAATCAGGAGCCAATCGGGGGTTTGGAAACAGCCAATCGGTGTCAAGGGGTCTGAGGTGAGGGATTGGACACCAGTGCCATCTTCAGGAGCTCGATGACCGTGAGGGCCCGGATGTAGGGCAAACGTGATTGCCTGGGGAACAAGCCTCAGACCTCCAAGGGGGCCTAGATAGGCCCCGGGGCAAACTGCCTCTCTAGGCAGTGCCCTACAGGGAGGGCCTGTGTATCTGCAGGGTTCTCCCCCATCCCCACCATCCTGGGGGCCTCAGCGCAGCCTAGCTGTTCCCCCAGAGCGAGCCAGTGGCCCAGAGCCCTCCCAGCTCATGGTCCTTGCTCCTTCATTCACGTCAAGCCCCCAGGACAGGCGCGGCTCCAGGTGGAGGAGAAGGCCATCACCTTGCAGGAGAGGTCGGGGCCTGTCACCTGCAAGCCGGGCAGGGCTGATGGAGTGGGGTCAGGTCACAACTGTGGAACCAGGTCGGGGATGCCCAGGCAGCCGGGGACAGGGTGGGGGGCAATGGCAATAGACGCCCTTCCACAGCTGGCCTGCAGTCAGCTTGCTGGTGGGTCCTCCTTAAATATTAGTTCTGCTGGGGCCTTAGGCTCAAGGGACTGGATCCTGGGCCAGGCCAAGGGCGTTTCTGGCACTTTCAGTAGTGTTATCCTATCAGCCCTCTGACACTCTGCTACACTCTGTTCCCCACCTTTCCTCCTCTAGCCCCATAGTGAGGCCCCTGCTCTCCACCCTAAACCCTCAGCCAGCCTCCTCACTTGGCCTCCCTCCCCCTCCCATCCTGCAGGATCCCGCTGCCCTCAGGCCCTCGGAGAACATTGGTTTTCTCGTTCCAGTAGTGGAGCACCGATGCCCGGGCTGGGCTCCAACAGCTACTCACTAAATGCTTAAAACACCCAGGCAGAGCTGGGCACGGTGGCGCACGCCTGTAATCCCAGCGGCTCGGGAGGCGGAGCCAGGAGGATCGCAAGTTCAAGACCAGAGGAAGTCTGTGTAACTTAGCGAGACCCTGTCTCAGAAAGTAAGGAAAAAAAATAAATGGGCTGGGGGTGCAGCTCAGTGGTCCAGCACTTGAAAAGCATGCAGGCGTGAGGCCCCGGGATCAACCCCCAGTACCACACACACACACACACACACACACAAAAAAAAACACCCTGGCAGCAGGGGAAGAGCTGCCCATCACAAAATGGGTGGCCCCCATCCATCCTTCTGGCCCAGACTCTGCCCCTCCCTGTCTCCCAGCGTGACTTTTGCCCCTGGCCATTTCTGGTCACTACATGGAGTGGTCTGCCTGTATTTTGATTTAGTTCAGTTGGTAGAGCACTGTGCTGCAGTCTCTGAGGTCCCGAGTTCAATTCCCAGCACCGAAAAAATGGGAGAAGGGCCTGGCAATCCACTCCCAAGGCAATCCCGAAACAGTCTGCCATTGAAAACCCTGTGAGGGTCGCTAGGAGTCGGATACCGACTTGACAGCACCTAACAACAACAACATGGAGTGTCTACCGTATACAGCACAGATCACCCCCATTGCACACATGCGGAAAGGAACTTGAAAGGCTGAATATCTTCCCCAAGGTCACACCAGTGGAAACTGAATCAGCACTGGCATCTAAGTGGACCTCACTGCTCAAGCCACTCCCTGCTGACCACTGCATCCTCTCTAGCCCAGCTCTGCTTGTCCCCCGCACACCACTGCGAAACCACCTCTGACCCGGTAGGCAGCAAAAGCCTGGGAACCCCATTCGCTGCTGCCTGCTCCCTCTGCATGGCTGCCGTGGGCGCCCTCTTCTTTCCTGCCACTCATGAGGCCACACGGGATGGACAGGTGTCCTGCTCTGAGACTAGGGAGCTATGACTCTTGTGCCGCTGGTGCCATGGTCTGTTTGAAGGAGGCTGGGCTGCTGTGCCTTTGGTTCTTCCCCATCTCTGGGTGTCTTTTCCTCTGCTCTTGCGCGCTTTCTTCCCTGTGTGCCTTCAGCGGTCCTCATGGGCTCCTTCCAGCCTCCAACCTAGGTGCCTTTATTGCTCTCTAGGGGTGACCTCCACTCTGCGCAGATTCCTGCTTTTCTCTTACTTGGTTTATAACCCTGTGTTGCTGGAGTATTTCAGAGGCTCCAGGAGATTCCAGCACTGTCTAAGACAGCTGAGGTCCCAACAAGGAGCCCACTGGGATGTGGTGAGGGCCATGTCAGAGAGCAGACTGTGACCCTCTTCGTGAAGTGTAGGGATGAGAGTGGACATAGCATTCTATGGTGTTGGGTGTTAATTTGCATTGCCTCAAGCCGGGTGCAGTGCTGCACGCTTGTAATCCCAGCAGCTTGGAAGGCAGAGGCAGGAGGATCGCAAGTTCAAGGACAGAGGCATAACTTAGCGAGACCTTGTCTCAAAAAGTAAAAAAAAAAAAAAAAAAATGGGCTGGGGGAGCAGCTCAGTTGTCCAGCACTTGCAGAGTATGCAAGCGCGAGGCCCTGGGTTCAACCCCCAGTACTGGGGGAAAAAAAATTTTTTTTTCATTGCCTTAACAACTAATGACACTGAACATATACCAGTATCTTTGTTGAAACGGCTGTTTAAATCTTTGACTCATCTTAAAAATTAGGTTCGCATTATTGAGTTGTAATCATACTTTATATATTCTAGCACAAGTCATTTGTTGGATATGTTTTGCCAATTTTTTTCAAGTCTGTGGCATGCTTTTTCATTCTCTTAACTGTATTAATAGTTTTTTGAAGTCTAGAAAATTTAATTGACATAATTGTATATATTTATGATTACAGGGTGTAATATTTTGATAAAATGTACACAATGTATAATTATCAAATCAGGATAATTGACATATCTCTCACCTCAAACCTTTATTATTTCTTTATGTTGTGAACATTCAAAACCTTTTCTTCTAGTATACTGAAATACACACAAACAATTGTCAACTGTATCTTCCCTACTGTGCTATAGAATACTAGAACTTAACCCTCCTAACTATATTTTTGTAGTTGTTAACCGCCCTTCTCTATAGTCTTGTTTGTTTGTTTGTTTGTTTGTGGGGGGTTGAAGCCAGAGCCTTGCACATACTTTGCAAATGTGCTACCACTGAGCTGCTCCCCCAGCCCATTTTTAAATTTTTTATTTTGAGACAAGGTCTTGCCTCAAATTCGCAATCCTCCTGCCTCTGCCTCCCAAGCCCCTGGGACTACAGGTGTGCACCACCATGCCTGGCACCTCTGTAGTCTTTTGAAGTCTTGAGGAAAACAGACTTTTGAACTTTTGAAGAAAAATTTTGTTTGTTCCCCTAGTGGTAAGGATGGAACCCAGGGCCTTGCACAGGCTAGGCAAGTGCTCTGCCACTGAACTATACCCCCAGCCCAAGACTTTAATTTTGATGACGTCCAATTTATTCATTTTTATCTCTTATATTGTATACTTTTTTCTTTTATCTGCCAAGCCTCCTAAGATCAATACGATTTTCTCCTAGAAGTTTATAGGTTTAGCTCTTAAATTGGGTCCAGTTAGCTGTTTTGTATGTGTATAATCATACAGTTAACTAATTATCTGAAGATGACTTTTTGAAAAGATTATCCCTTCCCCACTGGTTCATTGAAAATCAGTTTACCACACATGTGGATCTACTTCTGGAATCCACTGTGCTCCCCTGACACCTTGTCTCTCTTTATGCCCATATTACACTGTCTTGACTACTGTCTCTTTAAAATAAGTCTTGAGGCCAGGCACAGTGGCTCATGGCTCTAATCCCAGTGACTAGGGAGGCAGACACAAAGAGGATTGCGAGTTTGAGGCCAGAAGCAACCTGCGTAACTTAGTGAGACCCTGTCTCAAAATAAAAAATAAAAAACGGGCTGGGGTGCCCCTGAGTGGTAGAGCCCTTGCAAACGTATGTGCAATGCCCTGGGTTCAACCCTTAAGTACCAGCAAAAAAAAAAGTCTTGAAATCACAAAGTGTAAATCCTTCCACTTTATCCTTTTTCAAATTTGCTTTTGATTGCGTTCCATTTCCATATGAATGTTAAGGTCAAATGGTCAATTTTTAACAAAAAAAAAAATCCTACTTGGATTTTGATAGAGATTGCATTTAATCTATAGATCAACATGAGGAGACCTGATATTTTAACACTATTGAGTCATCTACTACTTGAACAGGGCTGGGATTTAGCTCAGTTGGTAGAGCGCTGCGCTGCAGTCTCTGAGGTCCCGAGTTCAATTCCCAGCACCGCAAAAATGGGAGAAGGACCTGGCAATCCACTCCCAAGGCAATCCCGAAACAGTCAGCCATTGAAAACCCTATGAGGGTCGCTATGAGTCGGATACTGACTCGACAGCAACTAACAACAACAACAACACTACTTGAACATGGCATATCCCCATTTAGTCAGCTCTTAAAGCTTTAATTTCGCTCAGAAATGTGTCATTTTCAGTGTACAGATCTTGCAGATCTCTTGTCAAACTTATTGCTAAGTATTTGTAATGCTGATACAGCTAATGACTTTTATTTTTAATTTCAATTTCTGATTGTTCATTGCTAGGATATAGAAATACAATTGGGTTTTGTGTGCTTATTTTCTATCTTCCAACCTTGCTAAAACCACTTATTGGTTCTGGAAGCTTTTTTGTAGATTCTGCACATTTTCTACATAAATGATCATGTCACCTGTGAATAAAGACAGTTTTAATTCTTTCCAATCTGGGTGGCTTGTATTGTCTAGTGGACTGAGTCCAATTCAGTGAAGCACAGTGATGAATAGAAGTGGAGAGAGCCCACAATCTTACCTTATTCAGCTCAGCCAGAAAGAACTCAGCCTTTTAGCACTAAGTATAAGGTTAGCTGCCTGCAGCAGTAGCATTGTGGCATCTGATCCCGTCAGATCTCAGAAGCGAAGCAGGGACAGGCATGGTTAGTACTTGGATTAGAGACCACCTGGGAGCACCAGGTGCTGTAGGCTTGGGAGAAGGACTTGGCAACCCACTCTCAAAAATCAATCAACTATTGAAAGCCCTATGAATAGCAGAGAAGCACTGACAATAGTATTTCGCCTGTTGTACGTAGGGTTGCTGTGAGTTGGACACAGACTCAACAGCATCTAACAACAACATAAGGTTAGCTACAGGTTTTTGTAGATGCCTTTAGGAGTTTGGGGGCTGGGGTTTGGCTCAGTTGGTAGAGTACTGCTGGGGTTCAATCCCCAGCATCACAAAAGTGGGAGAAGGACATGGGAATCCACTCCCGAAGCAATCCTCCATTGAAAACCCTATGAACAGCAGAGGAGCACCGACATAATGCCGGGCCTGGCACAGTGTGGGGCAGTGTTTTGTTCTCTATGAGTCTCTATAGGTCAAACCCGACTCAACAGCACCTAAAAACAACAATAATGGTTAGTAATTAGTTAGGTTGAACTTTTGCTTTTTTCAGTACTGGGGAGAACCCAGGACCTCATGCACTCCTGCATGCTTTTTGCAAGTGCTCAACCGCTGAGCCATACCCCTCGCCCGTTTTTTACTTTGTAATTTAAGAGAGGGTCTTGTTAAGTTACACAGGCTGCCTCTGGCCTCAGACTTGTGACCCTCCTGCCTCGACCTCCTGAGTTGCTGCCCACCACCGTGCCCACCACCGTGCCCGGCCCCTGTCAGTGGTTTTGAGCAGCTTGGTTATGATGTGTCCTGGTGTGGTTTTCTAGAGCTTACGCTTCATTGAGCTTCTCGGATCTGTGAGTTTATAATTTTCATCAAGTGAAATTCTCGGACATCATTTATGCAAATCTTTTCTTGTCCTTCTCCCTGCTGTCCTGTGGTTTCTGTTACAGGTGTGTTAGGCTCCTTGAGGTTATCTTGACTGATACTCTGTTTACAGTTTTAGTCATTTTTCTGTTGTTTCTTTCTGGACAGTTTCTATTGCTGTGTTTGTAAGCTCACAGTTTTTCTTCCTTTAATGTTTATCTTGTGTTAGCCCCACTGAGTACATTTTTCTTGTCAGATATTGTCATTTCCAACTCTGGAAGTTCACTGTAAGTCTTTCCAATAGTTTGTGTCTCTGCTAAATGTGCTTATCACTCCCTACCCTTCCCTTCCTTTCCTTCCTTCCTTTTCTTTCTTTCCTTTGCTTTCTTTACCTTCTTTTTCTTTCTTTTCATTTCTTTCTTTTTTTTAAAGGCAGGAACTCACTATAGCCCATACTGGCCTCAAACTTGGGATCTTCCTGCCTCAGCTTCCCAAGTGCTGGGATTATAGGCATGCCCCACCATACTTGGGTTACATTTCCTATATTGTCTTAAACATATAGAAAATGGCCATAATAACTGTTTCAATATCCTTATTTAATTCTATCATCAATGTGCTTTATGAAGAAGAATGTGACATCAGGCTCGGAGGAAGACTCATTAATAACCTGAATTATGAGGATAGCACAACTTTGCTTGTTGAAAGTGAAGAATATTTGAAACATTTACTGATAAAGATTAAAAAAAACACAGCCTTTAATATGGACTGCACCTCAACATCAACAAAACAAAAATCCTTACGACTGGGTCAGTATGCAACTTCATGATAAATGGAAAAAAGATTGAGGTTGTCCAAGATTTTGGTCTACTTGGTTCTACAATCAACACTTGTGGAATCAGCAGTCAAGAAATCAAAAGACATAGCTGGGCGCGGTGGTGCACGCCTATAATCCCAGCGGCTTGGGAGGCGGAGCCAGGAGGATCGCAAGTTCGAGACCAGAGGAAGTCTGCGTAACTTAGCGAGACCCTGTCTCAGAAAGTAAGGGAAAAAATAAAAGGGCTGGGGGTGCAGCTCAGTGGTCCAGCACTTGCAAAGCATGCAGGCATGAGGCCCCGGGATCAACCCCCAGTACCAAAAAAAAAAAAAAAAAAAAAAAGAAATCAAAAGACACATTGCATTGGGAAAAGCTGTTGTAAAAGACCTCTTTAAAAAGTAAAGATGTCCACATTGAAGAGTAAGGTGTGCCTGACTCATGCCATGGTTATTTTCAGTTGCATCATATGCTTGTGAAAGCTGGACATTGAATAAGGAAGACAGGAAAATTGATGCTTTTGAATCACGGTGCTGGAGATGAATATTGAATATACCATGGGCTGCCAAAAGAACCAACAGATCCGTCCTAGAAGTACAACCAGAGTGCTCCTTGGAAGCAAGGATGGGTAGATTACATTTTACATAGTTTGAATATGTTGTCAGGAGGGACCAATCCCTGGAGAAGGACATCATGTTTGGAAGAGTGGCAGGTCAACAAAAAAAAGGAAGTCCCTCGACTAGACGGATTGACACAGTGGCTGCCACAATGGGCTTAAAATAAAAAAGATCATGTGCATGGCCCAGTGTTGGGGAGTGTTTTATTCTGTTGTACATAGGGTCGTTATGAGTCAGATGTGAGTCGATGGCACCTAACCACAATGTTCTTTACTGGCCTGTTGCTATTGACTGATTTTTTTCTCTCGTGTTTGTGGGTCATGTTTCACTGCTTCTTTGCATGCCTGGTAATTTTTTGCTGAGTGCCAGACAGTATGACTTTCTTAGCATATTTGGGGGAAATTTAGACCTTTATATGGCAGAGAAGGCATAGCTTTAACTCAAACTTGCCTGGAGCTCAGAGACCTAAGAAGCCCCCGGACATGTGGGTTACATCTGTGTCATACTCAGTCAACACAGAACCTAATGGGGCCTCCGATATAGAAAATTAAGTTTTCACAAACATACTGAATAAATGAATGAAACAGGTTTGTGTTCTTGTTTCTGAGGCAAATAGTTTCTTAGGTACTTTTGCCATTTTTACCTCCAGTGGTCAAAGGATTTTAGGTTTGTGTTTTGTGCCGATACCCCAACGCTCCCCACCCTGGTGCCCTGGCATGTTTTAAAGGAGGTAGAGGTTTTTGGTTTCCAGAAACTTCTCCATGTCAGGGCAGCCTGACCACCCAGAGGCAGGTCATTGAGTCATCTGGAGACCAGAGCTGGCTCTGTCTGGACAGGGCTCCAGGGGGAGTTTTCATCTACAGAGAAGGACCTGGGGCAAGAGTTGGGGAAAGTGACGTGGAACCAGCAACTGCCTCCAAAGCCTTGATTTGACTTGATTTTATTGATTGATTGCTGTACTTGGGGGTTGAACCCAGAGCCTCACATATACTTTGCACATGCTCTACCACTGAGCCCCATTTTTTATTTTTTATCTTGAGACAGGGTCTTGCTAAGTTCTGCTGGCTTCCTCTGGCCTTGAACTTTCGGTCCTCCTGCCTCTGCCTCCCGAGTTGCTGGAATTACAGGCGTGTGCGACCAGATCTGGCAAACCAAAGCATTTTGGTATCTGCAGCCTGGGACCACCTGCAGCCACACCACTGTGGCATCCGATTCCGTCAGATCTCAGAAGCTAAGCAGGGTCGGGTCTGGTTAGTACTTGGATGGGAGACCGCCTGGAAACACCAAGTGCTGTAGTCTTGGGAGAAGGACCTGGCAGTCCACTCCCAAAACACAACCTGCCATTGGAAACCCTATGAAGAGCAGAGAAGCACTGACGATAGTGTTTCGCCGGCTGTACGTAGGGTCACTATGAGTCGGACACCTACTCGTGGGCACTGAACAACAGCCTGGGACCAGGCACTGTGAATGTGGGGCCCAATGAGGGACTCAATGGCCTTCCCGGAGGCAGCTGGGGAAAGAAAGGGACAGAGAAGGACCGGAGGTGTGTGGGGGCGTGGGAGGGCCATTTTCCTCTTCTCTCATCTGACTGTCTCATCCCTTCCCAGCTCCTGGGCTCCAGCCTAAGACATGAGGACAGGGGCGCCCCACAGCCAGCTTGGGGGCCCTGGCCACACCCTGCAGGGACGCTGCTGGCCGGGGGGGTTGTCAGGGAAAAGCCTGCAAGCCCAAGCCCCCCTGCCCCAGGGCTCCTGTGGACCACGCAGCCTCCTCCCGGGGCTCTTGCTGGTGGTCACCACGCATACCCTAAAAGTCCCTTTGTGCCTGAGGAGGTGATGGGGGAGAAACTGAGTGCACTTTGTGCCCTCTGACTCCTGTGCTGCTCACGGTCGCCCTCCTGAGCTGGTGTGTGGGGAGGGTGGGCAGTGGGGACGGGCCGTCCGAGGGGGCTCTGGGCTGACAGCCCCGCAACCTGACTCACTCCCGAACATCCTGCGTCCCGGCTACCCAGTGCTAGACCTGCTCGCTCCTCCTTCTTTATTTTATTTTAATTAATTTATTTATTTATTAATTAATTTATTTATTTTGCGGTACTAGGGGTTGAACCCAGGGCCTCGCGCCTGCATGCTCTGCAAGTGCTGGACCACTGAGCTGCACCCCCAGCCCATTTTTTTACTATTTGAGACAGGGTCTCACTAAGTTACGCAGACTGCCTCTGGTCTCGAACTTGCGATACTCCTGCTTCCTGCTCCCGAGCCGCTAGGATTGCAGGCATGCGCCACCGCGCCCGGCTCACTCCTCCTTCTTTAAGCACCCTGAAAGTCAACATGCCTTGGGGTACCCTGGATCTTGAAGTGAAGCAGAGGTGAATGCAGAAGCTGATGGCTTCTGTTTGCTGAGAACACTTTTGGGCCTGACTTTGTGCTGAGCACGGGACACAGGTGACCCCAGGCCCACCCAGGTGTCTGAAATGAAACTCTCTTCTTATCAGGCATTTTTTCAACAGAGTAGCTCTTGGGACGTCCTGTTTGTGAAAATATAAGGAACCTTTTCTTACAAACTTTTTTTTTTTTTTTTTGAGACAGGGTCTCGCTAAATTACGCAGACTGCCTCTGGTCTCGAACTTGCGATCCTCCTGCCTCTGCCTCCCCAGCTGAGCGGCTGGGATTTATAGGTATGCACCACCACGCCTGGCTTACAAACTATTTTTATACAAATTATTACCCTACTTCACACCTTCCCCACAGTTCCTATCCTAGGGGCTCTCTCTTCTCCCTCAAACCTCCTTATCTCTCTCCAGCAGGCCTGACATGCCCAGGCTTGTAAAGTTTCTTCCTTCCCTCTAAAGTCTTTGTCGTCTGAAATATCTAAGACTCCACCCCCTTCTTCTTCCCACTTAGCCAATCAGGGTTAGCCAAGATTGGGAGGTCAAAACCCTAACCAATTGAGTGAGACCCAGTCAGATGGATTGCATTAGGAAATAAAAGACCAGACCTACCTCCCGCCTGTGCGCTTGCTTGCTAATTAAACCCACAGCTGGCACCCTCTTTGCAAAGAGAATTCGCCTTGCCGAGATGACACTTAAAATTCTTACTTCTACTGTGTCTTTATTACTGACATCAAGCCTCACTCCTATCTACAATTTGTGGTCACTGGTCTGGGCTCCCAAATCCTCTTGGGAAGAGCTCTGATCCTCTCCTTTGAGGGAGACACATCCTGCTGCTTGGGTGCTGCAGCTCTTGGGCAGAGATCCCCAGAGCCTCCCGGGGCAGTGAATGGACCCATTCTCTGGGCAATGCACGTAAACAGGCCTGACCAAACACAGAAGCAACCCAGCAACTCTGTGCACTGCCAAGGTAAGAAACGTCATGGGGGTGACAAAGTGTTCCTTGGTGGTGGTGTTGCAGGAAGCAAGGCCCACCAGAGAGAAAGAATCACCCCAAACCAGCATTGATTAGTGGAAAAGGTTTCATTGCTGGCGGAGCAACAGTTGCATTTCTGGTGCTTAAAGGTTGTGCTCCCTGAGTTATTCTTTCCTGTCCTTTATATAGGACTTCAGGCTAGTGGATAAAGGAATCCGTGTGTTTCTCTCTGATTGGTTAAACAGTCTGCAGGTGTTACCTAGCAATCCAAGCAGAAAGTCCATGACCACAAATCTCTGAAGAAACAACTTTTAGATAACTTTTAGATACTAGGGGCTATGTCCTTATGGGAAGGAATTTATTGCAGTACCTCTGTATTCAGAGAAAGGAGCTCCTGGCATTCCCTAGATAAGGGAGTGCAATGCTATTCTTTGATTAGGGAAGTGGGGAATGTAAACCCCTGAGTCGTAAAGTAGCCAAGGTTTGGTGTGGTTTAATGAGGTTTTTCTTTCCCATATTAGGTCTGTCTTCCTCATATCATATTAGGTTTTCCTTCCTTATTTCATAGTCAGGACATCCATGAAGTGAATGCAGGAAGCCTCCAGTGAGGGGTGGGGGTTGAGCATTCAAGAACGAGTGTAAGAAACCTCCAGTAAGGCAAGGTTGAACTCTCCAGAATGAGCCTCAAAAAACAGCCAGGTAACCGAGACGGGTAGTAAGAATAGTAAAAAGAGCTCAAAAACAAAAACAAACAAACAAACAAAAACACACACAAAAAAAAAGAAAGAAAGAAAAAAGAGAATTATATATAAAAATAAAGATAAGATTCCTCCAGATGGGTCTTTGGGGCTAATGTTAAAGTTGTTGTTGTTAGGTGCCGTCAAGTCGGTATCCGACTCATAGTGACCCTCTGTACAACAGGGGAAACACTATTGTCAGTGCTTCTCTGCTGTTCATCAGGTTTTCAATGGCAGATTGACTTTGGGAGGGGGTTGCCAGGTCCTTCTCCCAAGCCTACAGCACCTGGTGTTCCCAGGCGGTCTCCCATCCAGGTACTAACCAGGCCTGACTCTGCTTAGCTTCCGAGATCTGATGGGATTGGATGCCACAGGGCTACAGCTGCAGGCATAATGTTAAAGTACTGGGATAATAATAATCCAGTTCACGGGGGCCACATGAGACCTCAGGGAAATGATAATTCAAGGGATTAGAGAGTTGCTTCCCTGGTTCCAAAATGTTTCCAAAAGGTTCTATATAAAACAAGAGAAAGATGAGGGACCAAGCAAATTTTTGGATGTTTAAAGCAACTTTCTTATTTCCACTTGGGTGACAAAGCCATTGGTAGAGACATCTTCCCCTCTGTTGGTTAAAT
Source organism: Pedetes capensis (assembly GCA_007922755.1). NCBI lineage: Eukaryota > Metazoa > Chordata > Mammalia > Rodentia > Pedetidae > Pedetes > Pedetes capensis. Next base: position 113,975 of record VMDO01000355.1, on the reverse strand, counting down.
TTTAAAGGGAGGTTTCACCTAAAGACTTACAATTGTCTGTGGCAATGTTGTTAGGTGCCATCAGGTAGGTATCTGACTCATAGTGACCCTACATACAACAGGGGAAACAGTATTGTCAGTGCTTCTCTGCTGTTCATAGGGTTTTCAATGGCGGATTGATTTTTGGGAGTGGGTTGCTGGGTCCTTCTCCCAAGCCTACAGCACCTGGTGTTCCCAGGTGGTCTCCCATCCCAGTACTAAACAGGTCCGACCCTGCTTAACTTCTGAGATCTGATGCCACAGGGCTACAGCTGCAGGCGTCTGTGGCAATAGTTTAATGTAATTGTTTATATGTTTTCTGTGGGCCCGGCTGTTAACTTGTGTTATGAGTGAATATTGTTTTATACAAGTGTCTTCAAATCTACATTATAGAGGCTTTTTCTTTTTGCCTCTCCTGCTCAGAGAAACTGGACATTCAAGGTTTTGCCTCAAGCCAAACATTCAAGAATTAATTATCAAATTGACTTACATCTAGAAAGAAAGCAAAGGGGTAAGAGGGCCATTTTAAAATCCAAGCAGTTATAGGGCTTAAGACATAAAGCAAGTAAAAGGTTTTGAGTTTGGCCAAATAAAGAGGTGATCTTAATTTACTTCATTGTGTCTTTGAGATTCAATGTTCCTTTTCAAATTGGTTGATTTGTTTTACTATATGACTTATTTTATAACTAAGATTTTAATATAAAGGTTGTTGTTGTTGTTGTTAGGTGCCGTCGAGTCGGTATC
>VMDO01000355.1:43820-113113 GCA_007922755.1 Pedetes capensis | reverse complement strand
AGGATCGGATGCCACAGGGCTACAGCTGCAGGCAATATAAAGGTTATATTATTTTAATTTCTGTGTATGTTACTTTTGGATCTATGTTTTATAGTATGTTACCTGACAAAGTCTCTTCAAAAAAATTCTATTCACAGCCAAGCACAGTGGCGCACACTTGTAATCCCAGTGGCTCGGGAGGAGGAGGCAGGAGGATCACAAGTTCAAGACCAGAGGTAGTTTGAGTAATTTATCAAGAACCATCTCAAAAAGTAAAACAACAAAAAGAAAAAGGGCTGGAGGCAGCAGTTCAGTGGTCCAGCACTTGCAAAGCATGAAGGTGCAAGACCCTGGGTTCAACCCCCAGTACCACACACACACACACACACACAAATTCTATTCAAATTGGCTTATAAATGTGTGCTCACATAAATTAAAACTGTTAGAGTGGCCCAAATTCCTTTTAGTGCATAAGGTTTAATTCTCTGATAAATAAGTTAATACTGTTAATATGTTTTGTTTATGTTTATACTGACTTGAAGATTATATCCATGCTCTCTGTTTTGAATACAGCTTCCTGAGATTTCATGTGTGTGTGTGTATTCATATTCTTTTGCTTTATTTTTCCTCTTTCTTGATGGTTCCTCTTTGTCTTATTTCTTTACAAAAATGTTGAATTTTTAAAAATATTTTTATTTAATACAGATTATAGATATGAAAATAGTTCTTAAAAGTTAAAGAAAAAGGGAAATATTTTAAACAAGAAATGATATTCCCCCGTGTAGTTCCATGTATTCCTGTACTTGTACTTGCATCATATAATTAGAGATTATCCTCTCCCCCTTTATCCCTATGCATTATATCCCCTCCCATCCCCCCTTCCACAACTATTGCTCCCACTGATAGTCCCTTCCTCCTTCTCTCTACTCTCACATTTCCCTTCTTAGATAAGCCTGATTATTCATTTTTATATATCTACGTATGTATAGGTTTTTAAGAAATTTTTTCTTCTTTTAAGTTAGATTTAGCTCCCAGATATGAGTGAGAACATATGGCATTTCCTTTTTGGGGCCTGGGTTCATTCACTTAAGATGATATTCTCTATTTCCATCCATTTTGTTACAAATGACATTATTTCCTTCCTTCACCTTGCTGAGTAATATTCCACTGTGTACATATACTGTATTTTTTTGGTCCATTCCTCTCTTGATAGACATCTTCGTTGGCATCATACCCTTGTGACTGTGAGGAGTACTGCATTAAATATGGAAATGCAGGAGTCCCTGTGGTATGATAACTTATCATCCTTTGGGTATTTTCCCAGGAGTGATATACCTGGGTCATATGGTAGTTCTATTTTTAGTTTTCTAAGGTATCTCTATATTGATTTCCAAAGTGGTTGAACTAATTTACAGTCCCACCACCAATGTAAAAATGTTGCTTTTTCCCTGCATCCTTGCCAGCATTTGTTATTATTTGTTTTGTTGATCTTGGCAATTCTTACTGGATGAGGTGGAATCTCAGTGTTGCTTTGATTTGCATTTCACTAATGGCTAGGGATATTAATCATTTTTTCATGTGTTTCTTGACCTTTCAGACTTCTTTGTTTGAGAACTGTCTGTTCCTTTGTCCACTTATGTATTGGGTTATTTGCTGTCTTGGTATTAGCCTTCTCAAATTCTTGGTATATTCTTGAAATTAGTCCTCTGTCTGAAGTGTATGATGTAAAGATTCACTCTCATTCTATGGGCTGTCCCTTAAGTCTTTATTATTTCCTTTGCTGTACAGAGCATTTTAATTTCATATAATCCCATTTGTTAATTCCTGGTGCTGTTTCCTGGGCAACTGGAGTCTTGTTAAGGAAATACTTTCCTATTCCTATGTGTTGTAGTGTGTTTCCTATCTTTTCTTCTAGTAGTTTTAAAGTTCCTGGTTTTGTGTTGAGGTCTCTTATGCATTTTGAATCTACTTTCTTGCAAATCGAGAGATGAGTCTATTTTCAATTTTCTGCAAGTAGATATCCAATTTTCCCAGCAACATTTGTTGAAGAGGCTATCTTTTCTCCATTTTGCATGCTTAGCCCCTTTGTTGAAAATCAGGTGGCTATAGTTGCATGGGTGTATCTCTGGGTCTTCAATTCTGTTCTGTGGGTCTTCATGTCTATTTTTCTACCAGTACCAAGTTGTTTTTACCACTATAGCCCTGTAGTATAGTCAGAAGTCAGGTATAGTGGTCCCACCTGCACTGTTTTTGCAGTTTATGATTGTTTTGGCTACACATGGTCTTTTGTGCTTCCATATGAATTTTAGGATTTTTTTTTCTATTCCTGCAAAGTCTGTCAGAATTTGAATGGGCGATTGCATTAAATCTGTAAGTTGCTTTTGGTAGTATAGCCATCTTTACAATATTCATTCTCCTGATCCATGAACAAAGGAGGTCCTTCCATTTTCTAGTATTCTCTGCAATTTCCTTCTTTAGTGTTTTGAAGTTTTCCTTGTAGAGATCAGGGTCTTTGGTTAGACTGATACCTAAATATTTAATTTTTTGGTGGGCTATGGTGAATGGGATTGTTGTCTTAACTTCATTCTCTTCCTCTCCACTATTTGTGTAAAGGAAGGCTATTGATTTTTGAGTACTAAGAGACAGAAAAAGAATTGATGCTTTTGAATTGTGGTGCTGGAGACATCTATTGAATATACCATGGACTGCCAAAAGAACCAACAGATCTGTCCTAGAAGAGGTACAACCAGAGTGCTCCTTGGAAGCAAAAATGGCCAAACTACATCTTACATATTTCGGACATGTAGTCAGGAGAGAACAATCCCTGGAGAAGGACATCACGTTTGGGAGAGTGGCAGGTCAATGCAAAAGAGGAAAACTCCACCAGATGGGTTGACACAGTGTCTTCAACAATGGGCTTAAACATAAATGAGATGGTTTGCCTGGCACAGAATCGGCAAGTGTTTTGATCTGCTGTACATGAGTCGGACTATGAGTCCTATGAGTTGGACTCGACTCGATGGCACCTAACAACAACAACAATTTTGTATCCTTCTACTTTGCTGAAATTAATTAGCTCAAAGAGTTTTCTAGAGGAATTTTTGTGGTCCTTTAGGTAAAAGATCATGTTGTCTGGGATAATTTGGCCTCTTCTTTGCCTATCTGGATCCCTTTGATTTCTTTCCCTTACCTGATTCCTATATAAAATATAACTTTTGTGACCTTATATCCTATAATCTCATTGTTGTTCTTAGGTAACCTTGAGTTGTGACCCTATGTACAACAGAGTACAGGGTAGTGACCCTATGTACAACAGAATAAAACACTCCCCAACACTGTATCTATGCACATGATCTTTTTTATGTTTAAGACCATTGTGGCAGTCACTGTGTCAATCCATCTAGTTAAGGGCCTTCCTTTCTTTCATTGGCCTGCCACTCTACTCAACATGATGTCCTTCTTCAGGGATAAGTCCCCCTGAAAACATATCCAACCTATGTAAGACACAGTCCAGCCATCCTTGCTTCCAAGGAGCACTCTGGTTATACTTCTTCTAGGATGGATCTTTTGGTTCTTTCAGCAGTCCATGGCATATTCAATATTTGTCTCCATCACCATAATTCAAAAGCATCAACTCTTCTGTCACCCTTATTCAGTGTCCAGCTTTCACAACCATATGATGTGACTGAAAATACCATGGTATGAGTCAGGCACACCTTTGTCTTCAATGTGACATCTTTACTTTTCAACACTTTAAAGAGGTCTTTTGCAGCAGCTTTTCCCAATGTAATGTGTCTTTTGATTTCTTAACTAGGGCTTCCATAGGTATTGATTGTAGAACCAAGTAGACCAAAATCTTGGATAACCTCAATCTTTTCTCCATTTATCAGGAAGCTGCTTACTGACCCAGTTTAAGAATTTTTGTTCTCTTGATTTTGAGTCACAATTTATACTGAAGACTATGTTCTTTGATCTTCATCAGTAAATATTTCAAATTCTTTTCACTTTCAGTAAGCAGAGTTGTGTTATCTGTAATGCGGGTTTTAATGAGTCTTCCACCAATCCTGATGCCACGTTCTTCATAACATCAAACTTCTTGGATTATTTTCCAAGTACAGAGATTGAAAAAAATACAGTGAAAGAATTCAGCCTTGATGCACAACATTCCTGACTTGAAACCAGGCCATGTTTCCTTGCTCTGTTTGAATGGCTGCCTCCTGGTCCATGTACAGATTCCTCATGAGTACAATTAAGTGCTCCGGTATTCCCACTCTTCACAATGTTATCCATAATTTGTTGTGATCCACACACTCAAATGCCTTTGCATAGTCCATAAAACATAGATAGCTTTCTGGTAGTCTCTACTGTAGGATAATATCCATCTGACATTAGCAATGATATCCTGGTTACACAACCTCTTCTGAGTTCAGCTAGATTTTCTGGCAGTTCCCTGCCTATGTACTGCTGCAGTCACTTTTGAATGATCTGTATCAAAATTTTATTTTCATGTGCTATTAATATTCAATAATTTCCACATATAGTTAGATCCCCTTCCTTGGGAATAGGCACAAATATGTCAAATATGTGTCTCTTCCAGTCAGTTGCCCAGGTAGCTGTTTTCCAAATCTCTTGGCATAAACAAGTGAGCACCTCCAGTGCTGCGTCTGTTTGTTGAAACATCTCAATTGGTATTCCATCAATTCTTGGAGCCTTGTGTTTGACCAGTTCCTTCAAAGCAGCTTCCACTTCCTCTTTCAGGAACCATTGGTTCCTGATCATATGCAGTCTCTTGAGATGGTAGATCATCTACCAATTCTTTTTGGTATAATGACTCTGTATATTCCTTCCATCTTCTTTTGACGTTTCCTGTGTCATTTAATATTTTCCCTATAGAATCTTTCACTATTGCCACTCCAGCCTTGAATTTTTTCTAAGCTTGAGAAAAACAGAGCATGTACTTCCCTTTTGGTTTTCTATCTCCAGCTCTTTGCACATATCTTTATAATCTTTTATTTTGTCTTCTCGTGCTGCCCCTTGAAATCTTGTTTATTTCTTTCACTTTATCATGTGTTCCTTTTACTTTAGCTGCTTGACCTTTCAAGGGCAGGTTTTAGAGTCTCTTTTGACATGTAATTTGGTCTTTTCTTTTCTTTTTTTTTTCCTAGGGTTTTTTTTTTTTTCCTGTTTTTTCTAGTTGGTAATCCAAGATTAGAAAATAACTTTAAAATGGTGATGGCTTTAAGTTTGTTGGAACAGATCTGTGGGGACCTCAAAGTATTTCTTGAAACCTCCCAACATGGAAAGACTCAACCTTTGGATTTTGTCTTCACTTAAGGTCTTGCCAGGACTTGGTGTTAGGTTTTATTAGGCTGTGACAGGTTTTACTCTACAGCACAGGTTGGTAAACATTTTTTTTTTAAATGGAGCAGACAGTAAATGTTTTAGGTTTTCAGACCATAAAATCTGTCACAACTGCTCAAGTCTCCTCATCTGACATGAGAGCAGCCTTAGAAGTCACATCAAGTGAGCCCTGCTGTGTCCTGCACATCATCATTTAGGAAAACAGACAGCAGGCACCATGAGGTGCCGTTTATCGCAGAGTTGATATTATTGATCCTTCCTTTTACAGAAGCTCTGATGTGGCTCAGCGCAGTACCACTGACCTTATCTTTTAAAAATTTTGATAATTTGATCCCTATAGCTGTTTTTGAATTTTTTTTAACATTTTGTGTTAAATTATATCTTTTTTTTTTTGGTACTGGGGGTTGAACCCAGGGCCTCGCTCTTGCGTGCTTTGCAAGTGCTGTGCCACTGAGCTGCACCCCCAGCCCATTTTTTAACTTTTTTTGAGACAAGTTCTCACTAAATTATGCACACTGCCTCTGGTCTCGAACTTTCTACCCTCCTACCTCTGCCTCCTGAGTTGCTGGGATTACAGGTATGCGCCACCATGCCTGGCGAATTATATTTGATCTTGATTTCTGAGATCTTCAGTGCTCTCTCAAATCGGTATCTGTGGCAAGGACCTCACTTGCCTCTGGCTCTGTCCAAAGAATCTAGTTTGGGAAACTAAGCAAGGAAGACAGGTTTGGTTATGGTGTCAAAACTCAAAAACTTACATTTTCCTGTCAAAGCAACAGTTTTGTGAGGGGCTCAAGTGGACATTCTCCCACTGTGGGGAGTGAATCCCCCAATATTGTTATGTATTTCTGCTTTAGTTATGATCTGAAAACGTACTGTGTATGATTAGGTACCTTTTGAATTGTTGTTGTTGTTGTTGTTAGGTGCTGTCAAGTCGGTATCCAACTCATAGCGACCTTCATAGGGTTTTCAATGGCTGAGTGCTTCAGGATTGCCTTGGGAGTGGATTGCCAGGCCCTTCTCCCATTTTTGCGGTGCTGGGAATTGAACTCGGGGCCTCAGAGACTGCAGTGCAGCGCTCTACCCACTGAGCTAAATCCCAGCCCACCTTTTGAATTGCTGAGATTTATTTTGTGGCCTGGTGCACAAACTTGGATGTTGGCTCCTGGTTCTCAAGACAATGCAGAATGATGGCATCTCAATGGCAGATTTCTGCAGGATGAGAAACCCAGGTACAGGGGGAAATGCGAAGCAGCGATAACAACCAGGTGACAGAGCTCCCATGGCCAGGGCAGAGAGGGGCAGCAGCTGGGGGAGGCTTCAGGAGAAGTAGCTTCTTGGGCTTGCAGACACCTGGGGAAGGTCGCTGGGCTTCAGCAGGTGGGCAGGGGTCCCAGCAGGATGGGTCCCACTCAGGGACTGCGGAGAGCGAGGCCTGCTATATTAAAAATATTATTGGAATCTAAAGTCAATGTAAAACATGATTAATGAGCTGGGTGGGGTGGTACATGGCTCTCATCCCACCACTTAGAAGCCTGAGGCAGGAGGATCCCAAGTTTGAAGCCAGCCTGAGATACACAGTGAGACTCTGTCTCAAAAAACCAAAACCAAACAAAAATAAAAACAAAAATCTTATTAATGAGATATATTATACTCCTTCATCCCAGGTCTGGGGCACCCACAGCAGCTGTGATCCAAGCACTCGGTGGCCACATGTGGCTGGTGGCCCCCAGGTGTGGTACTGGGCAGTGCCGGCTGAGGCCCTCAGTGCATCTGGTGTGTAAACACCCCGTGTCTTTCAAGGTTTAACATATTGGACTTTCCAGGAGTGTTGGTGCTGTGCAAATAGAGGTTTGAGGCTTGATGAAACTTTGGGGTTTTTTCCTGACCTTTACCAAGAACAAGTCACCATTTTTGGAAAGTCGCGTCATCCAGGAGCTCCAACTCCCTGGGTTCACGGTGTCTGAGTCCCCAGCACAGCACACCCGAATCAGCAACATTTGCCACTATCTATGCATGGTGGGTCTGCATGTGGGTCCAAGCACTGGCTCCTTGACTATTACGTCCCGATGTCTTCCGGGTTGTGTGTACCTGCCCAGGCAGCTCCTTAAGGAGATGCATGTAACTTTGTATATTTTTATTTCTTTTTTATATCATAATTGAGCCTTACAGTCATTTTTAAATTTTAAAATTTTATATGAAGTTTAAAAATTTTTTAAATTTTAAATTTTTAAATTTTTAAAATTATAAAATTTAAAAAATTTTTAAATTTTAAATTTTAAATTTTAAATTTTAAAAAAATTTTAAAAATTATATACTAAGGGAAGTAGTACTCTGCATATACTTTTTTTTTGTGGTACTGGGGGTTGAACTCAGGGCCTTGCACTTGCATGCTCTGCATGTGCTGGACCACTGAACTGCACCCACAGCCCATTTTTTTACTTGTTGAGACTCTGTCTGGTCTCGAACTTGCGATCCTTCTGCCTCCGCCTCCCAAGCCGCTAGGATTACAGGTGTGCGCCACCGTGCCCGGCCTGCATATACTATTTCACATCAGGTTACTTTAGGAAATAAATGTTAAACCTGTATCAAACTAGTGTTAATCATGAAAACATTGGTTACCAATAAAAATCCTAGAACTACTAGCTATCAAAAGGAACTGTAGGTCTGGTGCTGGCAGCAGGGAGAAGCCACTGGAGGGCGGTTAGCAGAGGGAAGGCCCTGGATTTAGGTTTTAAATCTCTCCCTCCTAGAAGCAGAACAGAAACCGCAACTGGGCTTGCATAGGAGTGGAAAAACGAATTTGCTTTCCTCACTTTTTCATTTGAAAGCCACGCCAGAATGTCTCTGAGTGCAGGAAACATGAGACACCTTCATAGGATTTTACAAGGTGGCAAACATTTCCCCCTCACGTCAGATGACTTCTTAAATGCCATTTTTTTTTTCTTATTAAACTACTCCAAAATATCAGATCCTCTTTTTTCCTACCACCTTAAAATTCAACCTCTGGTCTTGGTCCAATTACATGTACTACATCTTCCGAGTCCCTTCTGTTGTGAATTTCCCTCTAGATCCCCTGAAGTTGGGTATAGTAGTTAATGATTCACCTGAATATCCAAAGAATATTATACAGTTACAATGAAATCACTTAGTCTCTGGGCACACAACGTGCTTCATAGGAAGATATATTGTACGCTTTTCCACCTTTCTCCATGGCAGTAAAGATAAAAGAGCATTACTCAAGCTAGGCGCGGTGGCGCATGTCTGTAATCCCAGTGATTTGGGAGGCGGAAGCAGGAGGATCGCAAGTTCGAGACCAGAGGCAGTCTGCGTAACTTAACGAGACTCTGTCTCAAAAAGTTAAAAAATGGGCTGGGGGTGCAGCTCAGTGGTCCAGCACTTGCAGAGCATGCAGGCGCGTGGCCTTGGGTTCAACCCCAAGAACCACAAAAAAAAAAAAAAAAAAAAAAAAGATCATCGCTCATTAATAGGGATATGGTACCTCGCAGGACAAAATGGACTTTTATTTTTAGGATAATACAAATATACTTCAGAAATTTGAAGGCCTTTCAATGAACTTTTTCCTAGCTCCCATCATTTTCTGTTCTGTTCATGGTCTGCCTTACCCTAAAGTGGAGGCCCAGACCAGGCCCTAACCCTCAATATAAGGTCTGCCCCACCACAAACAAGCAATCAGTATTTGCTGAGTACACAGCTCTATTTGTATGTGCCTCTGTTCGAGGTTTTGAAGGCACTGTCACAGCCGTCATTCCGCAGCCTTTCTCATGGGCGAGGCCCTGGGCCAGCTATTTCAATGACTCCTGAGAGCGATCATCAGTCTTTACAGATGAGGAAAGACTCAGCTTTCCACTGCCATGGAGGCAGCCCTGTGATCTGTATGCAATCACTAACTAAATATGGGCTGAGCTAATTTAGGTTCTAACCTCATCTGTTTTTCAGAGCAGGGGCCGGTCTGGCCGTCCTAACCACAGGGCGCTGATCTCATCTGGCTTCTCCAGGTCCTGCTCACGCAACAAATATTTGTTGAGCACCTGCTCTTGAGAGGCCCAGAGCCAAAAAACTCAGAGGCCACTCACGCCCTGCAATGCGGAGTGGGGCCAAGGCGAAGGGTAACCTTCTTCCCCAAAAGACAGCGCCCCATGTGATTGTGATGTTGCAGAGCCACTTAGAGTGCCGTCCTCAATGCCTGGTGCTCTCACGCACCCGGGTCCTGCAGCCAGAGGCACACTATGGTCCCCTGGGGGACCCTGGGCAGCTGTGGCGTAGGGTTCAAATGTCCTCAACTGGAGTCACTGGTCATTGAGACCAACTCCAGCCAGCCAGTGAAGACACGTCAGGACACACTTGAGGTACTCAGTGAACATTCCAGAAGGGTCACACCTAGGTACTAGGAAGAGGTTGTTGTTGTTGTTGTCAGGTGCCGTCGAGTCAGTATCCGACTCATAGCGACCCTATGCACAACAGGCGAAACACTGCTGTCAGTGCTTCTCTGCTCTTTATGGTGGATTGATTTTTGGAAGAGGGTTGCCAGGTCCTTCTCCCAAGCCTACAGCACCTGGTGTTTCCAGGAGGTCTCACGTCCAGGTACTAACCAGGCCCAACCCTGCTTAGCTTCCGAGATCTGACGGGATTGGATGCCACAAGGCTATGGCTGCAGGCTAGGAAGAGGTAGAGTTAGAATAAAGGCTCCTGTAAACCCATCCCAGCATGGCTGTCAGGAGCCCCCACCTTAAGTACTTCCGACAGGCAGCCAAGGCTGAGAACTTGAGTGCCTGAGGGCTGCGAGGCAGCTGTTCGCCACTTGGCCACATGGAGACAGACCGGCCAATCAGGCCTGGAAGGGGTTGCCCTGAGAAGTGCCCTGGGTCCCTCCTGCCCTGCAGTCCTCTTCCGCGCGTCTGGATCTTCTGACTCTGCTCTGTTTACAGAGCACATTCTCTGGCTTCTTGGCATATGCAGAAGTTTTGATTGGATGATAGATGTGTGTGATGCCGTCGGTGTCTGCATTTTCTGGCTCCGTCATGAGTGTTGACTTTTTGCTGGCTGCCAGCTACTGCCTGCAGCTCAGCTTGACCCTTTCAAGAATCATCCCGAAGCTGTGCTGGGATGGGTTTAGAGGAGCCTTTCTTCTAAGACTTCTGCCCTAGTACTAGGTGTGGCCCTTCTGGAATATTCCCTCAATACCTCAGATGTGCAGTGACGTGTCTTCACACTGGCTGGCTGGAAGTGAAGTGTCTTCCAGGGCTGTGTGGGATGTGAGGACCGTCCAGTTTACGGCTCCCTGGTATTCCCTTCCTGGCTGGAGTTTACCCTATACCTATACGGCTCAATGGGCTGGGATTTAGCTCAGTTAGTAGAGCGCTGCTCTGCAGTCTCTGAGGTCCTGAGTTCAATTCCCAGCACCATAAAATGGTAGGACGAGGCAATCCACTCCTGAGGCAATCTTGAAACAATCAGTCATTGAAAACCCTATGAGGGTTACTATGAGTCAGACACGACTCGACTGCACCTGACAACAACATATGGCTCAATTCTTAGCCGCAGGTTCCAGCGACCCTTCAGGTTTCTGGAGCTCTTGCTCTATGTAATTTCTCTACACTATTCTGCCTCACAAACTGTAGCCACCTTAGTCAAGCCAAACTCCAGCGCTGACTTGTCAGCTGGCAAACTGATGTGTCCTCCAGTTCCCCTCCACATGCCACGGCCCAGAATGTGTCCAGGCCCAAGCTGGACACTCACAGGGGTCACCTTGGCTATTTCTGTTGTCTCGGGGATTTCAATCCTGTATTTCACTGTTTCAGTGGTTAACCCTGGGCGTTGGGGTTGTTCCATCTAATTTTCTAGTTGTTTATGATAAGAAAGTCTAGTACCAGTCAGTCCTATATAGGGAGAAGCAGAAGTTTCTAAAGAGTTATCTTCAAAAGCCAGGCACAGTGGCGCACACCTGTCATCCCAGTGGCTCGGGAGGCGGAGGCAGGAGGATCGCAAGTTCGAGACCAGAGGCAGTCTGCGTAACTTGGCGAGACCCTGTCTCAAAAAGTAAAAACATGGGCTGAGGGTGCAGCTCAGTGGTCCAGCACTTGCAGAGCATGCAGGCGGGAGACCCTGGGTTCAGCCCCGAGTACCGGGAAAAAAATTAAAATAAATTAAAAAAATAAAAAATCTGGGCCTGGTGGCTAGTGCTATTTCTTTGACATGTTTTTCAATTTCTTCTATAGGCTACTGCTTTATTCAGGTAGTCTACCTTTTCTATAGCCACCCTGCATTTTACTGAAGTTTGTAAATTTATTAACAGAGAAGGTACATGCTATAATGTAATTTTTTTGTCAGGCTTGTGTTTATCTGAAGTTGTTCCTAGGGAAATGAATTTGCTTTTCTTTCTTTGTGTTTCGTTCTATTAAAAGATCTCCAAACTGGAGCAGTCCTTTCAAAGGACAAGCTCATGCTTATTTAGAATATTTCTAATGTTTTTACTTGTTATTTTACTTACATATCAGTTAGCCTTTGCTTTTATCATTATTCTTTCCTTTTTGGCTTTTTCAAGACATTTAATTTGAACATCTAATTTATTGGCCTGCAGCTGTAGCCCTGTGGAATCCGATCCTGTCAGATCTCTGAAGCTAAGCAGGATCGGGCCTGGTTAGTACCTGGATGGGAGACCGCCTGGGAACACCAGATGCTGTAAGCTTGGGAGAAGGACCTGGCAACCCCCTTCCAAAAATCAATCTACCATTGAAAACCCTATGAACAGCAGAGAAGCACTGACAATAGTGTTTCCCCTGTTGTACAAAGGGTCGCTATGAGTTGGATACTGACTCGACGGCACCTAACAACAACAACAAACTTATTAGTTTTCATCCCCTCTGGTACAATAACAACATTTATGGCTATGAATTTTCCTCAGATTGCAACAATGGCTATATTGCAAAGCATATGGTATAGCATACTCATTTCCACTAAATGGAAAAGTTTGGTTTCTTTTTGAAAAATGTTATAAAAATATACCAGCGGTTATATTAAATCTGGCTTTCCTTTTGGTAGTGATTTATATTTTTACTGTACTAAAGTATGTAGCTTAGGTGGTTACTATTAAATTTTACTGAGATTTTCTTTGTAGCAAGAATGTATAACTGATTTATACAGAATTTCCATAGACTTGAAAAATATGTGCTATAAGATATAAAGGAAAGTGGTGGTGAAAATACATTCATAATCTTGTCTCTTTTATGTATCAGATTTTGAACTTGCCTTTTAAATGTGGGTTTTTTTCATATACATCAATGTTGAAAACAGTTTTAAAACAAAATTGAATACTTTAGATTTCAAGGGTTTTTCCTTTTTCCTACCACTTTTCCATAGCTGTGAGTACAATCTTTTCTTGGTATGTTATATAGCAATATATATGGGTTGCTGGCCTGGCCTCCCCAGGTTGCTTTCCCAGTGGCTACACAACTGCAGACAGAAAAGCTGGTTCCATTCCTTTAAGACCCAGAGGTTATGGTCTAGTCTGCAAATATCTAATCAAAACTTAGGTGGGCGACAGTGACTCCTGAGAAAGGAAGTGTCCACTTGCCATCTAATGGGGCCATTGCTGAGCAAACCCTACCCCTCAGCAATCCTTTCCTACGGAGCTACCTTCTCCATAAGCCTTCACACTTAGCCTCCTACTCAGCTGTATCTATGTAAAGGGAGCCAAACACAGGCATCTCTAGGGAGATGACAGCTGACACAGATCACAGGAAACCAAATGTTTTGGTGTTATCCAAACACTTGGTCTTGGTTAAGCAGGTGCTCTCAAGAATCAGACATCTTGCAGACATAGGCACACATTGTGTGTTTGTGCTTTACTAAGTACTTACACTCTCCACAGTGTTTTATACACACACACAGACACACTTTTTTGCATGCTGTATGTAGTTTTAGAGGGACTATCTGAGTGGGCGTGGGTATGGAAAAACCCACAGTGTCAGAATTCTGCTAATGTGGATGGGGTCCAAGGCATTCCTACTTTACCAGTGACATCCACACCAAAGCATAACAGGGCATCAGGATGCTCACTGAGTTTTAACTCCTCCGTTTGCCTTTTCCCCCTTCCTTAAAGGAAATGAAATATTCTAGTAATGATACACTCTAATACTATAACTGCATCTTGTGTTAGGGCAACCAATCAGCTTTGCTTCTACAGATTAGGTGCCCTTTTGTTTCTTAGTGAAGTCACATTTTCTGAATACTGTAGCCACTTCCAGTCTCAACTCTAAATAGTTTTTGGTGGTCAGAGTGGAGACCAGGAGACTTACTCTCATCTCCACCTTAGACCCACATGCGCTGTATTTCCCCTACCATAGTGGCTAATTTTGACAGGCCTGGGGCACAGAACATTTGTATTCAAAAGAAGCCAAATCTTCACAGAGTGTTTTCCCAGGTAATAGTTCTGTTTTGTAGTTTTTTCCTTTTACTCAGAGTCCCAAACAAGTGAACTTGGATAAATTCCACCATGCAAATAGATTTCTCTGCATAAGAATTTATTGCACTTTTCTGGTCAGTCGTGGTGGCGCATGCCTGTAATCCCAGCGGCTCGGGAGGCGGAGGTGGGAGGATTGCAAGTTCAAGACCAGAGGTAGTCTGTGTAATTTAGCGAGACCCTGTCTCAAAAAGTAAAAAAAAAAAAAAAAAAAGGGCTGAGGTGCAGCTCAGTGGTCCAGCACTTGCAGAACATGCAGGCGCGAGGCCCTGGGTTCAACCCCCAATACCGAAAAATAAGAAATAAAGAATAAAGAAAAAAATAAAGAAAAAAGAAAAAAGAAAAAAAAAAAAAGAATTTATTGTACCTTTCTGACAGTCGGAGATTTTTCCCAGCTGGACACTGAACAGTAGCTTCAACAGTCACGATTCATGAAGTACTCAATGACGTGGTCACGAACGAGATCGCAGGCACACTACAGCAATGGCTGCCTGCTGTAACTCACCCTTGGTTGTTAAGCTAGGGTGGTTTCCCGGCCAGGAATCAACAGAGCTACATAGCTCAGGCAGGTCACAGCTGTGAAGTGGGAATGACAGACCCCCTAACCCTCGCTCAGAAGGCTGCTGTGACTAAGCCACATCTCAGTGCTTTGATTGGGTCCAGAACATGCCCTGGAATCTTGACATATGGAAACCAGGACTAGAATGTGATTTAGCTTGGGCTTTTTGGTCATTTAATCACGCACCTCATTCCTAAACCGGATCCAGCTGCAGATGAGTGCCTTAGTTGCATGACTTCGTTTTTGTTTGATTTGTTGTTGTTGTTGTTGTTGATGTTGTTAGGTGCCGTCGAGTCGAGCGACCCTCATAGGGTTTTCAATGGCTATTTCGGGATTGCCTTGTTTGATTTAGGTGATCAAAATCGAGGTGATGAGCACCATGCACAAAGGAAGCAGAGCCCCTGACCCCTCCCAGTACATGGTGACACAGCTAATAATACGTTAAGCACAAAGAGCAGCAATCACGTAGAAAGCTTGCCTCTGCCTCAGCAAGGTGAGAGGGGAAGGGGCTTCAGTGCAGGTTAAAATGTGGACCATGTTACGTGGACAGCCTGCAGCCGTAGCCCCGTGGCTCTGATCCCGTCAGATCTCAGAAAGCTAAGCAGGGTTGGGCCTGGTTAGTACCTGGATGGGAGACCGCCTGGGAACAGGTGCTGTAGGCTTGGGAGACGGACCCAGCAACCCACTAACAAAAATCAATCCTCCATTGAAAACCCAACGAATAGCAGAGAAGCACTGACAATAGTGTTTCACCTATTGTACGCAGGGTCGCTATGAGTCGGATACCGACTCTACAGGACCTAACCAACATGTTATGTGGATAGCTGCCCTGGCGGGGGTTGTGCATAAACCTGGGTATGTGTCCATCTGAATGAGTTCCTTTTCCTAGACTATAACCCCCTCACCTGTAAAATGGGGACAACAACGGTGCCCTTTTCTTAGGGCTGCTACAACATTAAATAAGGTAATATGCACACAGCACTTGTACCCAGAATGACAGCTAACAGACACACAGCTGCTCCTCCACCAGCCCCACATCCACCGTGGTACCTGCAAACCCTTACAGCAGCTACCGACCAACCTGAGCTCCCTCAAGCAGAACGTGTACCACAGCAGCCCTGGGTGGCTCTCACCGCCTGTAAACTTTAAGGACATGAGTGGCCCAACCTCACCCAGCCCTTCACCCTGCAGCTGCCCTCTTCAGACGCAGGCTGCAAGGGCAGGCTATGGCCGTCATGACAATGCATTCTGAGTGCCCATAACCTGGTTACAACGCCTTAGTAGAGAGTGACAGAGCCAATGGGCCTGTGCCTTCCCCTTTGGGCAGAGGTCCCTGAGGAGGCTGGACCGGTGCGCTGGGCGGCAGGGCGCAGGCAGGGAGGCTGGGAGGCCCACACTGGCCGGATATCATGGCAACTCCTGTGCGCTGTGGCTAAGGTGAGCACTGGCAACTCTGGTGAGCCCACGAGGCGCCCTCCCTATTGCCGCCCTGGGCCGCGGCAGGCTGTGAGGGTCCTCACTACTGTAGCACCCCCCTGGAGGGGCTGGGCCTGCTCACCTTCTCTCTGCCACTCGAGGGCACCTGCCCCGGCTGGGGTGCTGTCCCATGTCACACAGGCCCAGGCCACAGGCCTCATTTCCACAAAGACAAGCTGGAGACAACATGGACGCTCCGCTACAGCCTTGACTCACTATTACTGCTGGCAGGCAGGGGGAGGTCAGCCCCATCCTGTCACCTACAGGGGAATTCAGACTCAGACACATCACAGAGTGCTGATGAGGTGGCAATGACCTAGAAGGTTCCTCTGCCCACTGGGATGGTAGAGCAGATGTGCTCAGGCCATAGCCTCGGGATCAAGTCGGGGCCCGGCGTTTGGCTTGCTTTCACAGTTCATTTATGGTGCGTGGCTCTACCTGTACTCTGAACTTTCAGTGCAGCTGAGAAATGGAGCCAGGCCCCATTTCCGCTACAGTAATCACGGAACCGAGAGCCAAAATGTGTTCTCAACCCACATATGTGTGTGCAAAATAACCCATTGTTTGGGGTTCACCACTCACAGCCTCTTTTCGTCTGCCCTCACTTTCCTTGCTTCTGGTCTAACTGGAGAATTTGACAACTCCGAGCTCGAGATGATGTGCTGCCCTCAACTCCAGGAGCTTGAGCCGCTTGTCTACAACAGCCAAACACCCGAGCTTTGCTTAATAACCCAAGACAGAGGCACAAGAGGCGGAAGGAAACGGCCAGCGTGAGCCCCCGTCTGGGCCACTCGGGTTGAATGAAGTCATCGAGGTAGCCAGCACATCGCGTAGTAACTATTCCCTCAGGAGAGCGTGCGCCAGGCCCCTGTCAGTTTACTGAACACGTTTACAGCAACGTATCATTTCCTCCAAATTGCCATTTAGCTTTTTTATGCATTAAAAATTTTAATTTTGTTGGAAATGATTTCTTCATCACAAATCTACCAGGAGGTGTGGCCGGTTTAAACACATCCTGGTCATGTGCCAGTCTGCAGCAGGTGGTGGGGCGTAGGCACCCCTGCACCCCAGCCAGGGCAGGTGCCCTCCAGGTTGTGACTGGTGAGACAGACGAACCAGAAATTGCCCTTGGGGAACTAACTTTCAGATGACTCAGCTATGTCTTGCCAACCTCACCAGCAAAGCCCAGGAGAAAGCCGTGGCTAGGTCAGCCCTGCCCCAGAACAGTGCAAGTACAGCCCTAAAGGCCATCGGCAAGTGCCTGCTGGCCCAGGTGCCCACCACAAGGACCTAGGGAGGCCAGCTAGCGCAGAGAGGGGCATTGTTTATTTCTGCAGCTCTATTTATTGTGGCCCGAGAAGACAATGGCAGGATTTGAAGGAAGAAATGGATTGCAATAGATTCAACACGCACTGCAAACTATAATGCGAGGCTGAGCGAAAAGAAGATTCAGCTCAAGCCCCGGGGCTGAAGGCACAGGTTCCTCAGGTGGGTCAGAGCTGCTTTCCCAGCTCTCTCCTGTGGAGATGGGCCTTCACTGCAGGGCACGGCCTCCGGGCAGCCAGGGCTGCCTGATACCAAGACGCCTTCCCCTCATCTCCCCTTTGTGTAACCTCGCATTTAAATGCGTTCGAGGAATCCGGTGGCAGAAGACTATGTCCTGGAGAAGGGACAGACACCGCTGCACCTGGCGCAGTTACCAAGCCCCAGGCTCCTGGGAGGGGAAAGGATGAACGGTTGTCCTAGTTCTCTAAGAATTCTGGAGTACGGGACAATGTTACAGACTGGGGTACAGACTGGAAGAAGCAGCTATGTGTCCCCACGGATGCCCTTCAGCCATCTTCCTGAACGGCAGCCAGCCGGAGCCAGTTGTCAGGGGTCCCCAGCAAGTCAGAAAGGGGCCCCCAGGATCTCACTTTCCAGCAGCGCTCACACTGCAGACACAACTGCTGTGCTGAACCTAAAAAGGAACGGGAAAGTTGGGAGCCTTCAGAAACGTCTTCCCCGACATGATCTGGCAACAAGCACGAAGAAATCCTGTCTCGCTCCAGCGGGAGGATCTGCCACAGGGTCCTGACAGGACGCAGAATAATCACGCCAGCAGGGCATGTGCCCAGACTCGGCTCCGCGGCGAGGCCGGCTGAGCAGCCCAGCTCCTGGGCTACGTCCGGCAGAGCTTCAGCGGGAAGTTCTCGGTGATGAGGTGGTCGGCGTGAAGCAGCGCGACGACATTCACCTCAAACTCTGTGGCGAGGAGAGAGGGAAGGGCATAAGCTCACCGCACCCAGCAGCAGGAACCAAACGCCCTCCGTATCGCAGGCGTGGCCAAGCCTACTGGGACAGGCAGCCAGGCCCCGCCCTGTGCTGTCAGGTACTGATGGGTGCCCGAGGCCCTAATCCTGCTCTGAGTAACCTTGTGCCTGTCATCCTCGAGTGGGAAGTCACTAGCGTACCCACCCACGTCCCTGTCCTCTTCCCACACGTCCTAGAGAGCACCCTAAGATCCTCGCAGGTCGCTCGTGCGCTGCTGTACTTCTTACAGTTCCTGTGGTTCTTAATGGGGTGTCAGCCTCTGAACTGGCCTGCAGCCGAGTGCCTGCCTCCATTTCCAAGGGAGACTCAGGCTGCAGAAAGAGCAGGGTGTCTGCCTCCACCCAAAACCAGCCACCACAGGGGCCTCGCGTGAGCAGTCGCCCTCCTCTGTCTTCCATCCTTGGAGTTTTACCCACCCCAGGGCAGCCTCCAGCCCCTTCCACCACCATTCTCAAGGCTTCTCCGGCCACCCGGGGGTCCAGGAAGGAGCCTGAGCTGGCTTTTGTTCTCAGTGGAAAACACCCAGCAGGAAGAGAGGCTGTGAGGCCCCGGGGGAGGGGAGAGGATAGAGCGGGGACAGAGCAGCCGACTGACTCTGGTGCTCCCCGCATTCGAAGGGACTCCTGCTGCAGCTCCTGACACACAGAGCAGCTTCCCAGAGCTGGGCCTGGCCGTGTACCGGAGGCCCGAGCTATCAGCACCAGCAAAGCAGAAGGGGGACATGGTGATCCCGCCCTTCATGCAAGCCATGGTGCTGGCTACCCCCTCACCTGGAGGTTGCTGGGCCCTTGGAATCTTTGTTCCTCTCCCTGAGACTTGGCCTAGCTTCAGGTGGCTGCACCGTGAGGCAGGGCAGCGCCCACACCTGCTCAGCAGGTGCAGGAGGGCAGCGCAGTGCTGGGACAGCCATGGCGTCCTCTCTGCAAACTCCTCTCCATGACCAACGGGAAAAGCAACGCCAGGGCCTCTAAGGGGCCAAGGCTGCATCAACCATGATCACAGGTCACTCCTCTCCTGCAGGGATCTCCCTCACTAAAAGCGTCTGGCATTTTTCAAGTCCTAAACCAGACTAAACTGAACATCAGGCATGGGGACAAGGTATTACTAATGCCCTGGATGGCAGACTGGGGCGCTACCCATGGAACAGAGGCGCTACACTGGATGTCACAAGGACACCTTGTTAGATTTGCTTCCCCTGCAAAATTCTAGTGAGCCTAATAAAAAATAAGCAAAAACTTAAGCACTTATAGATAGCATAACAGTAAAAAAATAATTTTTTGTAGCTCTCTGAAGTTTATGTAGAGATACCAACCCGAGAACTTAACACACAAGATCCTTTCTCAACTTAAGATCAATGTATTCTGAAGTAAAAAATGCACTCTTTAGGGTAACGTGTGGTATGTCATGGGTTATGCCAGGAAAACCTGTCCGACACTTGTCACGAAGGGGAATAACCAAAGGAAGACATGCTAGGGGCCGGGAGGGAGGCTGCCCAACCTAGGGTGCCTTTGGGTATGGACACTGGGCTGACAGTGCCTCTACTCTGCACGCGAAGACCCTGGCATGTGTGCATATTGCAGCATGAATATGCACTACCTACTCAATAGTAATCATTCATGTGGTTTTCAATAAAAATCACGTATCTTCTCTTGGGCCGAGTGTGCCCTGCGAAGGGTCTTTCGGTACACTCTGCTGTCCTCTGTGACTGCTGGACAGTGGGGTCCCACTCGCTTCATGCACTGACGCAGCGTCATGATCCTATCAGGCTCTTGCTGCAATGTAACATTTCACACGAGGGGCCCCAGAACTCTACAAATATGAAATCTTGCTAGCCAGGCGCGGTGGCGCACGCCTGTAATCCCAGCAACTAGGGAGGCAGAGGCACGAGGATCGCAAATTCGAGACCAGAGCCAGTCTGCATAAATTAGCGAGACCCTGGGTCAAAAACAAAAAAAATGGGCTAGGGGTGCAGCTCAGTGGTCCAGCACTTGCAATGCATGCACGCGCCAGGCCCTGGGTTCAACCCCCAGAACGGCAAAAAAAAAAAAAAAAAAAAAGTTTAAAATATGAAATCCTGCTCCCAAGCCCCCTGGCCAGCAGGGCTAGGACTCACGGCCCACAGGACACGCACAGAAAACACAAAAAAGGGCGCGATGACTTAGTGACTGGCACGGAGAACCTTCCCTTTCATAAAACTAGCTTTGGTGATGAAGCTACACTTACTTCTCAATTACTTGTAACTTATAATAACTTAAAGTAAACTCTTGGTATAATTTTAAAAAACCAGATTTTTCACTGGACGAGTAACAAGGGCTGGGATTTAGCTCAGTGGGTAGAGCGCTGCGCTGCAGTCTCTGAGGCCCCAAGTTCAATTCCCAGCACCGCAAAAAATGGGAGAAGGGCCTGGCAATCCACTCCCAAGGCAATCCCGAAACAGCCATTGAAAACCCTGTAAGGGTCGCTGTGAGTCGGATACTGACTCCACGGCACCTAACAACAACAACAACAACAACAATGCACATCTGAAGATACAGAGGGACAAGGACATTAATAAAAATTTATCAGCTCAGGGATAAGTCCCCATTTCTCAGTGAAGCGGTGTAACAGCAGAAGCAACCACCAAACTCCCTAACCACGTGTATTTACCAGGGAGCCCCAGGACCGGCTCAGAAGCTGTCTCAGGAACTCTGTGGTCTTTTCAACTACTGTGCTGAAAATCATGGCAGTCAGGGCTAAAGTCATGCAAAGACCCATCCCACAGCGCCTTTGTCAACCTTTCTGTAGTGTGGCGTGATCTTCCATTGAACTTCATTAACATGACAGCTTTTCTTTTCCCCGTCCTATGGGTTGGAACCCATGGCCTCTGGCATTTGAAGTAAGTGCTTCACCACGGAGCTGCACCCCCAGCCCTTTCTATTTATTTATTTATTTATTTATTTTTATTTATTTATTTTTTTTGTGGTACTGGGGGTTGACCTTGGGGCCTCACGCCTGCATGCTCTGCAAGTGCTGGGTCACTGAGCTGCACCCCCAGCCCTTTTATTTTTTTCCTTACTTTCTGAGACAGGGTCTCGCTAAGTTATGCAGACTGCCTCTGGTCTTGAACTTGCGATCCTCCTGGCTCTGCCTCCCAAGCCGCTGGGATTACAGGGATGCGCCACCACACCCAGCTCCCCTTTTTGATTTTGAGACTGGAACTCGCTAGGTTGCGCCAGCTGCCTCTGGCTTTGAACAAGTGATCCTCCTGCCTCCTGCTCCTGCTCTCCAGGATTACCGGCATGCACCACGGTGCCCAACAGGACAGTTCTTATTAGAAGGAAAGTGTCATTAAACTATTTAGTAGGACAGCTGGTATGATGACACGTGCCTGTAGTCCCAGCTGCTCGGTGGGCTGAGGCAGGATTGTCTGAGCCCAGGAATTCAAGGCCAGCAAGGACAACATAAGTCCTGTCTCACCCCAACCCCCAGAAAAGCAAAATAGTATATGTTGCAAGAAAATTTAAAACCACAGAAATGCTCATGGTGTGACATGAAGGGAAAAAAGCAGGGCAGAAAATTCTGGGCCATAATCCTGATGCTGTGGTCCAATATTCATCAACAGCTTCAGGGAAAATGACCAGCTGGAACTCGGAGCCTTCCTAGTGATTCGTCCAGAGATGTCCTCAGAGCCTTCCTGGTGATTCGTGTTGGCTCTGGACTTCCACGGAGCCCTGGGTCTCCACTCAGTCTCCGTTAGACAGTGACCTCCCCGACCACAAGGGCCCTCTGCCTGCTGGACTCTCATTTGGTTTCTCCCGAGCTTAGCATCACCTGCACGAGCCTACAGTGACGTGGTCACTTCCATGTCCCTGTGTGACAACCCAAGTTCCAGAAGAGCAGCAACCACTCACTGCTGTGTCTCCATGTGGGCACAGCAGCGTCTCAGTGAGGCTTTGCTGAGTGACCTAAGCCCTGTGTGCGCCGATCCTCATGACTCCAGCAGACACAGGGCCTCGCCCCGGCCCGGATCCCCACGGGGCTCGAGCCTCGGCAGGCTGCTTACCCACTTTGAAGTTGGTGGTCTCCAGCGTGGGGCAGGTGAACAGCCTGGGGAAGACCATGTGGATGGGGATGGAGAGGCCCCTACACACGTCCCCATCGGCGATCTGGATGTTCTGGATCTCTGTGGCATCGCGGGCGTAGCCTTCTGCACACCCTGGGGAGGGACGCAGATGTGGAGGGGTCAGGAAACAGCGGACGTCAAAGCGGGCTCAGCAGCCCCTTTCCACAGTGTGTCAACACCCCTTGACATAGTCACCTGCTTCCCTCGATTGCGCTTCAGGATTCCAGAGTCCCCTTCCCTCCCGCAGCCCACTGCACTGGTTCTAATGTGCCCCCACCTTGCATGTGCTGGAAATTTAATCCCCAAATTAACGTGTCAGTGGTATTTGGAGGTGGGGGTTTGCGGGTGACTGGGTCATAAGGGCTCTGCCCTCTTGAATGGATCATGGCTTATGGGATTATTGAGGGAGTGGCTGTGTTGTAAAAGCGAGTTCTCTCTGCCACACTTGATCTGCCTCACCATGCGGTGCCTTCCACCGTGTTATGAAACTGCAAGAAGGCCCTCGCCAGGTGCTGGCACCGTGTTCATGGACTTCCCACATTCCCAAACTGTCAGCCAAATAAACCTATTACTGATAAGCTTACCCGTCTCAGGTGTTTTGTTATAGCGACGGAATCAAAGTAAGGCATATATTTATCACAGTAGATAGAACCGCTCTCCCTTAGCACCTGCCCACATCATCTTAACTGCTGGCTACAGAAGGGTGGTGGGCAGAGGCTCAGGGCCCCTGCAGCCTCGAGCGGCCGTACCGCAGGTCTCCACGCGGACCAGCTGAAGCTCTATGCTGCGGATGGCGGCGTCCGAGTGCCCCACCACCAGCTCTCCTGTCAGTGGCTGTGTGATAGCGCAGTTGGTGGAGTTCAGATGCCCTCTAATGAGGAATTTGGGGAGCGAAGCTCTCTGAGACGAACAAAAACAAGGACATCAGGAACAGAAGGAAAATGGAGACATTACCCCATGGTTACTTTGGTACAAATAAAAACTGAAAACAAGCTGGGTGTGGGGGCGCATGCCTTAATCCCTGCACTCAGAGGCTGAGGCTGAAGGATCACCAAGAGTTCGAGGCCAGCCTGGGCTACACGAGCCCCTGTCTCAGAACAAAACAAAAACAAAACAAAAACACACACGCCTGAAAATAAAGTCAAATAATTGTCATACAAGCCACTGGAACTCTGTTTTACAAGATGGTAAGAAAGGAACAATAGTGAATACATCTACATTCAACCTGGACACTGAGAGACAGACTTGTTCAATTACTCTCTACGTATTATTTAGCGGGTGTATCGCTGTGACACAGAAACCAGCTGAAACTAACTTATCAGGGGAGAGAATTATTGGGCGCTCACAGTTGGATTTCCATCAATACAGGCAGGGCAGGCAGGGCCCGGCCCATGGCAGTGAAGCTCACATTAGTGCATATGAGCAGCAGAGAACAGAGAGAGAGATCGGAACCAGAGGTCCAGGGCGAAAACCGCCAAAGGCCTGCCCTCAGTGACCTAGCTCTACGAAGCTAGAATCTGTTCCCGTGTACCATAACCTCCCAGGATGGGGCCACCAGCTGGGGACCCAACGCTCAAACACATGACCTTTGGAGGACATTTAAGACTCAAACCCACACCACCACCAGACTGGCTGGGTGTAGCTCTTGAACAGCCAAGGGAGCTCTCTACCTGGTGGTCCCCAGTGGTATAGCCCTCTTAAAAATATCTGAATGGAGGACAAAGTTTACAAATAGCTACAAATAAAAGAAGCTGTTTGTTTAGAAAAGTGGTAAGTGGTAGAAGCTCACACAATTCTTTTTGGTGGTTGACAAAAATAAGAGAAGTTTTCAACGTCCAATTCAAGTTCCTTACTAAAGACTCATCTACCTGTCCTCTCTTCACAGCAACACCATATTTACATATGCAAATAAAGTAAAAACAAAGTCTGATCTCCAGCCTTCCCACAGTTTCTGAAAGCTATCTTATCCTTCTAATATATCCCTTTTCTACTTCAAAAACAAAGAACACCAGTGGTATTTGGTGAGTAATTCGTTTTATGTGCTATTGTCTCGTTTCCAACAATGACCACCACTGCTTCTCTCATAATAAAAGTAGTTCTACTTATGGATAAACAAACAACCTGACATCTAGAAAAACTGCCAAGAACGCCCCCTGGGACCAGCCCAGTGAATCCTTTCTGTCAGGTAGAGAGTAGGCGGTCGAGGTGGCCGTGCCGCTCACTGGCAGAGCACTCGTCTCGCATGCAAATGTCCTGGGTCCAATCACCATCACCACAAAAAACAAAGTGACGCCCAGCGAAGCTGCGAAGAGTTCAGGGCCTACAATCGTACAGCTGGCAGAGATGCTCTCATGGGGTTACGTAAGAAGCTTGTGATCGCAAGTGGGGAGCCCAAGAAAGGGCACCCCAGGTGACTCTTCAGAGGGTGGTGAAGCTGTGACAGGCTAGGATCTCCCACCCAGGAGACTCCAACAGCAATGTGGGGGAAGCCAGGGCAGTGCCCAGGTCGTTTATGCACAGTGTGGGACAGTGACCCGGATACCACCAGGAGAGGCCACCTGCACAAACCTCCCGCTCCCTGGGTGACACTCAAGGCAACACTCAGCATCTTCTCACACTCAGGAGAACTGAGTCTCACCAGGGCTGGGGGAGGCCGGTCTGGTTGACGAACCATTCGTACCAGATCCTCATTGACAAACTGACAGCAAGAATCAATAAACATCTGAGGAAAATCGAGAAAAAGAAACCCGGCCAACCCACAGAAGAACCCACCCTGGAGAAACAGAACCGACGCCCGAAGCAGGGAGGGGAGGTGCTGTGTGCTCAGAGGTTGTCCTGAGGAAGCAGCGGGGCTGGGAGGTGAGCCACACGAGGGCCGAAGTAAACACTTCTGCAGAAGGCCCAGCGGAGGGGACACAAGAGCTGACCATCTCCCCAGTCACGTGCTCCAAGGCGCTGGAGAAGGGAGCAGGGGAGAGTGGCCAGAGGAGTGGCCATTTCCTTCTAGAACCTTCTGAAAGGCTTGTCTCCCTTGTCTCAGCTGGGATGAGATCAACAGTCACCCCAATGCGCCAATCCTCCCACGCCTTCCTTCAACCCGATTCAACCAGTGTAGCCCGGTCAGCAGAGTGCAGAAGTAGAGAAAAGAAGGAAAGTTCTGCCCACAAAGAACTGGAGGAATTCACTGCTTTCTTTGAGGCTGGTGTCAGGAAAAAAAAAAAAAAAGAAAAATCTGGGGCAAGTTGATGGCAGTGGAGTGTGCCAAGCCAAGGAGGCGGCCAGGGGGCCTGGGCCACACAACCTGCTCCGTGTCCTGGCAGCCAGCGTAGGCCTGCACTGGGGCTCCTCCGACAGCCCCACAGCCCTGGTCTCCATGCAGGACACAGGGAGGCTGGGCTGGGGCTCCCGGGTGAGTCCCCTCGCCATGAGGAAGCCACTGCTGAGGACCCCGCTGATGTCGGAACAAGCTCTGCATGGCCCGTTCTCTGTCAGAGGGGAATGCAGGCGAGGACACTGCAAACCAAGCGTCAGGAAAAGATGAGGCCAGGCAGCCCAGGGCAGTCCGTGGCTACTGCAAGAAATAAAGGGAGGCGGGCAGCGCAGGAGCGTGGGGTCTGCGGTGTAGATGAGGGTAACGTCATGCGCCAGCTGGGCACAGTGGGGCACCCACAGTCCCAGCACTGGAGGGTGAGGCGGGAAGATCACTGGAGCCCCAGGGTTCAGGCCAGCCCGTGCAACACAGTGAGGGCCCGTCTCCAAAAAAACAAGCCAGAAGTGTTAGCGCATGCCTGTAATCCCCGCACTCGGGAGGCTGAGGCAGGAGCGTCTCAAGGTCTAGGCCAGCTCAGGCTGCATAGCGCAATCTTGGCTCAAATTAAAAAAAAAAAAAAAAAAGCATATGAAGAACCTGAGTACTCCTTTGCTGAATACTGAGTTCAATATGATATCCAATTGAAAATACCAACAGCAATCAGACATCTCTCACTGATGACCTGACTCCTAACTCTGTTAACAGAGCAAGAGGTGGTCATGGATTCTGGTCAGGGGAAAAGCGCCATGGTATGTATGAGGAACGTGTTACCTCTTTGACATTCTGCAGGGTCTCTGGGGTGATGGTGAAGTCCACAGGACTCAGAGTCAACTTCCCCTTCTGAGGCTAGAACAGGAAGTAAAACCACAGTCAGGAGGGCAAAAGCCAGAGATCTGCAGGCAAAAGGCTTTCTCCCGCTTAATAAAACCAGCACAGCAGCACAGGGAACCAGAAGGGACCTGGTGCTAGGAGGCAGGAGGCTTGGGTTCTAAACACAAACCCACCTCTGCCAAAAAGCAATCTTGGGTTCTTTGTCCATTTCTCTATCCCCACCCCAGGAGTCAATTTCCTCAACTGTAAAATGAGGCGACAGTAGTCTAAAGCAGCAGGGGACCTTATGGGTTCAGAATTTTAAAATTAGAAACAAGGCATAGAGGGAAGTGTCTGTAATCCCACCACTTGGAAGGCTGACACAGGAGGATCAACTCAGGTTCAAGACCAGCCTGGGCTACATAGCAAGTCTGAGGCCACCCTGGGCAACCGATGAGACCCTGTCTCAAAAAAATCCAACAAGCCAGGCACAGTGGCGCACGCCTGTAATCCCAGTGGTTTGGGAGGCGGAGGCAGGAGGATCGCAAGTTCGAGACCAGAGGCAGTCTGCCCAACTTAGCGACACCCTGTCTTAAAAAGTAAAAAAAAAAAATGGGCTGAAGGTGCAGCTCAGTGGTCCAGCACTTGCAGAACATGCAGGCACGAGGCCCTGGGTTCAACCTCCAGTACTGAAAAAAAAAAAAAACACCAACAAAATAATAATATAATTTTACAATTAGATCTAAGGAATAGTGTCGTATTATTGGGAGGTATTTGTTTCAAACCTCTCTGTTAGGATGAGAGCTGACACGGGAGTGTCTACCATGTGGCACTAAGTCGGCACAGTGACAGACTGGGGAGCTGGGCCATTTCCCATCCGAGGAAAGTGAGGTACACAGCTCAAGGACTTGCTCACTAAGTGGCAGAGTGGAGGTAAGCCTACGCAGCCTGGCTAGTCACCACCTGGCTACAGAGCTGTCGCCTGGAAGACTTACAGATGCCACTGCTGCAGAATCCCTCCACACAGCCGAGCTTCACGGAGCCTGCCCGGCGGCTTGTACCGGGGGCCATGATCCACAGGCCACCCAGGCTTGGGCAACTGGGCAGAGCAGGAGCATCAACCTGGGTGCCGTGCTCACTCACTTCCCAAAGCCTACGCCAACATGTTCTCCCCTGGAATATATTCTTTAACAGGCTTGCAAACATATTCTTTAGTGAAAATATTCTTCCTTGCAGCATTTAAAGAAAAACTTAACTTGTAAGCTCCAGGCTACCCTGGGCTTTAACCTTCCTGTGAAACCATTCACCAAGAAAAACTCGATTTTTTTTTTTTGGTAGTTGTGGGTTGAACACACACATGCATGCTTTGCTTGCACTCTACCACACAGCTGCACCCCCAGCCCTCCCCCCAAGCTTTAAATTCTTTTTATCTTGAGACAAGGTCTCGCTAAGTTATGCAGGCTGTCTCTGGCCTCGGACCTGTGGTCCTCTTGCCTTTGCCTCCTGAGTTGCTGGGATTGCAGGCGTGAGCCACCGCACCTGGTTCTTTTTAAAAATATTTTTCTGTTTTTTTTTTTTTTTTTGGGGGGGGGCAGGGTCCCACCAGGCTGAACTTGAGCTCACTGTGTACCCCAGGCTGGCCTCTAACTTGTCATCCTCCTACCTCATGCTTCCTAGTGCTGGCCTTACAGGGGTGAACTGCCACACCTGGCTAAGAACTTGACTCCCGAACACCATTTAGTGACAGACTGCAGGGGATCAGGGGCCGGAGCCACCGGGACGCAGAGCAGGGCTGGGAAGGCTTGTTGTAAACATGGAAGCTCCTCAGGCAGGGCACAAACCCCTGCAGGCAGGTGTCCCCTGGGCCGTGGCATCCCGTGTGACTGAGCCACAGAAATGACGGCCCATGCTGGTGCTGTCTCTGCCCCCACGTCTCGTGTCTGCTGCCAGTACCAACGAGCAGGAGCAGCCACCTTACTGGCCTGGAAAGAGGGTGGGACCCAGACCCTGCCTGAGAGCCCAGAGCCCCGAGGCCAGCTTACAGCAGAGTGAACGATGAATTCGCAGGTCTTGGTCAAGTCCTTGGCCAGCAGAGAGCGCCTCATGTCACAGCGCAGCGTGTACTAGAGGGGAAGAGGGGAGGAGAACGTCATTTCAGCGGGCTTTGTACTCGTCTTGAAATGATGCTTAAGGGACAGGCAAGTCTACGGTTTACCGAAACTGTCCAATGAATACGTGAAATGAAATTAATATACATATTAGGCAGTTAACATTCAAAATAATGGCACCTGTGTAAGAAAAACTCTCTCAGGGTATTTGATTTTTATTTTTTTTGCGGTACTGGAGGTTGAACCCAGGGCCTTGTGCTTGGATGCTCTGCAAGTGCTGGACCACTGAGTTGCCACCTCCAGACCATTTTTTTACTTTTTGAGACAGGGTCTCACTAAGTTACCCAGACTGCCTCTGGTCTCGAACTTGCGATCCTCCTGCCTCCGCCTCCCAAACCACTGGGATTCCAGGCGTGCTCCACCACGCCCGGCAAGTTATTCTTCAGCCTACTCTCAGGGCCACTGTGAAGAGGGACCCGCTGAAGATCTGCACGTGCTCTTCCCTATGAGACAGGGAAAGCCCACAGCGGGAAAAGAGAAAGAGCGATGCGCTTGGGAGGAGATGCTGACTCAAATGCAGGAATCTACCCACTGTGTGAGCCTCCGCAGGTAACACAGCTGCTCTGAGCTTCAGCTCCCCTCTGTAACGTGGGGCTATCTGAGGAGACAGCCCAGCTGAGATAGCCCAGCACCACTCCGTCAGCAGAGCAGAAACTCCCGGAGCAGCACCTGACCTCACAGCCCGATGCTCTGCTCTCACTGGCTGGCTGAGTGCCACACTGTGTGCAAACCACGTGGCACGAGAGCCAGACTCAGTCACACTCTGTCCTTGGGGACTTCCAGGTGACTATGAGAAGCAACAGCAGTTGTTGTTAGCTGCCGTCGAGTTGTATCCGACTCATAGTGACCCTCACAGGGTTTTCAATGGCTTACTTCGGGACTGCCTTGGGAGTGGGTTGCCAGATCCTTCTCTCATTTTTGTGGTGCTGGGAATCGAACTTGGGACCTCAGAGACTGCACAGCAGCGCTCTACCAACTGAGCTAAATCCCAGCCCCCCAGCAACAGCAGTAGCAATGTTAAAAGACTCAGGACACCAGGGGATCCTAAAATGAGTTCATATTTTAACACAAAGGAGGAATAAAGATGGGAAAGTAGTTTTTTTAATTCTAATTTTGGAAAATGCCCAATATGCACAGAAGTAAAACGGAGAGTGTGATGAGGCCCCACATACCCACAAGGTAACTCTGCAATGGTCAGCAGACGGCCAGCCTCATCTGTCCACACACTCCCAGCCTTCCGCATCTGCCAACACCGGAAGGGAGACTGCAGGTGCAATGGAAAGCACAGGGCACAGGAACACCGCACCTTCCTAGCTTTGTGGTGGCCTTTCCGCTCTCAGCAATCCCTGGTGACTCTTCTCAGCTGGCCACTGGTCTGCCTGCTGCAATGGGGGGCCTGTCCTTCCCAGGGCGCACCCTGAACTGAAAGCAGCCTCCAACCTGGGACCTCTGCCTCCCATCCCAATCTATGAACGGAGGCGGCCAGAAAACGAAATCCAATGGCACCACAGTGTCCTAGTGCCAGTCCCTATAAAGGATCAGGGGCTGGGGGCGTAACTCAGGAGCAGAGCCCATGCTCAGCACGCACAAGGCCCCGAGTTTGATCTCAGCACCAAGAACAAAACAAAAATCTTCATGTAACTCATACCTAATACAGTCAGCTGTGGCTT
The DNA here is from genome assembly GCA_007922755.1 of Pedetes capensis. Classification (NCBI taxonomy): domain Eukaryota; kingdom Metazoa; phylum Chordata; class Mammalia; order Rodentia; family Pedetidae; genus Pedetes; species Pedetes capensis. The sequence goes on along the minus strand of VMDO01000355.1, from coordinate 82,883 downwards.
TAATCATCCAGGAAAAACTTTACAATGATGTCAAGAATTAATTTTCATACCTAGGACTATGCCTGCAGCCGTAGCCCTGTGGCGTCGGATCCCGTCAGATATTGGAAGCTAAGCAGGGTCGGGCCTGGTTAGTACCTGGATGGGAGACCGCCTAGGAACACCAGAAGCTGTAGGCTTGGGAGAAGGACCTGGCAACCCCCTCCCAAAAATCAACCTGCCATTGAAAACCCTATGAACAGCAGAGAAGCACCGACAATCATGTTTCCCCTGTTGTACAGAGGGTCGCTATGACTCGGATACCGACTCTACGGCACCTAACAACAACAACAACCTAGGACTATATGCATGGCTGTGAACCTTGCAAGAAGCTACAGTCTTAGGACCAACCCAGCCACATGAAGTTCCTACATATTTACAGTACTCTGGGAGATAAAACATTTTTCATAAGAACCACCCCTTGTCTGCAGGAATCTTACCGTGTATGCATATAGGGATGTATGTATTCTCTAAGGGGATGCCAATCCGGTATCCCCAGCCACACAGGCCCTGTGAGGGTCGGGCCTGTGTGTGTGCACGCTTGTGTGTGTGTGTGTGTGTGTGTGTGTGCGCTCATGTACATAGGTACACACGCCCACTGTCTTCCTCCGGTACGTCCCACACGCTGTCTAGCAGGATCCGTATTTTGCTCTAGCTCGCCTGGTGTCACTGACATTTTTCCCAGTGGAATTTCCCTCTCGGTTTTAGTCTTGGGTTTAGGCGGGCTGGCTTCCATACCTCCCTCCCTGGGGACAGCAGTGAGCAGGAAGTCAGAACTGCTTCAGGGACCTCAGGAAAGAGTTCTCTTCTGCTGGAGGGGCCAGCCCAGTAGGCTGAGGCCGCAGGCGGCTGCTGGCAGCCAGCTCCGCCGTGGCAAGGGACGAGGCTGCTGGAGGACGAAGCCTGCACAACAGAAAGCTGAGCCTGGGCGGGCGGGAGCCCCGGCTTCCCACCTTTGGCACTGCTGGTTCTATGGTCCCAGCGCCCTGGGCAGCCACGGTCAGTGTGACTTAGACTCTGCAACTTGCAAATATCTTTCTTGGCAACATTTGGAAAGGGTTGAGATGGCTAATTTGATTTTAAATGAATTGATTTCTTTTCATAAGTGATGATAAAAGGATAAAAAGGGTAAGCAGCAAAAACTTGCTCATATTCCATTCCACGTCTAATGAACGTGTCCTTACACTATTCAATAAACAGTATGCAACAACTACTGTGTAGGTAAGTTCATGCTGATTCTACATAGATAAGAAAAACAACACATTTAAGTAACACATTTAAGGTATTTTCAGTGTTGCTTTTTTTTTTCATTCCCTTTCCTCCATGGTGGAAATATTCCCAACCTAGAACGCTGGCTAGGCCAGGCACAGCGGTGCATGCCTGTGATCTCAGTAACTTGGGAGGCTGAGGCAGGAAGACCACAAGTTTGAGGCTAGAGGCTGCCTGCATGACTCAGTGAGACCCTATCTCAAGATACAAAATATAAAAGAGGATAGGGGTGGTCAGTGGTAGAGCACTAGTATGCTCAAGGCCCTGGGCACTGAAAAAAAAAAAACTGGTCAGAATTCATAGCTATGTACCAGAAACTGGTACTCCTACGTCCACACAAGCAGCTTTCTCTGACTCTGGATTCTTCTCCAATCATGCCTCTTCTTCCTGCACACCATCAAAAGCCTATGGGGTTTGTGTGCATGCGTGAGTGTTAGTATCTGAAACAGGTACATTAATAAAAGATTGGGGCCAGGTGTGGTGGCACCCGCCTGTAATCCCAGCGGCTTGGGAGGAGGAGGTAAGAGGATTGCAAGTTCAAAACCAGAGGCAGTCTGTGTAACTTAGTGAGACCCTGTCTGAAAAAATAAAAAAATGGGCTGGGGGTGCAGCTCAGTGGTCCAGCACTTGCAGAGCATGCAAGCGCAAGACTCTGAGTTCAAACCCCAGTACCACAAAAATACAAGATAAAAATAAAAGATTAGGAACTTGTCTTTTCTTCACAGAAGGACTTCTTTGCAATAGAGTATGCCACCCTCCATGGCTTTCTTCTTGACAGAACTCTTAGGCAGTTCACAGAACTCACATACAGGTAAACTTCTGGTTCAACGGCCCCAAGTATTGTGAGGATTTTTTTATTTTTAAAGGTGCTAGATTTTAAGCAGGGAAAGAATCCAAAGGGTCGACTAGAAATTCATTGATAAATCAAGCAAATTCCAAACGTTCTGCCCTCTTGCACATCCGTTAAGGCTACAGAGTTTTGTCTCATCCAGCAAGAGAGCCGCTGTAAGGCAGAGAGCACAAAACTACCTTTCTTTCCACTGAATAAAGGACAGGCTCTTTCTCTGGCTCCGAGTCAGGACTCAGCTCTGTTCCTGAGACAATAGCAACTGTGAAAGCCATCCTTAGCCACCAGAGGTAGACAGGAAGTCATAAATCCACTTCCCCTCATTTACAACATTTGCTCAATGAAGAATTCAAGCCTATGTTAAAGTGGTAGCTTTTGGGCATGAAACAAAGAGATATTTATAAGAATAAAACAGGCAAGTTAGTGGTGGTGCCAGAAAGAAGTCAGGGCGTATCTAGTACCCGACAATAAAAATGTTCCCGACAGTTGCCAACGTGGCCTGCGAAGGGTGCAAAAATTTTAAGGAAGAAGTCCTACCATGGTTGCTATTAAAAATGATAGTTGGTGGTGCAGGCCTGTCATCCCAGCGGCTTGAGAGGCGGAGGCAGGAGGATCGCAAGTTCGAGACCAGAGGCAGTCTGCGTAACTTAGCGAGACCCTGTCTCGAAAAGTAAAAAAAAAAAAAAAAAAGGGCTGGGGGTGCAGCTCAGTGGTCTAGCACTTGCAAAGCATGCAAGCGCGAGGCCCTGGGTTCCACCCCTAGTACCACAAAAAAAAAAAAAAAAAAAGATAGTCATAGGGCCTGGGGATATTGACTAGTAATGGAATACTTGCCTGGCAAGTGTGAGGCCCAGGTTCGGTCCCCAGCACCATAAATAAATAAGTAAAGAAATAAATGTCATACGCAAAGTGTAGTTATCAAGGCAAAATGAGAAATCAATTCAATATACACGTGTGAGGTCTCAGCAATAAATTCGGTATTCAATTCTTGGGGCCATCTATTGACTTTCAGTGAAAGAAAGACCACACTGGTTTTCAGGAGAAAATGTAAGAAGCCCGCTTTGCGGGACTGGGAAACTCACCTGAATGTTGACAAAGACGCCATGGTAAGTCTCATAGAGAACTTTGTTCCCCTTCACATGCAGAGGGAACTCAAAGGGGATTTCTGTCTTGCCACTGGGAAACTTCCCTGGCTTCACCATCTCTATGGTGCTGTTGATGATCTGGATTGGCTGTAAGTGAAAAGCGTCTCAGGCCGCCGGCACGCACTGGTAGCTTCCCCTCAAGTTACAGTACGTGTTCGTACTCTCCTTGAAGACACAGCACCTACGCTCCTGGCGCCTCGGCAGTGCAGCACCGGGTCCAGAGATGGACACCGAGCCAGCTTCACCTTCTAAGTCTCTGGCACAACAGTGATCCACTTCTAACGCCGGACACCGAGGTGCTGGCACATAGGAGGACCCAAACCCACACGGGCCTCTCTCCTGTCCCAACAACTGCTGTGTGTGGAATGTGGGAGGAGGCACAGCACAAAGGAGCTGCCAGGCCAGGAGGGCCCCAGGGCTTCTCTCCACCCAACTGCCCCAGACCTCAGATCCCGGAAGCCTCCTTACACCGAGGCCCTGTGGGCAGGCCAGGCCCTTCTTCCAGCCCTGTCTGCCACACTCCACCTCAGCTGGGCTCTGAGGAAGAAGAGGGCGCCAGGCTGCAGGTATTCCAGCTTTTTGAGCTTTGGGTTAGCACTGCCCTGAGAAAATCCTCGACTTAGGAAGGGGACCTCTAAGTGCTAATGGGGTAAAATTAGCAAACTGCGAAATCATGGGACGCTCCTGAATCTGAACATGCCCATGCCCTGCTCCCTCTCAACTCTTCCTCCTCAGTATGAGGCCACACAGCATTCAGGAAAAGGAAACTGTGAGTTTAGGAAGAACTGATGTTCTGGAACACAAAATTCTACCCCACATGTAAAGAGAAGGACAGCCACCTGTTCCAGCTGCATCTTACCTTAATGTCAAATCTAGCAAGAGCAATATACACAGCTAATAACAATGCTGAGGGAGGAAGGCAAGGACCATGGCCACAGCACAGCTCCGCAGAAGAGCTCTGCTCTCTGTGATGGCTAACGCTAGTCCACTTCTGTGCATCAAGTAGTAATAAATACAAGCAGACTTTCTATTGCTGTTGTTGTTAGGTGCCGTCGAGTCGGTATCCGACTCATAGCGACCCTATGTACAACAGGGGAAACATGATCGCCAGTGCTTCTCTGCTGTTCATAGAGTTTTCAATGGCAGATTGATCTTTGGAAGTGGGTTGCCGGGTCCATCTCCCAAAGATTTTCTATAGCAGGATGTATTTAGAAACAAAATATCTCAATGCTTTCGGGTTGATCCTGAAGTACTGAAAGTGTGAGGACCATGATCTCTGGCAAAGTAACAGGTAACAACAAAGGCAGGTGGCAAGTGCAAACCACTGTGCACATCTGAATGCAGCATGGACCACTCTTACCTTAACGGAATTGTAGAAAGCTTCAAAGACACCCACGCTTTTGGCGCTGAGCTGGAGGTTTACGGTCCCTTCCATTGTGAGAGACACTCCCTGGTGCTGGACGGAGTCCTTGCTAGAGATGACCACCACGCCGGAGAGTATTTCCTGGGGGAAAAGAGACAGCAGCCGCCCATCAAATCAGCTTGGCTCTCCTTCACCTTGTTGTGCCAAAACAAAGTCTCCAGAGCAATCAGTGTTTTCAATGATTCAGACATTCGCTGAGACACCTGGATTCAGGATGGAGGAGGCCTGGCGCCCAGGAAGGGAGGAAAGGCACTTGATGAGAGCGACACAGCACGGGGAGTTCGGCGGAGTCTCACCTCACGCTGCCTTCCAGACACATCCTCATCCCCAGATGCTCCGGAGAGCCCCAGCTGATGCCTGGCTCCCAAGGGCCCCGGGAGCTTTGCCTCCAAATGGCAGGCTCAGTGTGACACTACACCTGGCTCCCTGGCTGCCCGCAAAGGGATTCAGGAAAAGAAAACACTGCCTAAGGCTGACTGGAGAAATGTCCACACACTTCCCAACACCGGGAAGCCTGATGTCCCTTCTGTACAGAAGTCCATGGCAATCTTGTTTGTTTGTTTCTTTTTCGGTACTGAGGGTTGAACCCAGGGCCTCACGCCTGCATGCTCTGCAAGTGCTGGACCACTGAGTTGCACCCTCAGCCATTTTTTTACTTTTTGAGATAGGGTCTCACTAAATTATGCAGACTGCCTCTGGTCTCCAACTTGCGATCCTCCTGCCTCTGCCTCCCAAGCCGCTGGGATGACAGGTGTACGCTACCACGCCCAGCTCCATGGCAATCTTGAGGGAGGTCAGCACCCACCTCCACCAGTGTCCGAGTCCCCGGGCCCCAGCTCACGCTCCCTACCAGCCTCCACTGTCCTGGCTCACAGCTCATTCGAGAAGACCCTGCCACAGACCATCGGCTCAGTTACCTAAAGATCACTGCTGATGCGAGAACACGGACGACAACTACCTTCTCTACCAGATGGCTGTTGCTTCCTGCCGCCAGCGAACCTGCTGGGCTCCCAAGGGTTAGGAAGTCTGACCGAAAGAGGAAGCTGAGAGGACAGAACCAAACCAGGGCAGAGAATCCACAACAAACACAAAAGGATGCGCTTCTGCAGCAACCACATGAGTGCTGTCAAGCAGCACCACGCCGGCAGAAACTGGCCGACGACAAAACACAACGGAGAGAGAAAAGCAGCAAAAACAAAATGGACCTGCACGCCACCATTCAAAACCATCTGCCTCACTGGCGTTTAAATCTGCTTGCTTTTCACTTCTCCAGCCATCTAGTGAAGACATGTTCCCCAAGTTCTTCCATTACAGCGAATTTGAGGAGGATGGAATATGATGTCCCTTAAATGCACTAGGGTTTTGGTTTTGTTTCCCACTGCCCATTGCAATGCCCTGAAATCTAACCTTAAGGACACTCCTATTTCCATTCTAAGCAGAAGTCAGGAACAGAATGCCTCCTGTTCCTGGAGAACAGAAAAATCTTACATGTAGATTTAAATAATTCTTCTGAAACTTAGCTTCTAAATTTAATTAAAAATAGTTCTATTGAGCTGGGCGAGGTGGACGATGCCTGTAATCCCAGCTCGGGAGATGGAGGCAGGAGGATCGCAAGTTCGAGATCAGAGGTAGTCTGCGTAACTTAGCGAGACCCTGCCTCTAAAAAAAAAAAAAAAAAAAGGGCTGGGGTGCAGCTCAGTGGTCCAGCACTTGCAGAGCATGCAGACGGGAAGCCCTGGGTTCAACCCCCAGTACCACAAAAAAAAAAAAAAAAAAAAGAAGTTCTATTAATTTTTGTAAAACCTAAATCAAATACAAATTTGTAAAAATTTATTTAAATACACTGGTGTATTTTTCAACTACTTGACTAGTATGTTCTAGAAATAAAATGAGACAAAAGGATTTTGTGAACTTTAAGAATTAACACAACAGCACTTGAGGATGGTTCTGCTCCTCTGGGATCAGAACTTTCAGTTCATCTCATGGGAAGAGCCCTCTGGGCTTACCACCGAATGGCATGCTATAATTATGACATCCACAGAGACCGCTCCTCCCTTAATCCCCGTGCATATGAAGGAAAGACAGTGAAGAACCAGGGAACAAAGCAGAGTAAATATTTTATGACTCAGGGGACTCTTTTGTTATCTTTTGATTTAATTAAGAAACGATATAGTGAAGAAAATACAAAATGAACATATTGGTTGATAAATCATGCAATTTTTTTTTTTTTTTTTTTTTTTTTTTTTTTTGACAGTACTGAGGAGCTATACCCAGGGCTTCATGCATACTTTGTAAGTGCTCTACCACTGAGCTGGATCCTTAGCCCCTGTTCTATTTTTTATTTTGAGACAGGGTCTCCCTAAGTTAGGTAAGCTGCCTCTGGCCTAGAACTTGTGACCCTCCTGCATCAGCCTCCTGAGTTGCTGGGATTAAGGCACCACACAGCCTGACCTAATCAGGCATTCTCACAGTAATCAGGTCTATTCAATTACTACTAACAAAAGAAGGATAGAGAACTAATCCAAGGGTACCCCAAAGAGTCTAGAAACAGAAGATGACTGGACAAAGAGTAAGACTGGCAGTGAGGAAAGGTATTATTCTTGATTAGATCTGATGAAGGACGGCAGGATAAACCTGAACAGCTAAAATGAATGAGAGCTTAAGATCGCACCAAGAACTACCTCTGACTCCAGACTTTTGTCTGGACTCTCAACAGAAAGCAAGAGATATATGCCTCTGGATTGTACTAGTATCTGACCCGACACGATAGGCGGGGACTCCAGAGAGGGGCCACTCACAGACTCAGTGATGGCAAAGGACCTGAAAATAATATGCAGAAGTCATTGTGTGGGGGGACTGCTTAGGGAGAAGAGCCATGGCCTTCGTCATTTCAAGGAGGTGCTTGACAAGAAAGTGACGTTTCTGGACACATGGATGAGGGAGGGGCAGGCCCCAAGCTGAGGCAGGAAGACGACACAGGAATTGGACGAATGTTCTATATGGGATACCTCGCCGCTCTGCCCAGGGAACTGTACCTGTGTCCTTTGTCAAGAAGGTGGCATAGCTGTCTCCGACTCCTTGTTGTTGTTGTTAGGTGCTGTCGAGTCAGTATCTGACTCATAGTGACCCTCATAGGGTTTTCAATGGCTGAGTGCTTCGGGATTGCCTTGGGAGTGGATTGCCAGGCCCTTCTCCCATTTTGGGGGTGCTGGGAATTGAACTCGGGGCCTCAGAGACTACAGCGCAGCGCTCTATCCACTGAGCTAAATCCCAGCCCCAAATGCCCAAACTCTTAGCGACCCTCATAGCGTTTTCAATGGCTGTTTTGGGATTGCCTCGGGAGTGGGTTGCCAGGCCCTTCTCCCATTTTTGTGGTGCTGGGAATTGAACTCGGGGCCTCAGAGACTGCAGCGCAGCACTCTACCCACTGAGCTAAATCCCAGCCCCTCGGACTCCTTAGCCTTACGAAAAGCTGACCCCTCCTTGAGGCAAGGAACCTCCCCACACACCCTCCACAGCACCTGCTCCTAGGAAGCCTCAGTCCACCCTGCAGGGGTCAGGGGTGGAGAAAGGTGCCCAACTGCAGCCAATCCTTGACCAGAGGAGCACAGACAAGCCTAGGCACAGAGGAAGACAAACCCCCGGTCACCTCAGGCCTCCTCACCCTTGCCGGCCTTCATGGCAGAAACCACCACGGGGTCAAGAGGGTGGAGTAGAAACGCTTTTCAACCCCGTCTTCTCCAGGTGGAAGATGCCACCACTGAGATTCACTCTTCTTATTTATCTACCTATGTATGTGTGTGTGTGTGTGTGTGTGTGTGTGTATGTATGTATGTATGTATGTATGTATGTAGTTTAGGTACTTGGGGGTTGAACCCAGGGCCTCACACCTACCTTGCGAGTGCTCTACCGCTGGGTGGCACCCTCAGCCCATTTTCACATTTTTATTTTGAGTCAGGGTCTCACTAAGTTATGCAGGCTGCCTCTGGTCTTGAACTCTCGATCCTCCTGCTTCCGCCTCTCAAGCTGCTGGGATTACAGGAAAGAACCACTGTGCCCAGCAGGACATAGTTTGAAAAAGGAAAAACAAAAACTAGGAAGTTCAACCCCAAGGACTACTACATAAAGGTCTTTCTTGAAGAACTTATTAGATAGTGAACTATAATCATCAAAGTAATGGCTAGAAAAACAACGTCAGAAGACCCAATTATGAGGACTACCCCCACTTAACAATAAGAGTAAGACTAAGGACTGTGTGATGATTATGGTGAAAGAACAGAACACAAAACCTAAGTCCTGACAGCAAGAAATTATGTGAATAACACTTGTTGTTGTTAGGTGTTGTCCAGTGATATCTGACTCATAGCCACCCTCGTAGAGTTTTCAATGGCTGATTGTTTCAGGATTGCTTTGGGAGTGGATGGCCATGGCCTTCTCCTGTTTCTGCAGTGCTGGGGATCAAACCTGGGACCTCACAGTGTGTGGCGCAGCACTCTACCAAAAGAGCTAAACCCCAGCCCTGAGTAACAATAGAGGGACAATAAGGAAGCCAGAGTGTGGGGGGAAGGCAAGTACGTAAGCCTGTCTTTGACAGCTAGGGTTTAAAAACATACCATTAAAACCACAATTTTCAATATGGTAGCCATGAGCCATATGCAGCTATTGCAACTTAAATTTATGTTAATTAATATTTAAAATTCAGGTGCTCCCATTTCAAGTGCTTACAAGCCATACTATAGTCAGTGACTATGATAATGGACAGTGTGGAACCCTCACATCATCAGAGTTCCACTGGGTGGGCAGTGCTGATTTAAAGTTCATACAAATAATATAGTACAAATGAGCTTAAGTATCACTAAAGACAACTTCTGTAAATAATTAAGATCAGGTGGAAGAGAATTAAGGGAGAAGGAATATACCAATTTACCACTGTCCATAGTAGGATATTACTAAAGCCTAAAACAGAGAAGATTTAGGGTATAATAAAAAGTTGTCATGTAAGAATTAGAACAAATCAAAACTCCAAATGACTATAAACTCATACAAACGGGCTGGGGGATGCAGCTTAGTGGTAGAACCTCAGCTTAGCATGCACAAGACTCTGTGTATGATCCCCAGCACAGTAAAACAAACACAAAACATAGAGCAAAGAAAACAGATGACAGAGAGAAAGATGTTTTAGAAGATTCTAAAAAAAAAAAAAAAAGTCCTCATAACAGAGCAGCAATGACAGATTTAAGGCCAAATCGGTTGTTGTTGTTAGGTGCCATCGAGTCTGTGTCCGACTCATAGGGACCCTACATACAACAGGTGAAACACTATTGTCAGTGCTTCTCTGCTGTTCATAGGGTTTTCAATGGCGGATCGATTTTTGGGAGTGGGTTGTCGGGTCCTTCTCCCAAGCCTACAGCACCTGGTGTTCCCAGGCGGTCTCCCATCCAAGTACTAACCAGGCCTGACCCTGCTTAGCTTCTATTAATAAATGGGCTGAATTATTGTCCACTTATTTATTTAATTTTTTTTGTAAGTACTGGGTGGGGGGGTATTGAACCTTAAGGCCTCATGTATGCTAGGCAAGTGCTCACTGCTAAGCCACACCCCAGGCCCTTTTTGATTTTTTCATTTTGAGACAGAGTCTCACTAAGTTGCACCGGCTTCCTCTGCCCTTGAACTGACAATCCTGCCTCTGCCTCCTGAGTTGCTGGAATTACAGGTGTGCACCATGGCACCTGGCTTAATTAGTGTCTATTAAAAATCAGACATTCATGTTACATTACAAAACAAAACACAGTTTTATGCCATTTGACAGAGATGTGCCTGAAACAGCAGGGGTTGAGGAGGACTCGGCAGGATGAAGGAGGATGAGCAAAGGTAGATGAAGCAAATGAGAAGAAATACATCATAGACTGGACTCTTTATATCAGACAAGGCTTGATTCAGACGAGGAAGGGTTCAAACAGGAAAAGAAGGGTCTGACATAATTCTAATGGGTGCAACTCACAGTGGGAACACAAGGTATTATCTGGGGACCAAAGAACACAGCATTAACACTCATAAAGGAAAAACTGTGTAGAAGGTACAAAGAGAAAGGAACTAAAACATTTTAGTTGTGGAAGATGCTAATTTATACTCTTCTCAGAACAACAATAAAGTAGACAAAAAGAAGCAAGGATATAAAAGACCAAAGTCACATATAAAAGTAGAATTAACTGGCATACATAAAACTCTACATCCTGAAAACAGAGACTATACTTCTTAATGTCTGTGGTACATTCACAAAAACTGACCAACTGTCCCCTATATGAGTGCAACAGGTCTTTCTTTAGAGAGAGAAAAAAAAAAGAAAAAGAAAAAAAAAAAAAAAAAAAATAAAAAAATAAAAAAAAAAAAAAAAAAAAAAAAAAAAAAAAAAAAAAAAAAAAAAAAAAAAAAAAAAAAAAAAAAAAAAAAAAAAAAAAAGGAAATTGTCAAGTAATTAAAAAAACCCACAACTATCCAAAATGAGAAATAACAAAAATACCGCAGATGTAGAAATAATCAAAATAATAGCAAGAGAATACTGAACACTGTTCAACTGTATCTAAGCAAATATGAAAAGGCAACAAAGTGAATTATTTTTCTAGGAAAATATAATTTACCCAAAAATCACTCCAAAGGAGACATGAAATCTTAGCAAATCACTGGAGAAAAAGCAGAGAAAGTTATAAATAACCTCCCCCAAAACAAGAGGATCAGAGAGTTCAACAGATCATTCCAAAATGTGTAAAGAACGGAAAATTCCATTATAAAATTATTTAAAAGCAAAAAAACTTTAAAAATATAGAAAGCAAATATAACAATGACTGCAAAGTAAGACAGTATCTAACCCCTAACAGACAGACACAGAATATTAGACTATTCTCTCTCAAATACTAATGTGAAGGTCTTAAGTATTAGCAAATATAATCCAGTGGCAACTTAAAGGAATAGTACATGATAATCAAGTGGAATTTTGCCCAAGAATGTAGATATTTCAATACTGAGGGAAACTACTAACAGCTCACTATAGTAATACCTCTCAAGAGAAATATTATATACTCATTTTCACCACGTGCAATGGTGCACACCTGTTACCCTAGCAACTCAAGACGCTGAGGCAGGAAGATCACAAATTTGAGGCCAAAGGCAGACCCTGTCTTAAAAAATAAAGGGCTGAGGGTGCAGCTTAATGGTTAAAGCACTTGCAAAGCACGTGTGAGACCCTAGGTTCAACCCCCAGTACTGCAAAATTAAAAAAAAAATTTTTTTTTAATTTAAAAGATATGTCTTTAGTATGACAAAATATATCAGCTTTACCCAAAGGCTAGCATCACACTGAATGGTGAAACAAGATTAATTTAAGTCAGGAATAAAACAAAGATAACTATCACCACTGTTAGTGTATTGTTGGGACTATTTAAACAATGAACCTGGAGAAAGAAGTTAGCAAGAAATTCAAAAAGGGGGTAAAAAGGATCACTATTTGTGGATGACATGAGTGTCTATCTGAAAGAATCAAAGAATCCACTGAATAGCTGCTATTGACAAGGACAGAATTTCAGAAAAGAAAGCTAGGTATAAAATTTATACACAACCCAACAAGCACCACATACAAACCAACAATCAGGGAGAAGAAATAGGAGAACAGACCTTCCTTTCCCACCCAAAGACTAACCAGGCCCAACCCTGCCTGGCTTCCGAGAGCTGATGACAGTACATTCAGTGTGATATGGCCATAAAAGAGAACAGGCCTTACTTTCAAAAGCAGCAGAAAGTTAAAATACTCTAAGAAATGTCTAAAACTCTCACATGATAAAAACCTAAAACATGCTCAAACATCAAAGAAAACCTGAACAGCCAGGCACTGTGGTGTAGCCCTATTATCCCAGAGACTTGGAAGACAGATCCAGGAGAATGGCAGGTTCGAGGCCAAAAGCAGCCTGCTCAACTTAGCAAGATGCTGTCTCAAAAACAAAAACTACAGCAGCTCAGGAGGGGGAGGCGGGAGGATCGCAAGTTGGAGACCAGAGGCAGTCTGCGTAACTTAGCAAGACCCTGTCTCAGAAAGTAAAAAAATGGGCTGGGGGTGCAGCTCAGTGGTCCAGCATTTGCAGAGCATGCAAGCGTGAGGCCCTGGGTTCAACCCCAAGTACCACAAAAACTTAAAAAGGAGCTGGGGTGTCGCTCTGCGGTAGAGCACATGCCTAGCATGCACAAGGTCCTGAGTTCAATGCCCTCCCCCAAGGACAGCCTCCTCCAAGCCTGAACAAATGGAAAACTACATCATGTTTATGAATTGTTGTTGTTGTTAGGTGCCATCGAGTCGGTATCCAACTCATAGCGACCCTCATAGGGTTTTCAATGGCTGATTGTTTCGGGATTGCCTTGGGAGTGGATTGCCAGGTCCTTCTCCCATTTTTGCGGTGCTGGGAATTGAAGTCAGGACCTCAGAGACTACAGCGCAGCACTCTACCAACTGAGCTAAATCCCAGCCCCCTGTTTACGAATAGGAAAAGTGTAATACCCATAACAACACTATTTTTCCAGAAGTTAGTGTATAAAGGCAACCCAACCCTAAAGAAAACAGCATCAGAATTGTTTTTCTTTTACAGAGAGGTGTGCAGGGTGGGTGAATAGATGAGACAAGCTCATTCTAAGGTTTATATGCAATAATAAATCTGGAAAAAAGAGAGAGAAGGGAAACCAGCCCTAATATATAATAATGCTATAGTAACTTACAAAGGGCATGTGTACAGGCTGAAAATCCAACAGGACAGAATGGAAAGTCCAGAACCTTGCCCTAGATAGTATGGGAATTAAATATGGTAAGGGTTTTTAAATCTATAGGGAAAAGATGAAAGACCCAATAAGTGATAGTGGAAAACTGGCCAGAGACTGGAAACTGAATTCATACTACAAACCTTTGCACACAAAATGTCCTAAGTGCGTCAAAGACTTAAATGTAAAAACTGAAACAGAAAAAAAAGTTTTGGACAAAACGAAAGTGAATGAGTTTTATCATATCAAAGAGGGGAAGGCCTTCCTAAGATTAACTTCAAGCACCCAACAAATACGACTAAAATAAAGAGGTTCCGTTTGACAAAAATTATTACAAGAAATAGTGCGATATAAATGATAAAAATTGAAAACATGATAATTTAACGTAATAAATTCCCTAAAATTTTAAGAACTGGAAAAAATCAGTAGAAAAATGAAAACCAAAAACCAAAAAACAACATCAAAACAAAACAGGGCAAACCAGGCACTGGGGTACAACTCAGTGGGAGAACATGTCCTTAGCTTGTGTGGGGCTCATGGGTTCCATTCCAGCACCCCGCCCCAAAGAACAAACAAAAAAGCGGCAAACGATACAAAGAGTTCACAGAAAAGGAAATGCAAGTTGCTTTTAAAGCCATGGAAACTGTTTGACCTTAGCCAAATCAAGAAATCTTAATTAAAACAATAAAAACCGTGATCACGCTGTGCTGAGGATGGGGGGCAAGAGCACTCTCTTACCCTGCTGAGGACACTAAAATGATGTCATAACCTCCGCCAGCCATTTGGCAATACCAAAAGCACTTTACCAACACATGGCCCACAGATACACTTGCAGATGGCAAATGACTTGTGAACCAAGTTATTCACTACTGCACTGCTGACAACAACAAAAGATAATACACGATCTGAATTCCAACAAGAGGAACATGGTGGGTTTTTTCCTTTCATGTCATGGAGATCGTCCACTGTGGGTCTATATGGGTCAGCTCCCATATGGAGACCGGGCTGAGATTTAGCTCAGTTGGGAGAGCGCTGCGCTGCAGTCTCTGAGGTCCTGAGTTCAATTCCCAGCACCATAAAAATGGGAGAAGGACCTGGCAATCCACTCCCAAGGCAATCCTGAACCAGTCAGCCATTGAAAACCCTATGCGGGTCGCTATGAGTCAGGTACCGACTCCAGACGGCACCTAACAACAACAACTCATATGGAGGGCAGGGCTAGTTCCCGTTGTTTGTTTTGCTCATGGAAATCATCTCGTGTAGTATAGTGCCCCTGCTCCCTGCATGCCTGCTGTTGTTGAGACAAGGTCTCACTATGTAGCCCAGGCTGTCCTTGAACTCTCAAATCTCCTATCTTAGCTTTTCCAGTGCCGGGATTATAGGAGTGTGCAACCACGCCTATCTTATTCCTTTATTTTTATTTTTTAAGGCTATACATTGCACCATTTGTGAAAAGGAGGAGAAAAAGAACATTTGCATATATTTACTTGTCTATGCAGAGTTACCTTTGGAAAGAGTCACGGAAATTGACAGCTTTGGTCGTCCAGCAGGAAAGGACCCTGATGGACGAGGGTGGAAGGAGGTATAGGGCGTCTACTCTGAAACTGAAAATGTTGAGCCGTGCGAACTGATGACCTACTAACATCACAAATCCATTTTCAAGTAAAATTAAACCTCAGAATGGGATGCCTCTGAACCTAAATGTACAAAGTTCTCAGACTCTTAAGTTTGGATAATGCAAAGTAACAGTGGTCTCCGCTCAGGAAAGGATCTGGAGACTACATACGAAAAAGTCACGTTTTTCTGGATTATGCCTTACTTGAGACTTGAATTGGACTCCAAGAGCAATAAAAGCCTCTTAGTTAAATGCCTTGGCGATTCCATCTCCATGCTCTCCTTTGCCATGGTGCTGGAGCATAAGGAACGCCTGTCCCCCGAGTCCCCTCTGTATCTAAACAAACCCTTCCCTCCTTACATTTCAGCTATACGCTCACAACCACATGGGATTCTGAGGCCACACGTGGTCCAAAGACCTTGTGCACCAGTAGTGAGCTTCCTCTTTATCTACCAATAGGGAATCAAATGCACACAGTTGTTAGCTACCGTGAGAACAGACCCCAGTAAGTTACTGAGCTGGGTGAGGACACATGAGTGAGACAATCAGCTGTTTGTCATAGCACTCTGCGCTTTCTTAGTAGCACTCAGAATCACTTTGGATAGAAAATGGAAATCACAAACATTAAAGAGATTTCAATTTGTTTGGTATCCCCATTTCTACCTGTTTTCCACCTTGTTTGAAGAACAGGATAAACAATCTCCACACAGTAAGCAATGGCCAATAGGAGGTGTATTTACTGACATTCCAGAAAGGAGACTCTTAAAGAGAATGTGCCATCTCTGAGCTATCCTTAAAACACAGAAAATGCTACCTGGCAATCCCACCCCTGAATTTTACCTAAGTGAAATGAAAGCTTGTGTTCACCCAAAAACCTCCACACAAGTGTTTCTAGAAGCTTTATTCACAATCACCCAAATGTCCTCTTATGGGTGAATGGATGAATAAACCGTGATAAATCTAAACAACGGCAGAGAATGAAGCTGGGTGTGGTGGCAGATACCTGCAATCCCTGCCTCAAGAGGCTGAGGTAGGAGGATCTCAAGGTCAAGGCCAGCCTGGGCCAGCTACATAGCAAGACACGGTCTAAAAAAAAAAAAAAAAACAGTTAAGAACTATTAATAAATACATATAACTTGAACACATTTCAAATGTGTTATGTGAATGATAAAGCCAAATTCAAAAGGCTGCATAGTATATAATTACATTTGTGACATTTATTTGTCATTCTAGAAAAACTGATGGGGCTGACAATGGTAGGAGGCGGCTGACTACAAAGAGGCACAAGGGAATTCTGGGATGACGGGACTGTTACATAGCATGAATTAGATGGTAGCGATAGGGCTAAGGATGTGGCTCAGTGGTAGAACACTTGACTACCACATGGAAAGCATTTGGTTCCACCCCCAGGACTGCAAAAACTAAAAAAATAAATTTTATAAAAGAAAAAGAAAAAGAAAAAGAAAAGAAAAGAATAAAGGTGGCAGTTACAGTCTTGGAGAACTCTTCTCAAAAGGGTGACCTATTATGCACCATTATACCTCAGTTTAAAACAAACATGGAAGTTATCAAGTATACATGGAAATACATTATTTGCTAGACAACAAGGTCATATTCAGTGATTAATATTTAAGTAAACATCTATGAAAATCAGTTCACTGGCAGTAAGTTGTAATAAAATATCAAGATATCAATTTACACGGCTTACACGCACTTACCACCAATATGGCAGAAAACAGGACTCTTATGCAACAAAGGTTCTGATATGCCGCCTATGCCCCATATGCTCTCAGGCAGCTTATATTCTAGTAATTTCTCCTAAGTGTAAATATAGATGCAAATACTAAGTAAAATGAGCTGGCAAAATGCAAGGCCACTGCCTATGGGGGCGATCTGAAATTCCTAGTTTGGAAACTTTCTAGAGAGCTGGAAAAGAAACTTGAGTCATTGAGGAAATGTTTAGCAGAGGCAAAGTAAGACTGTCAATACTATTTACAAAAAGGAAAAATTAAAGTAAATACAGAGTCTTTAACAGAGGATTATTAAATTCTAATCCTGATGAGTTGTGCAATTTTAAGAGTTAGATACTATGTATTAGCCAAATCATGCATTACTAAAGATTACCTGATATCTGATTTCAATAGCATTAAAGCTTGTAAAAGGTTTAGAAAGTTGACCCTGATCTGGAGCTACTGGCCTAAGTGCATATGAAGACTCTGACTATAAACCAAACACTTAGGAGAGCTCTAATTACAACAAAGTCTGAGCTCTGGCACAATTATATGCATAAGTAATGATTGTGGAATATAGGGAGTTGGCCAAAGAAAATGCTTTGTATAGCCAGCCCACACTTAGAAAATGAACAACCCCAACAGCCATCAAGCTGAAATCCTAGCCACAGTGAAATTATGCACAAATGATACAGAATGGTGGGGCACCCAGAGCCAAGATGCAGGCTGACTCCAGGAAGAAAGGGCAGGAGAGGCCTAAGAATGTTGCCAACAGCACGAGCCAGCAAACGAGCAGAGCACCGTGGGGCAAATACGTGTAGCAAGAAGCCTGCAAGTAGGTTCTGCACTTCAGGTTCAGCCAGACCAACACCCTATCTCCTTGGGAGGCTAGGAATGGAAAGTGGTTGACTCTGGGGAGTGTTCATAGGGTGGTGGAAGGTAGGGGTGTGTGGGTGTACGTGTGGGGTTTTTTGTTTGGTTTTGGTGGAGCTGGGGATAGAACCTAGGGCCTCAAGCACGCTAGGGAAGCAACCTACCACTGAGCTTTTCAATTTGTAAAAGTACCTCAAATTTTTTGAAAGACTTGAAAGTAAAACTTGAGAGTAAAAAAAAAAATTACTGCATTTTTTTTTAATTAAAAAGGTGGTTTTTGTTTTTCCTCCTCTGATTACTACTGAAGGAGGGAATTACTGTCCAATTAGTCCTTACTTTCCATCGCTGGTCATTCTTTCCCTTTTTCAAAGATGATGGTTTGGGTTTTAGGATGTCCTGGAAGAATCCTTCGTGATAAAACAAAGGGACGGATTGTGTCATTCTTGGTATGGGACAGTAAAACCACAAGTATAAATAATACTACAAGGGGGGAAAGGCAGTGAGGACTAAGGGGATTCAGACGCCGCTAGGAAGCACACAGGCCAACGTCGTTCCCAGCCAGAAACTTGCTCACAGGTTGGGTCACCCAACCCTCACTGTTTTACACAAGCACTGGCAATCCAGGGTCAGAGCAGCTTGACAAGGCGCAGGTTCCTTTCAAATCAGAGGGGTGTAGTCTCCCACTGTCCTTCCCACTGCAAGTTAAACACAAGCAGGGAGGTCAACAGTGAAGGAGGCCAGCGCCCACCAGCCACTGACACAAAAACCCCAGGCAGACAGCCTATCAAGGAGGAAACCAGCAAAAGACTAACCAAAGACATCAGTCAACTGCTGGGTCTACACCTTTTTGGTTTAAATCTTCCAGTAAAAAAAAAAAAAAGTTGCCTGGTGTGGTGGCACTGGGCTATAATCCCAGCAACTTGAATGAGGGAAGATCTCTAGCTCAGAGAGCAGAGGTTGCTTGCACAATTTATTGAGACTGTCTTAAAAAAAAAAAAAAAAAAAAAAAAAAAGGGTTAGGGGTGCATCTCAGTGGTAGAGCATTTGCTAGCACGCGTACTCGCAGGCCCTGGGTTCAACCTCTAGCGCTGAGGGGAACAGTCTGTGTTACATCTGTTTATAAACTATTTTAATGTGTATCATATTTACAAAAATTGACACGCAAGTATTTTAAGTAAGACTTCATTTACTAAGCCTCACTGCTTCAATTATTTTTGGACACTTCTAAACAATGTTCCTTTTCTTGAGCTATTTGGAAGGGAACACATTTTAATTTACAAGATGAAAGCTAAATATATTTTCCATTGCTTTGAGAAAAAAAAAATTTCTCTGAGCCTGAGTACTTTTATAACTACAAGTGACAGAACAAACAGTCTCCTTACTACAGATGCCATGAGACCCACGCGGTCATTTTAAGAGTTGCTCACCATACAAATATGTCCAGAAAATCATGTGTGCAGGAGACTTATAGGGTGCTCATTGAAACTGATAACAATTCTTCATTTCACAGAAGTTTTCACAGAAATCCCACATTTATATGCTTGTATGAAAAATGTCTGAAAGGACATACTCAAGGGAAGCTTTCACTTTTTTATTCACAGAACTGTTTAAGTTTTACCATTCTAATACCACAAGTGGAAGTGTAAGAAGAGAAGAGGGGCAGTAGCCTAAAATGTGGAAACAGCTGAGCCAGAAAATGCTCTGGAAGAAAGCAAGAGCAGTCAAGTGGGCTTGGCAAGCACTGCACACTGGACAGAGAACGTGCGGCCTTTGGCACTGTGAGGTCTCTGCAAACGCCTGCCATGGCCAGCGCAGGACCCCAGGGCCACGGAGCACAGGCCCGGCCCACAGCAGGCCCTTGAACCCTCCTCTACCACCACCCGCACAATCAAGTGCACACTCCGAGCGATCTCTTCCAAAGCCTGGAAGGCCGCACAGGGCGCCGCACAGGCCACCGCCCGTCTCCGAGCTCTAGCGCACCTCGTCTCTTGACAGCACACTGCTGCCAGCTGTTGATCTGTTCCTGCTCTTCTCCAACAGTCTGGGCCTCATGTACTGCTGGGAGGGAGGTGGGTCAGCCCACCGACCGACAGCTTTCGAGCCTGTCTCCTCCCAGAACAGAAGGTGAAGCCTAGGAAAGTAGCTGGCTATGGAGTCGGGGCAATCAATCCATCCAGTTACTGCGCCTGCATGTTACAACTTGTTAGGTGCTCGCAGGGTTGTCAATGGCTGGTGGCGTTTAGGGAATGTTTCGGGAGTGGACTGCCTCATCCTTCTCCCATTTTTGTGGTGCTGGGGATGGAACCCAGTTCCTCAGAAAGTGTGGAGCAGCACTCTGCCAACGGAGCTAAACTCCAGCCCTACATTGCACCACGTGAGGTAAAACAGGATGAAGTGCAGAGCCACTCAGAGCTCCGGGGTTACAAACTCTTCAAGTGTAGCTGAAATGAAAATGGACAGCAACTGGAAAAATGGCTTCACCTTGAACTTCAAAGGACTCTGCCAGGCTAAGGGGTCAGCTGCCGAGCAAGGGTGGAGAAGGCTGGAGAGGAGGCAACAGAGATGCTACACTGAGTGGTGGGTGTCAGAGGGCCCCTAAAGGGGAGCCAGAGGGCACATGGGGAGGGGAGAAGCGTGACAGGCTGAGCCTGCCTGCCTGGAGTGGGACCAGTACAGACAGATCAGCTGGGCTCTGCTGACTCAGGCTGGGCAGGAGAGGGGTGGAGCTGGCGAGCGGGGCATGTCCACAGAGCCTGCCTGCGCTGCTGGCTCCCTGGCCTGGGAGCAGCACAGCAGGGCCTCAGCACCCAGGGGCAAAGCAGCAGGTTTCAGGCCAAAGAGAGGGCCTGGCAGGCTCCAGGGTGATGTAAGGATAGAGGAAGCAGCCCCAGGGTCGGGGGTACAAGACAGGCTGAGACGCATCCAACTGCTGCAGAGTCTGGAGTGACATCCTCTGCACTGGCCAAGCAGGTATCGCACTGCTCAGGCCAGGAGGAGATCTGCTGCAACAGACAGAGGATGACAGCGACAATCTTCCTGCATCCCAATTTTCAAACTGGCTGGGCTAATTCTGAAAATACCTCTCATGCATTATATAAGGGCTAGGTTATGACTTAGGAGACATGCGTTTTCAGGAGCATTAGATTCTAGGCTGGAAAAGAGATCCACTAACAGTTTAGATTGTGCTATCTAAAAGGTTCATAACCCCCCAATTAACCTTGAGATCCCACCTAGCTCAAGGATCTACATTTTATACCTTAGCAGCAAGTCACTTGTAATTCATTTACTAAGACTTCAGTAGGACAAAGAACAGTTAGGCTTTTTAAAAATACCATTTTAGCTTTGCAGTTTATTTTCATAATAATGAGATGTTGTGTATACGATTTCTCCTTCTTGTTGTTGCTGTTTTAACAGAAACTACATGCAAGCCAAATAAAACAAAATGTAGATACAGAGGTTCTTGTGGTACTAGTAATCAGCCTGCAGTGCATAAATCCCCTGTCATTGTAACCTCACTGTGCTGGGGGAGTAAATCTCTTATTTATGTATTTCACAACCATAATATTTAACAGTGTCATTTTCCTGAGTATATGTGCCAGAGTTAAGAATGTAAAACATTCTGAATTTATAAAAACAAATGAATTATCCTTAGATTACAGAAAGATTTACTACCGGGTTCTTCTAACCAACACACTCCCCTCCTCCACTGAAGACATAATGTAATTCACAATGCATCTGAGAAAAAGCTTTTATCCAAGAATGCATTATTGTAGCATGCAAAGAAATATACAAAAATACCGAAATCACCCTGAGTATCCTGGGTCCAAAATGCTATAATCTCTGGTCACCAACGCTCCTTCCCTCAAGTCCACAGTGGGCAGGTAAATCTGTAAACTGTCCGACAAGCACTTACTCTGCCATTTGTAGTATGTATGAACATGATTAACATCATGGCAGAGGAATAACTCACAGGGTGAGCCGACTTTGTGGAGCACGGGGAAAATGGAACAGTGCAACTACCTGCCAACTGAGCTACCACAGTGGGTCAGTATCTATGGTCAGTGTCTTGAAACAGTATCTCATTTAATCCTCAAGACACAGCTTTGAAATGGGTGTCATTTCCACCCTACAGATGAGAATGGACTCCCAGAGAAGGCACACTGAGTCCAGGGCTTGGGAATAAAAAGACCTGAGTTCAAATACTCGCTCTCATCAGTGCCCTTGGCTTGTCACTGAATTCTCTGAGCCTCAGGCTTCTCAACCACAAAACATGGGCAATGCTGTCTCTTCACAGTACCCTGGTACCTGGGCACTCCAACTGCTCCCTGCTGGAACATCTCAGTCTTAGACCAATATCTGAGAGGATTCTGGTTCAGTGCTTGACCACTTACTGGCACTCAACTATACGTGCTAAAATGTGTATGAGACACCACACTTACCCGTGACACTTCTGGGTGAAACAAAGGGGAAAGCAGCACTTTGCCCATCAATTTTAAGCAGTAAAGACCTGTCCTGATGCTGTGTTCACAATTTTATAGGGTTCTTTTAAAAACATATACATATATATACACACGTGCGCGCGCACACATGTGAATACCATACGGTCATCATGGCACCCACAAAACTTTCTAGTGTTAAAAGTGAACGAGAAGAACATAAGAACAAATGAATTGGCCAGGCGCAGTGGCGCATGCCTGTAATCCCAGCGGCTTGGGAGGCGGAGCCAGGAGGATCGCAAGTTAGAGACCAGAGGAAGTCTTCGTAATTTAGCAAGACTCTGTCTCAAAACAAAAACAAACAAAAAAACCAAATGAATTTAAAAAGTACTTACTGCTTCACTCTTTGAGGCCCTGGGTTCGATCACCAGCACCACAAAAATGGGCAAAGGATGTAGGAATCCACTCCCAAAGTAATCCTGAAACAATCAGCTATTGAAAACCTTACGAATAGCAGAGGAGCACTGACACAGTGCCTGGCACAGCGTCAGGGAGTGTTTCATTCTATGAGTTGGACCCTACTTGACGGCACCTAACAACAACAGCAATATGAGTAATACAGGTAGTTAGCTATTGGTGGTGCCAGAACCAACTAACTACACCCACATTATTTCTCATGGGGAAAAAAGCATTTGAACTGACTGCATTCGACCAGCCTTCTAGAAGGAAGTGTGGTCAAATGCCCAGGGACCATTGTAGTTATGAGGACTGAAGTACTCTGTGAACTCAAAAGGATTATACTAGTTTGTTATTATAAAGCAATATTAGTTAAGTATTCCTATGGGAAATTAAAACTTTTGCTGGAAATAATGAATTAGGAATTTTTTTTTTTCTTGAAAGACTGGGGAGTTGAACCCAGGGCCTCATGCCTGCTAGGCAAGTGCTCTACCACTGAGACACATCCCCAGCCCCTTTTTTATTTTTTATTTTGATACAGGGTCTTGCTAAGTTGCGGAGGCTGCCTCTGCCCTTGAATTTATGATCCTCCTCAGCCTTCTAAACTGCTGGGATTACAGGTGTATGCCACGGTGGTCAGTAGGGAATTAATTTTTTTAATTGTATTCCATATTCTCACATCTGGTACTTTAGAAACAAAAGCCCAGTTTTTAGACTCAACTGGAAGGACTCCTGGGAAGTCTGTGTTCACACTAGGCCACATGAACCGGATGAAAACACTGGAGAATCAAACTTGGGACAGTTTTCTATTATTTTCTATGCCTGAGCTAGAGAGAAAATCGCATTTACAGAAAGTCTGAAATCTTCACTCCCATGTTTATTTAAATTATTATATTAAGAATGAGTATTCTAAAGGAAATCCAAGTAATGAGGACTTCCATGTGTCGTTTTTGTGCAAAATCAAAATAAAAGTATATCATACCAACATTGTCTAGAGCTTCTATGCAGAATATTATTTGTAATTACAAAGTAAAACCTACATGGTGCCTACCAGACCATAGCTGCCCCTTTGTGATTAATTCACACAAAAAACTATTAGCTTTAGGAATTTTGTTCAAATGTTTTAAAGGCTTCAGGTCTCTATTTAATAGTTTTTGAGCAACCTAAGTGGTAGATACTGTCAGCCCTAAGAATATAAATATTAAAAAAACAAAATATGAGCCAGGTGCAGTGGCGCTTGCCTGTAATCCCAGTGACTTGGGAGGCAGAGGCAGGAGGATCACAAGTGGGAGAGCAGGGCCAGTCTGTGTAATTTGGCAAGACCTTGTCTCAAAAAGTAAAAAAATGGGCTGGGAGGTGCAGCTCGGTGGTACAGCACTTTAAAAGCATGTAAGCGTGAGGCCTTGAGTTCAAGCCCCAGTACTGCAAAAAAAAAAAAAAAGATTCACAGAGTAAACTTATGATGACAGAATACAGTAAGTGCAATGATGGTGGTATAAACAATATGTTCTTTTTTTAATTTTATTTTGTTCATTTATTTATTTATTTTTGCGGTACTGGGGTTTGAACCCAGGACCTCACGCTTGCATGCTTTGCAAGTGCTTGGACCACTGAGCTGCACCCCTGGCCCAGTTTTTTTACTTTTTGAGACAGGGTCTTGCTAAGTTACACAGACTGCATCTGGTCTTCAACTTGCGATCCTCCTGCCTCGGCCTCCCAAGGCACTGGGATGACAGGCGTGCGCCACCGCGCCCGGCTAACAATATGTTCTTGTAGCTCCTGGTGACAAATGAAGTATAATAAACATTCCCACGTTACTGTCCTTTCCTTATGATTACTCCTGACATTCCTCTACTCCATCACAACCTTATTTTCTTGTCAAGGCTACTCTTTTCATAACTCTGCTCGTAAAGAATTTTCTAAAAGCTAAATATTAAAATTAGAAATTATTAGAAGCCTGTGAGTGTAAGAGTTGTTGCCCTTTCAGAAACTAAAACTTACATTTCTAAATAACTCATTTAAAAATCATAATAGAAAGGAGAAGATATTTAAGTGGTATAACAAAAAAAATTACTAATCAAATCTTATGGAAAATGACTTTGGGATATTAAAATAGAGAACATGTAGGAATCTTCCCCCCATCCCCACCGAACACGTGGCTCTTGAACCATGACGTCTCATCAGAGCCCCATGGGGCAGTGTCTCCTGCCAGAACCTGCTGCTGTTCACTGCTGCCGAGCTGGGTATGGTTCATAGCGACCCTACGTACAACAGAATGAAACATTCTCCAACACTGCCAAGCACACAATCTTTTTTTAAGTTTAAGCCCATTGCTGTAGCTAAGCTGGGGGAATTCCACGTTTTCCGTCCTCACTCCATCTCTCTCCTGGTCCCTTGTTCTCTCCAGGAGGACCTGAGTGGGTGATGGGGTGTCTGCTTTATAACGAAAAGCTTGAGGGATGCAACTCATGTGGTACTTAGTATGAAATATTTGCATTTTGAAAAGAGAGGCTACAATTTAATAAGCTAAATGGCTGACTTACAAAGTTTCTTTCTTTTCTTCCTTTCTTCCCTTTTTCTTTCTTTCTTTCCTCTCTTCTTTCCTTTCTTTCAGAACAAACCCAAGGAAAACAGAAGAAATATTTTGGAAAGGCAATAAAGCTAAGCGGTATTTAAAAAAAAAAAACCAAAACTGATGCTCCTACCAAATTAGATAATGATAAGTGACTATGAAAACATTTTACTGAGATTGTTTCCCAAGATGTCCACAAATTCTGGTTCATTTTCACTCCCACTGACCAAAGCCAACAGTGTATGGGGGCCAGGGGCACTCTGGCCTAACGCTTCATTTTCAGAACTAGGGTCCAGCAAACTCCAGAAGGGCATCCAGCTTTTCCCCTCAAACGAGACACTCCTTTTTGCTCCCTCACACACCACATGCTCCTAGTCCAGCACTTTATCATCTTTTACTTCACAGATTTACCTATTTCTGATCTGCAGCCCTCTAGAGATCAAAAGACACTAGCTAAATGAATATGACCTATTAAAAAACAAAAACAAGCCAGTGCAGTGGCATATGCCTACAATCCCAGCAACTCAGGAGGTGGAGGCAGGAGGATCGCAAGTTCGAGACCAGAGTCAGTCTGCGTAACTTAGTGAGACCCTGTCTCAAAAATGTAAAAAAATGGGCTGAGGGTGCAGCTCAGTGGTCCAGCACTTGCAGAGCATGCAGGCGCGAGGCCCTGGGTTCAACCCCCAGTACCACACACAAAAAAAAAAGTCTGGAAGAGAATAGCCCCTTTATATTCTTCTTACATGGCATGCACTGCATTTACACATGCACATATTTTTAATTTATCAACTAAGTATCAATTTTAAACCCAAGTACAACTTAGGTTCTTTGGTGTCCACAGAATCAAAATCATTTTCAAATGCTCCCACAACTAAGACTGTAAAACACAGTATTACCATGTATGTGTGTAAAGAAATGCATACACATCTTAAGAAATGACATCTATGTATTACTTTTTTTTTCTTTCCTTCTTTTTTTTTTGGGCAGTAGTGGGGGTTGAACCCAGGGCCTCGCACTTGCATGCTTTGCAAGTGCTACGACCCTGAGTTGCACCCATTTTTTTACTTTTTGAGATGGGGGTCTTGCTAAATTACACAGACTGCCTCTGGTCTCGAACTTGGGGATCCTCCTGCCTCTGTCTCCCGAGTCACTGGGATTACAGGTATGCGCCACCATGCCTGGCATATGTATTACTTTTCAAAGTTGAATTACCTTAGCAATGTGTAGTATGACATTGGTCAAATGACAGCTTTAATCAAATGAATGTTAGCACCACTGTGCAACAGGCAGGACAAGGAAAATGGGGGAAACACAGTTGTCATTCAAGGAGCACAAGACCATTATGAAGTGGTATTTCAAACTGGAGAATGTTGTGGAAGAACAATGACAATGGAGGCGTGAGTATACAACAGAATCTCCCACACGCCTAATAGCTACACACATTTGTAATAAGTTTGGGATCCATGTACGATGTGCACACGGATCTGACACAGCTGGCGCAGCAACAAGTCCTGCTGCTTCTGTTATTGTAACCACATCAAGCACCTCTTATAACTGCAGAAGTCCAATGTGACTTGAATTCATCTTTTCTTACAGACATTGAGTATTACAATTTTAATACAGTTTTTTCCCTTCTTACAATGTGTATGCATTTTTTGGCACCCTCTGTAGAATCGCCTGCAGCCATAGCCCTGTGGCATCCGATCCCATCAGGTCTTGGAAGCTAAGCAGGGTCAGGCCTGGTTAGTACCTGGATGGGAGACCGCCTGGGAACACCAGAAGCTGTAGGCTTGGGAGAAGGACCTGGCAACCCCCTCCCAAAAATCAATCTGCCATTGAAAACCCTATGCACAGCAGAGAAGCACTGACAATAGTGTTTCCCCTGTTGGACAGAGGGTCGCTATGAGTCGGATACCGACTCGACGGCACCTAACAACAACAACTGTAGAATCAGCATATTTTTAGAGGAGAATCAGTATCAACCTTTTTTTTTAACTGAAACATCACAATGTTTTTTAAGGAACTCTGAGGAAATGAATAACAACCATTTCCATATTACAAACTCCTCCATTTTGCATAAAATGGCCACTCCTAGGGAGGATAATACTGTGTAATGGACATTTCCAATCTGAGTTGGGATCTAGCTTTGTCATTAGACAGGAGACCAGGATTATTCAACCTGTCTAGGCCAATTTCTTCATTAGGAAAGTGTGATGCTGACTGTGAAAACTCCCAACCTGCCAGGTGTGCTCTCATCCTAGCAATGCGGGAGGCTGAGGCAGGAGGATTACAAATTTGTGACTAGAGCTAACTTGTGCAATTTAACAAGACTGTCTCAAAAAAAAAGCAAAAAGAGCTGGGGGTGCAGCTTAATGGTGGAGTGCCTACCTAGCATGTGCCAGGTCCTGGGTTCAAGCCCCCGGTACCACCAAAACAAAACAAAGCCCAATCTGTGTTTCCCAAGTACCTCTGCTGGGACTTAAGGTTGCTTTATGTGGTTACATGGACAATTACGTTTCATTTGAATGACAATCACTGATGACCTCAAGCCCAGAGTATTACTGCTTGGGGCTAGGCTAATGTGGGTGATAAACACCTCAAACCATGAAAATTATAGGCACTGTGCTCTGGCAGGCTCATGAATAGATAAGTCAAATCTTTAGTGAGTCTTTCCAACATCGTTATGATGTGCGGAGAAAATGGGTAATTTATACTCCATTTGCTCCACCTACAGCCAGCTAAGGACGTGGACCGTGAAAGAAAGGGGCCACTTCTCCCTCAATCTAAGTGCAAGCTACACTGAAATATGCACTGCCCAAGGGCACTGAGGCCTCATCACGAGCCCAGCCTGCCAGAGTTTTGCCACCTGGAGCTTAGGAAGCAGCTATGACAGTGCTGGCTTCAGACCCCACCTACCGTGACAGGCAGATCTTGGAGCCTAGCACAAGTGTCATGAGCACACAGGGCCAGGGATAGATTAGCCAGGTGATTTAATCTACTGAGCCACTCACTTTTCTTTCTTGCCTTTAAAAAAACATAGCAGCCAGAAGTAGGGTTTTTGTTGTTGTTGTTGTTATTTGTCTGCTTGTTTTTCAGCAATCTTCATATACATAGTCACTGAAGATTGAGAAACACTGTAAGCCAACAATAACAGATTCTACTGCTGATACCAGCACCACAAGATGTGCTCTAGGCTGTTTCAGTGTCCCTCAGTGGGGATATGCCTGATTACTTCCTCATGAACTGATTTAGAATAAACACTTCTGCCAGTAACATTACTTTCAGTATGGATTGTACCTCAGTATCAAGGAAACAAAAGAAACAAAAATCCTTACAACAGTGTCAGTATGCAACCTCATGACAAATGGAGAACAGACTGAGGGTGTCCAAGATTTTGTTTTGCTTGGTTCTACAATCAACATCCATGGACGTTGCAGTCAAGAAATTAAAAGATGCATTGCATTGGGAAACGCTGTTGCAAAAGACCTCCTTAAAGTGATGATAAGACGTCACACCAAAGACAAAGGTGTGCCTGACTCGTGCCATGGTATTTTCAGTCACATTATATGTTTGTAAAAGCTGGATGCTGAATAAGGGAGATAGAAGAATTGATGCTTTTGAATTATGGTGCTGGAGATGAATATTCATTACACCATAGACTGCCAAAAGAACCAATAGATCTGTCCTAGAAACGCAACCAGAATGCTCCTTGGAAGCAAGGATGGTTAGACTGCATCTTACATTATTTTGAACATGTCAAAAGGAACCAGTCCCTGGAAAAAGACATCATGTTTGAGAAAGTGGCAGGTCAACGAAAAAAAGGAACACCCTCAACCTAGACAGAATGACACAGTGGCTGGAACAATGGGCTTAAACATAAAAAAGATCACGTGCCTTGTACAGTGTCAGGGAGTGTTTCATTCTGTTGTACATAGGGTCGCTGAGTTGGACCTGATTGGAGGGCACCTAACAACCACGACAGAGGTGAACTGCATCCTCAGTGCATCATGCAGTGGGGCACATAACGAGCTAGTTTTGTTAATGGTGATGTTAAATGTGTGTTCTTGTTGGTCTTGGGTTGAGTGGTGACCAATAGACCTCAATTCTAAACATAGCCTAGTAATAATCAAACGGGAGTGAGAGGGTCAAGTTTCTATAAGCATCAGGTTTCCCCAACTGCTTTTTACCCAAAAGATTTAGCATGTATTCAAGATGTCTGCCTGGTATTTTCTGCCTTTTGGTCAGTTGCAGTCGTGTGACCAAAAATTGCTATCAACTGTATTACAACGTGCGGTGGAGCTGGCTGTGATTTCAACAGTAAATGTACACTGCAGTGACAGCTATCCATGGGGGTTGGACTAGGGTGGCCATATTTTTTAAGTCTCCAGGTGACCGATTTTGATGTAGAGTAAGGATTCAAATTCTGAGTGAAAAGAAACTTCCAACACTCTCATTTTACAAAAAAGGAAAGTGGACCTTGGGGAGGCCAACGGCCCATAACTTGTTAAGGCTGCAAGTAAGCTTTTACTCTTTTAAGACTTGCATTTTAATATGCCACGCCTTCCTGTGTGTGTGGGGGGGGGAGAGTATCTTTTGTATGCTGTTAGAGGTGGCTACTGCACCAGCTGTGCATATTTCCGCTTTCAAGGTTAATTCGGTTTTCCCTTCGTGAGACGTTTGCAAAGAGGGAAAAGGGCGTTTTGGTCATGGGCTCCTGTGCCCTTAGCGTGCAATGCGACAGCTCAAGCCTGGGGGCCCAAGGCCGAGCCGGATGTGCAAGGGGCCTGGGATAGCTGTAGCGCTCGGGTCGGCCCGTGCAGCTGCACGCCCCGCAGACGTCCTGCCGGCCCCCTCCAGACGCAGCAGCCAGCTGGACGCACCTTGCGGCCACGCACCTGGCGGGGATGCACCTGGCGGCGCGCTCCTGCCTCGCCCGGCGTTGCCCAGGTGTGCGCCGAGTGCGGGAGACAAGGAAACCGCACTCCCTGCCACCCCTCCACTTACCCCGGCGTGATACACTTTATTCGCTCTTTTAATCTTGATGTCCAGGGAGGTCCCCATCACGGATTCTCCGCAGCAGCCGCCACTTCCGGCCCCGCGTGACCAGAGGGCAAGGAGCGGCGCCCCGGGCCCCGCCCCTACTCCCTCTCGGCCGGCTGCGGCGTCACGTGACCTCGCCTCCTACGCCGAATCGACGCCTCCGCCCGGAGAGGACGTAGGCGCCACGCCTTCCTCCTTCCGGCGCAGGGGCGTGCCTTAGCGAGAGCAGAGGGCCCCTGCCCCACCCCGCCCGGGGGGCGGAGCCAAGGTAGCCCCACCCCTTCCGCAAGGACGGCCCTGCGCCTGAAACGCCCCCCTTCTCCTTTGGTGGAGGTAGGGCGGGGAGCTCGCGGCTCTCCCGGCGTGCCCCGCGGCATGCAAAGGGGCTGAGGCCGCCTCGCGGGCGCGTCCTGCGCAGGAAGGCAGTGCTCCCGTCAGGCTGTGCGGCGCAGAGGGGCTGCGCCATGGCGGCGGCCGTCGGGAAGTCATAACTCGGGAATGCGCGCTCTCATGTTGGCTCCCTCTCTTCATCGCTGGCTTTCCCTCCCTTCCTCCTTGGGGTTCCGTGTAACCCGCGCCCCTGCGAGCGCAGTCGCGAACACCCCGGGGGTATGGGGAGGGTCGCGGCCCCGCCCTCGGCGTCCTTCGAGGCGCTGATTGGTCGGGAGCCGCTGCCCCGCCCCCAGTCCGAGGCTTCCTGCCAAGGTCTTGGGAAGCGCGGGGTGACCTCGCTCTGCTCCGAGCCGCCGCGCTGGGTCACCAGCCAGCCCGGCTCCGCGGCCGCGGGGGGTTGTGGGTATTCCCCAGGCGCGTGTCCTCGAAGCGGGTGCTGAATATTCAGTGGCGTGCGCTGCGGCGCCGGCCGCGCCAGGGCGGGGGGAGCAGGATCGCAGGCCCGGGGCGCCGAGATTGGCTGGATTCAAAGCCGAAACGGACCTGCCTGTGCTGCTTTTTATTCCCAGCAACAGCCGGCTGAAGTAGACGCTGTTTAGGGGCAGCCGATCCCTGGCTCCAGACCGGGCGAGCAGTAGTGTTAGCCAACATAGGACATTTATTGCAATAAAATCCCCTGTAAAAGTTTAAGAAGGACTTTTCAAATAAACAAGGTCAAATCGCATTATTTTGTTAACTGCTTTAGATAAATAATGTGGGGGAGAAGTGGTTTTTGTTTAATCCCTCGATTCTGGTGTGTCTTCAAAAGTACATTACTTGTAAGATAACATCAGGTTTTCTGTAAAGCGATTTTATGAGTTAATACCACGCATTCCTCCCTCCTGAGAACGTAAGGCGTTTCGTAGGCCGACGGCGATGGTACTGCAGCTGCAGTTTTTGAAGGTTAATAAATGGAATATTTCCCAACATTCACGTCTCCATTTTCAGCTCCTCTCTGCCCTCAGGGCTTCTCTCTCTGTCTTGAAGATCTTCCTAGCAACTCAAACTCAGCAATTCTAGAACAACTCATTAGGGACTTCTTCACAGTCTAGTCAATTTGCAATTCAAGAAGTGGATCCCTTTTTGCTAGAATCACCCATCATTTTCAACTGGTGAAAAATCAATCTCAGTAGTCAGTGTGCAGAAACGGGAAAAGAAACACCTTCCATGTATCCATATTCTAGGCTTGCTTTCTGCAGCCTCCCGGTTTCATGCTTATCTTCCAACTGACTATTCTTACCTTTGTAGGTTGCACACGCTTTTTATGGAAGGGTGGCACAGTGTAGAGTTCTCCTTCCAGTGATTATCAGTATAATCTGTTGTGCCATCCCCATGTGATGGCTTTCAGGCCTAAAACAGTCCATTTTTTTTCTGATCACTGCTCTTTTTAATCTTTTTCCATCTCTTAATCTTACTGAAGGGATACCTTAACTTTTGGTCAGTTTCAATTATTAAAAATCAGACCATGTCAAAATGTTAATCTTACTGCTCAAACAAGGATCCTAGATCCTCAGGGAAGGTGCAAGCTGTGGTTCTGACTCTCAGAAGTGAGAAAATGAAGCAAGCATCTTTTAACTGGCCATGGCTGGAATTCTCTTCGCTTGTCTGGAGGACAAAGTCCTTTCACAGAGTACAGATAGAAAGGCCTAGTGGCCTTCTGTCCTCCAGACAGCTCCATGGGACATCGAGCTTCGGCCTGATCTTTTCTGTCACCCCACTGTCAGCATCTTGGCAGTACTGCCAATGAGGTGAGTTTCCAGAAAGACAGCTAAAGGCCATTTAGCTTCCATGGGGTCCTCAGGGACCACACGAATACACATGCTGCTGGGCGCAGTGCCAAACGCCTGTAATCCCAGCTGCTTGGGAGGCGGAGCCAGGAGAATCGCAAGTTCAAGACCAGAGGCAGTCTGCGTAATTTAGCAAGACCCTGTCTGAAAAAGTAAAAAAATGGGCTGGGGGTGCAGCTCAATGGTCCAGCACTTGCAGAGCATGCAAGCGCGAGGCCCTGGGTTCAACCCCCAGTACCACAAAAAAAAAAAAAAAAAAAAAGAATATGCATGCTTCATGTTCTCACTCCTGTGTGGGAGCTGAATCAAAATTACAAGAAGGAAAAAGTCCTATACAAAGGTCAGATCATAATGAAAATAAAGCTAAGAATGGTATTATTATAGATGGTCTAGAAAATGCATGTAATAGTTCTGACAAGGTAAAAAAAAAAGTTCACTACAGAAAAAGTTCTATCTTAAACAGAACTGGAACCCAAGGACATATAGAAAAATATTACCATAAAAAGACAAGTAAATGGAAGAGAAGTCTTTGATGGGTGGGATGGAGAGAGGAAGCGCACAAGAGGGTAAGGGGGAACCTATATGAATAATGTACAACAAAATGCATATGTGGAAATGTCACAATGAAAAGCATGTCAGAATGAATCACATTAAGGTGTACATACAAAATTTCCAATTAAAAAAAATACACATGCTTGCCACACAAAAAAGGCTGAACTAAAGGCTGGCCCATGGCCGCTGTATCCTGCCATCCCTTTTTAATCTTCTTGCTCTCTCTTGAAACACAGATAAATCAGCAGAATCTGATGAAACAGATCTGCAAACAACAAATGGAACACCAACCTCCCCTTCCAGTAGGCCCCACAGACATCTAGGAAAGATCAACTCACAGCCTACCCCAATGTTTCACGTTCCACCAGGAACGCTGGAATCCACAAGGACTATGGCCTCCTTCTAATCCTTCCTCTGCCTTCCTGTAGAGACAGAGAGGAAGAGGAGTGGGAAAGTATTTGGTAGACAGAGATAGATCTGTAGCTTTTTATTTAGCATTGTAGAAATAGTCCCAATTGTAGGCAGCTTTCACTGGAAGATGGGATGATATGTCTGTCGTGTTCAATTATTAGCCTAGTGCCAATTCTGGGACATCAGAAGAGGTCTCACTAAACATCTTTAACTAGGTGCTGTGCTTCTCTGCCTAGACTCTCTCCTTCTGGACAGAAAGCCACGTTTCCTGAGCTGTTAGGAGTATTACTCTAAGCAGCTCTAAGCAAAACTTGCCCTTAGCTGAACTTAGCCTTCCCCAAGGTCATGCTCCTTCTCAAGGGCAACCTATGTCTGCTGACAATGGACTTAGGCTGTAAAGGCCACTGCTTCTTGGCCTAGTTCAGGACAACTCTAAAGGACCATGCAAGTTTCAAAGCTCCCTGTATTAATTATTGATTGCTGTCTAACAAATTGCCCCAACATTTAGGAGTTTAAAACAGTAAACATTCATTATATTATAATAACCGTGTGTTAGGAACTCAGAAGCGGCTCAGCTGGGTGGTTCTCAATCAAGGCCTCAAGTGGTTTCAGTTAAGATGTCGGACAACGCCACAGTCTTGAGGGAATAATTACTACCTACTCGCCTACAAAAGAGGAAAACCCAGCCACAAAAAAGAAGAATGACTTTTTTTTTTTTGGTGGTACTGGGGGTTGAACCCAGGGCCTCTCGCTTGCATGCTTTGCAAATGCTGGACCACTGAGCTGCACCCCCAGCCCATTTTTTTTACTTTTTGAGACTGGGTCTCACTAAGGTACGCAGACTGCCTCTGGTCTCCAACTTGCGATCCTCCTGCCTCTGCCTCCTGAGCTGCTGGGATTATAGGCGTGTGCCACCATGCCCGGCTCAGAATGACTTTCTTAAGGCCACATAGAAACTCAGTGACAGTCAATGTTTTAGCCCCAGAGTTCACATAGGCAGTTACTGCGCTGTGCTACACATAGGTGTGCATGACCAATGACTGAGTAGGTGACAAGGGGAGGCATGATCTTAATTAAGAGACTGGGCAAAGAACTGCCAATCAAATGTGAAAGGATGCGGGGCTGCAATGTTATAATCAAAGGTAGTTTCAAAGAAAGGAATAGGGGATGGTTTTATCAACTGATAGTGAAGATAGAATGTTGTAGCAGAACAATATGGTGCATTAATTTTCTAGGGCTGCCATCACAAAGTACCACAAACTGTATGCTTTAAAACACCAGCAACTTATCCTCTCAGACCCCTTTGTTGTTGTTGTTGTTGTTAGGTGCCATCAAGTCGGTATCCGACTCATAGCGACCCTCATAGGGTTTTCAATGGCTGTTTCGGGATTGCCTAGGGAGTGGATTGCCAGGCCCTTCTCCCATTTTTGTGGTGCTGGGAATTGAACTCGGGACCTCAGAGACTGCAGCGCAGCGCTCTACCAACTGAGCTAAATCCCAGCCCCTCACACTCCTAGAGGCTACAAACTCAGAATCAAGATGTTGGCAGGGTGGTTCCTTCTGAGGACTATGAGGGAAAGATCTGTTCCAGGCCTCTCTCCTGGGCTGTCTTTTCTCTGTGTCTCTTTACATGGGGTTTAAAAACGTGTCTTCCTATTCACATGACATTCTTCCCGTATGAGTATGTCTCCAAACTTGCCCTTTTTGTAAACGCACCAGTCATGTATTAGGGCCCACAATAATGACCTCTTTTTAACTTGATTACCTCTATGAATCCTGCAGCTGTAGCCCTGTGGCATCCGATCCCGTCAGATCTCAGAAGCTAAGCAGGGTCGGGCCTGGTTAGTACCTGGACAGGAGACCGCCTAGGAACACCAGAAGCTGTAGGCTTGGGAGAAGGACCTGGCAACCCCCTCCCAAAAACCAACCTGCCATTGAAAATCCTATGAACAGCAGAGAATCACTGACAATAGTGTTTCCCCTGTTGTACAGAGGGTCGCTAAGAGTCGGATACGGACTCGACCGCACCAACAACAACAACCTCTATGAAGTCCTATTTCCAAATACAAACATTCTGCTAGTACTTGAATTTGGTAGGAACACAATTCAACCCAGAATATATAGCAATAAAATACATATAACAAAAACATTAGATATGTAAAGATAAACAAACTAAGACAGTTGGTAGGAAATTTTAACACAGCACAGTTTATCAGAGATTGAGTGGACAAAACATAAAGACCATGTTTAACAAAGTAAGAGGTCTAAGTAACACATAAGAATCATGGGTAGTTCGCTTTTCAAGTGTCTATGGAGCTTTTGCCTGCAGATGTAGCCCTGTGGCATCCGATCCTGTCAGCTCTCAGAAGCTAAGCAGGGTCGGGCCTCGTTAGTCCTTGGATGGGAGACCGCCTGGGAACACCAGATACTGTAGGCTTGGGAGAAGGACTCAGCAAACCCCTCCCGAACAATCAGCCATTGAAAACCCTATGAACAGCAGAGAAGCACTAACAATAGTGTTTCGCCTGTTGTACATAGGGTGGCTATGAGTCGGACACCGACCCGACGGCACCTAACAACCACAAACGGTGCTTTTATAAATATGATTGCTTATAAATCATACTCTGCCCTAACGGGTGGGATAGGTGCCTTATAAAAGAGATTGAAGGAAGCTCACTAATTCTTTTCCCCCTCTCTCCCTTCCTCTAAGTTAGGATATAGTATTCATCATTCAGAGGCTGCAACGCCATCTTGGAAGCAGAGCCTGTCCCTCACCAGACACCTAGCCTGGCAGCATCTTGATTTTGAACTTCCTAGCCTCCAGAAGGCCTGCAGCCGTAGCCCTGTGGCATCCGATCCTGTCAGATCTGGGAAGCTAAGCACGGTCGGGCCTGGTTAGTACCTGGATGGGAGACCGCCTGGGAACACCAGAAGCTGTAGGCTTGGGAGAAGGACTTGGCAAGCCCCTCCCAAAAATCAATCTGCAGTTGAAAACCCTATGAACAGCAAAGAAACACTGACAATAGTGTTTCCCCTGTTGTACAGAGGGTCACTATGAGTCGGATACCGACTCGACAGCACCTAACAACAACAAGCCTCCAGAACTGTGAGAAATAAGTATCTGTTTTTGATAAATAACCTAGTCTATGGTATTTTGTTATATCAACATTAACAGACTGAGACAATCGCATACTGAGTCACAAAGAAAATATCCAATACATTTAACTGAGCCTGTTCCAGATACCTCAACTAGCAAAAATTTAACCACTTGGCAACTAAGACGTACTTCCACAAATATATTAAGGTGAAGAATGAATAAAGATACAATCACTGATTAAAAATAACTAGTGTGAATGCTTCATATATGGGACATAGTCAAAGGAAGAATTCTCTGAAAAATTAGAAAAAAGCTTGAAAATTTGACGAGAAAGAAATCATATGACATCTTGGATTTGCTTCAAAGTAACTCCAGGAGGAAGAAAAAGAGAAGAAAATGAGTAGAGGACAGCATGCAGGAGAAGTTTTGGTTGCGGCAAGATGATACTCAAAACAGATGTTGAACATTGTTGTAGCTGTGTGATGGCGATTACTCTGATTTTGTGTACAAGATAATATTTTTGAGGGTCTGGCTGCCCCCTTGGAATTGCTGTCCCACTTGGGGATGGAGATGAGTGGGGCTATAGGAAGCCCGATAGGGATCCTAGAGAGTCTGAGGGAGGGAAGGACCAGGGGTTAGAAGAACCTGTAAGATTGAGTTATGGGCTGACTCAGCCTGTGTAGGGCCCAGGCTAAGTGAGAGAATCCCTGGAGCTTGTTGTGGCCCGTGCAGAGAGACAGGATCGCAAATTACTCCAGTTCAGACATTGGCAGACACCCAACAAGCATGGCTTTTTTTGAGCCGTGTGCCTTTTCCTGTATCCCAGGTAGAATAATTTAGGGGAAAGTGAGAAGATTAGAGATGAGAAAAAGAGTTCTAACTCACTCACTATCCACCGAGTTCCAACTGACCTATTGCCCCCCCCTTCCCAGCAGAAATGATCTCTGGAGAACTAAACTGGGCTAATTTACAGAGAAATGAAGACTGTTGCTTTTTGGCCATTTATGTGTTGTGCCTGTAAATTTTAAAACAGCTACATACACAGAAATCAATAGGCTCTTCTATTTACAGCAATAACCAGATAGGAAATAAAATGAAGACAGGAAATGTACTCACAATAGCAATAAAAATATAAAATATCTGTGGTAATTTGAACGTGGTATATGTTTGAGTTATATGAATAAAGTTATAATGCTGAATTAAGCAATATAAACTATGAAAAAGGGGGAGATTTACAGTATTTCTAAATAGGAAAGCTAAACCTTTAAAAATGTTCAGTGATATTAACTTTTAGTTTTAATTAATTAATCTCAATATAATCTTAGTGAGAAAGTTTAGTGAAATTATTTTTAAAATTCTTCTCGGGGGCCGGGCACGGTGGCATATGCCTGTAATCCTAGTGACTTGGGAGGCGGGAGGCAGGAGGATCGCAAGTTTGAGAGTAGAGGCAATCTGCGTAACTTAGTGAGACCCTGTCTCAAAAAGTAAACAAAAATGAGCTGGGGGTGCAGCTCAGTGGTCCAGCACTTGCAGAGCATGCAGGCGCAAAAAAAAAAAAAAAAAAAAAAAAAAGAAAAAAAGCACACACACACACAAAATTCTTCTGAAAAAACAAAGGCATTTTTTTGGTTGTTTTGTTTTGTTTTGCCGTACTTGGAGGTTGAACTCAAGACCTCACACGTGCTAGGCAAGTGCTCTACCACTGAAATGCACCCTCAGACCCTTTTTATTTTTTTCTTATTTTGAGATAGGATCTCATAAGTTGCACAAACACCTCTGCCCATGAACTCGTGATCTTCCCGCCTCAGCCTCTGGAATTGCTGGGATTACAAGCATGTGCCTTGGTGCCTGGCTGAGAAGATACTACTATATTTTTACTAATATTGCTTTTTTAGTATCGCTATTACATTTATTTATTATTATAAATTAAGTGGTTTATAAATTAAGTGGAGGAGAATGAACTTGTTTTGCTGTCACACCTTCCTGTCCAGGAGCATAGTATGTTTTTCCTTCTGTTCAAATCTACTCATTATGTCTCTCTCTTATTTTTCATTTTTATGATTTTAAAATCCAGACAGAGTCTCACTATGTTGTCCAGGCTGATCCTGAACTCCTGTGCTCAAGAGATCCTGCCACATCAGTGTCTGAGTACTGGGATCACAGGCATGAGCCACCACACCCAGCTTGCTATTATAATCTTTGCAAGACTTCAGCAGTTTTTCTCTTGTAGTTTTCTTTTTTCCTTTTCTTTCTTTCTTTCTTTCTTTCTTTCTTTTTTGTTTTTTTTTTACATTTATCCTGCCACCTCAGTGTCTGAGTACTGGGATCACAGGCATGAGCCATCACACCCAGCTTGCTATTATAATCTTTGCAAGACTTCAGCAGTTTTTCTCTTGTAGTTTTCTTTTCTTTTCTTCTCTTCTTTTCTTTTCTTTCTTTCTTTCTTTCTTTTTTTTTTTTTTTTTTTTTTTTTTTTTTTTTTTTTTTTTTTTTTTTTTTTTTTTTTTTTTTTTTTTTTTTTTTTTTTTTTTTTTTTTTTTTTTTTT
>VMDO01000355.1:0-43720 GCA_007922755.1 Pedetes capensis | reverse complement strand
CTTCCTCCTTCTCTTCCTTCTTCTTTGTCCTTTTTTAACTTTTACTTATGGTATGAGAGCAAAATCTAAATGAATTGTTCTTCAAAATATCAAGGCATTTAGTCTAATATCATTTGCTAATTGTTCTCTATGATTTATAATGTCTTTCCTATCATACATGAAAATCTTGTATAAAATTTAAATATATAGGGCTGGGGGTGCAGCTCAGTGGTCCAGCACTTGCAAAGCATGCAAGCGTGAGGCCCTGGGTTCAATCCTCAGTACCACAAAAAAATAAAAATAAAAATAATAATAAAAAAATATATACATATATACATACATATATATATATATATACATACATATATATATACATATACATATATATATATATATATAATAAAGCCTGCAGCGGTAGCTCTGTGGCATCCGATCCCATCAGATCTCAGAAGCTAAGCAGGGTTGGGCCTGGTTAGTACTTGGATGGGAGACCACCTGGGAACACCAGGTGCTGTAGGCTTGGGAGAAGGACCTGGAAACCCCCTCCCAAAAATCAATCTGCCATTGAAAACCCTATGAACATCAGAGAAGCACTGACAATAGTGTTTCCCCTGTTGTACAGAGGGTCGCTATGAGTCGGATACCGACTCGACAGCACCCAACAACAACATACAATAAAAATAAAATCTTATACATTAATTTATTGGCATCTGCCCTGAGTTGCCTGTTCTGTTCCACTGATTTTATGCCAGAATCATGCAGCTTTAATTCTTACAGTTTTACTATATTTTAATTTATGCTTCATATGGCTCTCTTTCCTAAAATCCCCCCCCCCTTTTTTTTTTGGACACAGGATCTCGCTAAGCTGGCCTTGAACTCAGCATTCTATTGCTTCCGCCTCCTGAGTGCTGGGGTTACAGCCCTGCACCATCATGCCCAGCTTATCAACGTCAAAGAAAGATATGTCATTTTAAAACATTCCTTCATTTGCTGGGCACAGTGGTGCAGGCTTGTGATCCAGGATGGAGTTGCTTTCGTTACATTATAGACAAGATTATTTTACTAGTTCCTGGATATTCTTCTTTGTAAAAGATCGTCACCATTTATGGGGGAGGCATTTCAAGTATCTCTCAAACAGGCAAATGGATGAGGAGTACACCACAGCAGTTTCGGCACGAAACAGTCAATAAGGAAAGGAAAACTTGTGAAAACCTGTTTTTTATCTGTGACATTCCTTTCATTCCCACAGGCTTCCAGTGATTCACCTTGCATGAAGTCAGCGTTGGGTGCCTTGTGTCACGTTCCCAGGCAGGTTCTTGGCTTTCCATTTACCTGCCGCAATGCAGGTGTCATTTTCCATGGCGGTACTGCCGTGGGCCAACGCCCATAAACCCGAAAGCTCATCAGTGATGGACCATCGCGCCCTGAGAGGTTTTTTTTTGTTGTTGTTGTTGTTGTTGTTGTTTTGTTTTGTTTTCCGGTACTGGGGGTTGAACCCAGGGCCTCGCGCCTGCACGCTTTACAAGTGCTGGACCACTGAGCTCCACCCCCCGCCCCCCCCCCCTTTTTTTTTAACTTTTTGAGACAGGGCCTTGCTAAATTATGCAGAGGTCTCGAACTTGGGATCCTCTCGCCTAGGCCTCCGCAACTGCTGGGATTACGGGCGTGCGCCACCGCACTCAGCAATGCCCTGAGAGTTTATACGTTAAAATAATTCCAAATTCCAGACTGTAAATCCTCTAAAAGAAAGCCCTTATGACGAACCATGAGCCTGCAGTCACACAAATCAATCCCCAGAGTGCGTGCCGTGAAAAACGGAGCAACTCTGACCATCATAGGACAAGTCTTTGTAAAAGACAACACTGTGGAGGAAATCACTGCAATTGGTTTGATTTCCTGCCATGGCTACTGAAGGCCCAAGGGCAGGCCAGGGGGTAGAGATAACCACAGTGGAAATTTGACAGTGGCCAGGTCCCTGTTCTGGTTCCTCTATCAGCAACAGGAGCTCAGGAGCCAGGTGTGTGCTGGGCCGCAGGACAAGCCCATGGTGGCAGCTGAAGACATGCAGAGAGAGAGTGTCTGGCTGGCTGCCTGAGCTATGGCCATTTGGGCTGCACCCAATCTCTTTTTTCCATCACTCCTAACCCCACTGCTGTGTTAGCTTGGGCTTCTGTTTTCTTTCAGAGATCTTTTGGGTTTTTCTGGGATCTCAGAAGGCCCTGAAGGGAGGGAAATGTCCCCAGATTCAACTAGCGAAGGTCTTCATCGTGGCTTGGGTCTGCCCAGGCTCGTCTCTCAGACCCTGGTGCTTTCCCTGGAGCTGTCTTCCGGATGAAGTATTCTTCCTTTCAATTCAGTTATGGTCCTGATGACTTATTCTCTGCATTACCACATGCCTTGTCTTGGTTTACCTCTGTAGGTTCTACATCCAAACTAAATTGAAGGCAAAACGTTTTATTAGATAGTCTCGTGTACATAGTGGGCTGGAGTTTAGCTCACCTCAAGATCCTTAGTTATACCTACAGAGACCCTCTCATAAATAAATTTATATCCACAGGTTCTGAATGAACATACCTTAGGGAGTGGGGCACCATTCAACCCCAACTAGGACCCCCATCTCATAACTCAGAGATCTGCCGAGCACATAGTCTTACTGCTCTTTTGAACATGGCGTGGCCTTTCTTATTTTGCTAGAGGACATTTTCCTCCTCCCTGGATCTTCATTCATTGTCTAAAAATGTTTCTCTAGCTGAACCAAGAGGGATGGATTCTGGGTGGCTATTTCCATCCTCCAAAGTTTTCCTCTTTCCATTTCTCTTCCGGATAGCAGTTGATGCTGATGGAGTGGGAATGTCAGGAAAAAATGCTTGGAAAATTTCAGAATCTGGGGCATGTTCAGGTGTTTCCGGCCACTTCCTGTAAAGTCCGAGAGAGAGGTGAACTTGGGGAAATCCAGCCAGTCGGTAAAGAAAACAGGGAAACTTGTCCTGCCAAGAGATCATACTCTGCCTGTCTCCTACAAGTGAGTTTAACTGATAAACTGGTGATTTGGAGCCTTGCTGGATGGAAAAAAAAAAAAAAAAAAAAAAAAAAACCAACTGTTTCCCATGCCCTAAGCAAAGGCAGCCTGGGCAGGTGATTTTTATGGAGTCTCAAAGTTTTACAAAGTGTTCTACATTTCAAATTCTCTGTCAGACATGGAGAGCCAGTCCAGATGCAAACATCAGCTTAAGGGTGTTCTCTTCCCAACCATGCCAATCATTTTATATGGCTTCAAGGTAGCTACAGTTAAAATGAGGAGAAGGGCATGAGCAGAGCAGAGCAGAGCAACCAGTAGCTAAAAGATCAATATCTTCAGG
This sequence comes from Pedetes capensis, assembly GCA_007922755.1. Lineage (NCBI taxonomy): Eukaryota > Metazoa > Chordata > Mammalia > Rodentia > Pedetidae > Pedetes > Pedetes capensis. Next base: position 40,382 of record VMDO01000355.1, on the reverse strand, counting down.
GAAAAAAAACAAGAACAACAACAAAAAACTCCAAAAATTTATGCCTAAGTGCAGATCATGGCTGTGGTTACTTGAAAAACAAATAGAATTGCCAAACAAAACAGACTATCCAGTCAAATTTGAATTTATGATAAACAAGGGATCATTTAGGGTAAATATGTCCCAAATATTTTCATACTAAAGTATTGTTTATTATCTGAAATTCGCCCTTAAGGTTTAGCATTGTGTGTTTTCTGTTTTCTAATCTGCGAAACCTGGCAACTGCAATGAGAAACAGACCAGAGACAAACATATAGAAGTTTAGTGAGCGTGTGAAGGTATTGGTTACATTATGAAGGAAGTCACAAAGTAGCCTGAAAATGCAGGTGCCTAAATATCCTTGCCTGAAGCCGTAGCCCTGTGGCATCCGATCCCGTCAGATCTCGGAAGCTAAGCAGGGTCAGGCCTGGTTAGTCCTTGGACGGGAGACCACCTGGAAACACCAGGTGCTGTAGGCTTGGGAGACGGACCCGGAAACCCACTCCCAAAAATCAAAAAATCTGCCATTGAAAACCCTATGAACATCAGAGAAGCACTGACAATAGTGTTTCACCTGTTGTACACAGGGTTGCTATGAGTCAGATACTGATCTATGGCGCCTAACAACAACAACAAAATATCCTTAATATACTCCTTGAGACCCCAATCTGTTGAGGCCCCCAGAAATATGTTCCCTGTAATGCTCACTTATGTGGTTTTGGAAGGGAAAGGACAAGGATGAGCCTCCCTATAGGGCAGAGCCAGAAGGCTATGGGCAAGAAGCTGTCTGAGCCTCAAGTAGCTAAGCTGATAAAATTTGACTCCGAGGATAACAGTCTTTAACCCTCCTCCAATCAAATTTGGTCACTGCCATGACCCAAGGACTGTTGGCTATTTCCCACAATGCCCCTTTTCCAAAAGGGAGTTTTTACTGTAACTACGCTTTTCCTGCTGCACCCTTGTCCCTTGCTCCTGTTGGAGTAGATAACTTTCCATTCAGTTCTTGGGGTTCCAGACCATAAGGAGCTCCTTGAGCCAGATGGCCAGCTCAACACACGGCCCAAGATGTACAGCTATGAGCTGCAGGAAGCGCCTGAGTGGGCCTTGGCAGTGTCACCCTGGGAAGGGTACGAGTAGGTGCTACTCTGTGTGGGAAGAAACAGTGTGTGACTATTTGGATGACAACGCGATGAAACCTAAGAACAACAACAAAGGGAGCGAGTTGTGGCTGTTTGCTTTTCTTGTCCAACATTCTCCCCTTCTTCTGAAGCAGAATAGCTTTTACGGCAGCGTGCTGGCATGTCATGGATGAGCTGTAAGGGTACCCTCATTTTCAGGGCTGACAGGAAAGTCCTGGAGCACTAGGGGGCCTGGGGCCACCACCAGCCTTGCCCCTTTGCTCCTACATGCCGTTCTGAGGAAACGGTTAGGACGCTATGAAGAGAGAGTCAGCATGGTCCACAAAAGCTGGTTGTCACTTCTGAGAACAATTACAAGCTTAGGGGAACCCCAATCCACCCTCCATTTCAATCATTCACTAGAAAAACATGGGACGCATTGATATTTGTTGAACTTGAAGTTACAGTTTATTCCAAGGGAGAGACACATTGACCCAAGTTTCCACTGGGCTCCCCCTGAGAAGTTGTGGGCAGCCTTACTTGACTGGCATCTATAGGTGACAATGCACGTGGAGTATTGCCGAACAGGGAAACTCAGCCACGCTTTGAGTCTACAGTTTTTATTTTGGCTACATCCTGGAATGAGGACTGATTTCCTACACGGTTGATCTCAGTCTCCAGCCCTTCAGAAGTGATACCATGTGACCTCAAGTCTCTACCTGAAATCACATTGTTAGGCTTTCTTGCATAACCAGCCCCCAACCTAATCAGACACTCCTATTAAGGGTGACTTTCCAAGAGCTTGGAGATTACCTCCTAGAAGCTGAGGGCAAAAGCCAGACCTCTCTTTGGGGGAAGTTGAATTCTTTACTACAGAAGTGCCGTGTTCTCCAGTAATTGTTGTTGTTGTTAGGTGCCATCGAGTTGGTATCCGACTCATAGCGACCCTCGTAGGGTTTTCAATGGCTGACTGTTTTGGGATTGCCTTGGAAGTGGATTGCCAGGTCCTTCTCCCATTTTTGCGGTGCTGGGAATTGAACTCAGGACCTCAGAGACTGCAGCACAGCACTCTACCAACTGAGCTAAATCCCAACCCCTCTCCAGTAATGGAAGCCCCTTTTTTCTTTGGTGGTGCTGGGGATAGAACCCAGGGACTTGTGCATTCTGGGCGAGCATTCAAGCACTGAGCTACAGCCCCAGCCCTTGGAAGTCCAATTTTTAACCAAGCACAGAGCACCCAGAATCAAGAATCCCAACCTCTATAAGAATCTCAACTTTTTGGGAGTCTAGCTATGGCTATGGGCTGGGATTTAGCTCAGTAGAGCTCTGCACTGCAGTCTCTGAGGTCCCGAGTTCAACTCCCAGCACCACAAAAATGGGAGAAGGGCCTGGCAATCCACTCCCAAGGCAATCCCGAAGCACTCAGCCATTGAAAACCCTATGAGGGTCGCTATGAATCGGATACTGACTCTACGGCACCTAACAACAACAACAACAAGCTATGGCTATGTGACAAAAGTGTAGTCAATGGGATATACACAGAGGTGGTATTTGTTACATTTGGGAAGTATCCTTTAGTGGAAGGGGTTTGTATCCCACTGCCTCCCTTCCACTTGCTGCTTAAATGTGGCTTGAAGAGCCCTTTTGGCCAGTAAGTGATGCTGGTTGGAGCAACATATAGAAGGAGCCTGGGATCCTGTTGATTGATGTACCTTCGTATCAGCACTAGGGTCTTCAGAGAAACTACTTCTATCATGTGTAAGCCACTGTTACTTTGAATTTTCTGCCATTTGCAGCCAGGAATAATTTCAGCATTTGCTTAAAACTTACATTTATATTGCTTACATTCAGATTTGAAAAACTCTGCCTTTGTTTAGTAGCTCCTATCTTCAGTACAACTGATGTTCATGGCATGAAATCCTGGCTGCTCTTTCCCTCTGAGGGAACCTTTGCTTCTCTATAATGGTGTTGTCTTTATTCTCAAGCTGTTATCACACACAGACAGTTCATTTTCCATTTACAGCTGAGGCTGGAGGACAGGAAAGTGCTTGTTTTCTGATTAAATAATCATCATACTCTCCATGGCTAACTAATTGGAGATCTGACTGAACTTTACAGTTAAACTTCATCAGCATTATATCTATAACTTCGGGTCAATTTCCTTGCTATGGTGTTGGGGATTTTTAAAATTACATTTCCCAGCTAGGGTCCCTCATGACAGCCTGAGGGGCTGACCCCTAGTTGACCCCAGGGCTCATCTCACTCACTCAAAACAGCCCCTCCCATCGAGTGAGCAAAGATGGCCCCCGGCCAGCTTGACCAGCCTCAACCACCCTAATTTTGATTGGCTCCCCTCACCACTGTGCAGGTAATAACTGTCTCCACCTGGCAGTTATGTCCGTTTGCCCACTGTACCTGCCAGCTGTGTGCCTTGATTGGCTGAACTCCACCATGTGACCCTTCCAGGACCCTATAAAAGCAGGGCTCCTGGACCCCATCTTCACCCTATTGATCCCTGTAGCACCACCGATCTTGACCTCTCTGACCATCTCCTGAACCTCATCACCTGGACCAGCGCTCCCTGCTCCAGCAAGACCATCTAGCAAGCCGGCGAGATCAAGCCCAGGGGCCCCGAAGAGCCGAAGGCATCTAGCAAGCCACGAAGAGCCTCCCAACTCCTCCCATCCTTGGGAAGGAGGGGGGTAAAGAAGGCGAGCCGCGAAGAGTCAAGACCATAGGACCTCAACTGAACACCAGCGGCTGTGGCTGTGCCTTTGAGGCTGAGCTGTACCAGCACTTAGCCTGCAGCATTCCATGCTGCAGGCCTAGGGCCAGCACTTAAAGGGATAGAGCCTTGCTCTATAGGGGCTGCTTGCTCCTTGCTCTCCATAAGGGGAGCACCCCAATAAACCTTCCCTGTCCTTCTCCAACCATCTGAAGGTCTCCCGAGGTCCTTCTTTCCCGACATCGGCCACATTGGTATGTTGAGGGTTTGGCCCTAACTTTAGCTGGGCTAGGGCTAAAACCCCGACATTATGGCTTTTCTTTTTTCACTACTGAGGTGTTGAACCCAGGGTCTCATGCATGCTAGGCAAGCACTTTAGCACTAAGCAGCACTCAAGCACCATTTTTATCTTTTATCATGATACAGGGTCTGCTCAGTTGCGTAGGCTGTTTCAGGCTCTAAATTCACGGTCCCCCTCCCTCTGCCTCCTGAGTAGCTGGGATTACAGGCATGTGCCACTGTGCCCGGCTCTTGTTACACTTTTTAAAAACTGAATGATAGTTATTTTTAAAAATAAAAATGAAGATTTATAGTCCTTTCAAAGACCCAACATTTTAATTTTATCCACATTTTGTCAAAGTGTGCTGCGGTCCCTACATCCGGTTATTTAGCATCCTATGTAAAGAAGCCTGCAGCCGTAGCACCGTGGCATTGGATCCCGTCACATCTCAGAAGCCAAGCAGGATCAGGGCTGGTTAGTACTTGGATGGGAGACCACCTGGGCACACTAGATATTGTAGGCTTGGGAGAAGGATCTGGCAACCCCCTCCCAAAAATCAATCTGCTATTGAAAACCCTGTGAGTAGAAGATAGGCATTGACAATAGTGTTTCACCTGTTGTACGTAGGGTCGCTATGAGTCGGACACCGACTCAATGGCACCTAATAACAACAACAACAGCAATGTAAAGAAAGCAGTACAAACCCTGAATCTTTGCTTTTTATTTTTTGTTTTATGGTGTTTTCTCATCCTTGGTTCTTCTTAAGACCTTATCACAACTTTTACAGTTTTTCTAGGAAATTAATCATTGAACTATAAAGAGTGAACAAATACTCCTTTGTCCATTATGAAGACAGAGATTTTTATCCTTTAAGAATACCAAGGCATTGGCACATGAACCTCAGGCAAACTTTTTTGCCATCTTTACTCTTTCTAATCTTGGAATTAGAGGTTGAAAGTAGTTGGGAGAAATGGCACGAGGACCCCAAAGTCTCACTTGGAATTTATCTGCCATAATGGCTTGACTTTCTTATTTTCATGGCAAAGAAGTTTGTGTCTAGTTGTGTGTCTGTAAGGAACATGAAAGTTAATGTCTTCTTTACTGCACAGTCAAAACCTATGTTTAAAACCTCTGTGCAGCTCAGTGACCTGTTCCTTCCTCTGTGCTGCCACAAACCAAGGAGAGCAAAGGCGTATAACATCCGAACGACAGAAAAGTCATCAAGAACGAGCAGGTTGCTTAGCAGTAGTTATGACGCCAGGGATCCTGGCCAGGGACTGGTGTGCTCAGTGAGAAAGGTCTCCTGGAATTGTCTCAGAAGCCCAAGACCTTGGTGACATGAGTGCTCTCCTTTCCCAAGTGAAGCACTGGAGCCTGGGGGACGTCAAAGTGGTACAAAAGCTCTCCCTGCTAAGTAGCAGCAGAGCCAGACTCAGCGCCCAGCTCACTCTGACTCCTTTATCATTGCTTTTTCTTTTCAAACATTTCATGTTCTCATTATGATGGTCACGGAAGTTTCCTCCCAAGTTCCAGAAGTGCTTAGATGTAGCTTCAGAAAATGAATGGATCCAGCTATTTCCTCTCTTCCGATTGGAAAGAAACATATTCTGGTGGAGTAAAAGATTGCTCTCTCTCCCACCAAAAGCATTTTTATATTTGTTGTTGTTGTTAGGTGCGGTTGAGTCAGTATCCGACTCATAGCGACCCTTATAGGGTTTTCGATGGCTGACTGTTTCGGGATTGCCTTGGGAGTGGATTGCCAGGTCCTTCTCCCATTTTTGCGGTGCTGGGAATTGAACTGGGGACCTCAGAGACTGCAGCGCAGCGCTCTACCAACTGAGCTAAATCCCAGCCCTTTTTATATTTACCCAAACCAAATCAAAATAATATTCCTATATCAGAAGATTCCAAAGTTCATCAGCAATATACAAGTCTTCTGTTGTAGACTGCCAGTTCCTTGAAGATTTTGTATCTTGGGCTGGGATTTAGCTCAGTTGGTAGAGCACTGTGCTGCAGTCTCTGAGGTCCCGAGTTCAATTCCCAGCACCACAAAAATGGGAGAAGGGCCTGGCAATCCACTCCCAAGGCAATCCCGAAACAGTCAGCCATTGAAAACCCTATGAAGGTCGCTATGAGTTGGATATCGACTTGACGGCACCTAACAACAACAAACAACATGCAGAAGGATGTGGCAGTCCACTCTAGAGGCCATCCCGAAACAATCAGCCATTGAAAACCCTATGAGGGTCACGGTGAGTTGGACATGACTCGATGGCACCCAGCAACAACACCATGACACAGAGAATGTGATTGGTGGTGAAATTTCTTTTTCATGAAAGAAACGTATAAATCATAGTCTTATATCCGGGCATTGCACCCTTTTCAAAAGAAGCACTTAACAGACGCGTCTAATTTCCTGTGCTATCAGAAATATTATTTAATCACACAGTTAAAAATAAAGAGCTCTGGGGCGCACTGAGCTAAATGCTCAAGTGCCAGGCTGCTCTTTCCTCTTTGGGCTGCTCAGCTGTGCAGCCGGAAATGGACAACGGAGAGAGAGCTGCCGCTGTCCCGCAAATACCCTGGAATGCCAGCTATGTCAGGAAGGGTTTGGAGAATGCTTGGAAAGCTGAGAAAGTATTTCCAAAGCGAGACACACACACACAAATAGCTGAAGCAGGGAACGTGGACGCTGGCATAGACGCACGTCGCACATTCACAGAATACCAGATCCCCACCAGGTTTGGGAGGTCCCGCAGCCTCGCAGTGTGAACCCAAGAAGAAGGTGACTGTAAAATGTGAGCGCACACTCGGGCGTGGTTGCAACAGGTCGCTTAGGCTTGCACTGATTTCACCATAAAATACATGTAAGATTGTGACTAAGCTCCTAGGCTGATAAATGATACTAGCATGTTGCAGGAAAAAAAATGGGTAAAACAATGATGTCTTTTTAGGGCTGGGGATGTAGCCCAGTGATTGACTGCTTGTTGTGGACAAGGCTCTGGGTTTCTGGGTTTCACACACACACACACACACACACACACACACACACACACACACAAGTCTTTTTCAAAAGGGATGCAATGAACTGGGCACTGGGTAACACGCCTGTAATCCCAGCTACTCAGGTAGGAGAATCACAAATAATCTGAGGTCACAGGCAAACACAGTGAGACCCTATCTCCAAAGAAAAGAAAAATAAGGATCTAAGATGCAGCTCAGTGGTACAGCACTTGCCCAGCATGTGTGAGACCCTGTGCTCAACTCTCTAATACTGCAAACTAAGTAAATAAATAAATAATAAAAATAAAAATAAGATAAAAAGAGATGCCATGATTTTTCACTGAAAAATAGATACTCATTGAGATCTGAAAACAGAAGCTGAAAGCTGGGTACGGTGTCCCATTCCTGGAGTCCCAGCCACTTGGGAATCTGAGGCAGAAGGGATTGATTTGAGGCTAGCCTGGGCAACATAAGGAGACCTCATCTCACAAAAAAGACAAAAGGAAACACAAATAGGAGCTTAGTGTTGAATCAAAGAGCTACACTAAGAAAACTACTCTCTCTTTTGTACTCAAGAGGCTGAGGCAGGAAGATCAGAAGTTTGAAGCCCGCCAAGGCCACACAGTGAGACCCTTTCTCAACACATATACCCTTCCCTTCCCCTCTCCACTAGCCCCAACAATCCAAATGCCGTGCAGGTCTCCTCTTGACTAACACCACCAAAACAGCAAGACATTTTCTAGGTTTGCAGTTTCTAGTCATTGAGAGAGCTCTCACTATGTCAATGGGAAAACATTGTCTTTCATTTCAGAGAGTTAAAAGAGTAACTGAGGACATTCAAAGGGTCCACTGGATGGAATATTCCATTGCTGTGCTGCTGCTGTTAGGTGCCGTTGAGTCGTGTCCAACTCATAGCGACCCTCATAGGGTTTTCAATGGCTGACTGTTTCGGGATTGCCTCGGGAGTGGAGGGCCGCATCCTTCTCCCAGTTTTGCGGTGCTGGGAATTGAACTCGGGACCTCAGAGACTGCAGATCGGCGCTCTACCAACTGTGCTAAATCCCAGCCCTCCATTGCTGTAGAAAGGAGTAAACTGCTGATCTATGCAACGGCACGAATGAACCCAAGGGAGATGTCAGACACAAAGACCCTGCCCTAGTTTGGAGGTTGACTGGCCCCCGAAGACCCATATGCTGAGGACTTGATTCCCAGGGTGGTGCTATTAGGAGGCAGCAGAACCTTCGTTTGGTGGGGCATTGTGGGAAGTCCTTAGGTCATTGGGTACATGCCCTGAAGGGGACTGTGAAACTCTGGCCCTTCTTCTTTCTCCTTTGCTCCCTAGCTTGTGATAAGGTGAGTCATTTGGATCTGCCATGTGCTCATATCATGGTGTGCTGCCCTGCTATGGACCCAAAAGCACTGTGGCCGACCAGTCATGACTGGAACCTCCAAAACCGTGAGGCAGTGTGAAACTTTTCGTAAGTTAATGACCTCTGTTATATTATGGCAGAATGCTGATTATCACAGACTACATACTGGAGATACCACTTGTATGATGTCTATAAGAAGGTGAAACTGTAGAGACATAGAGTAAATTGGTGGTTGTTTGGGGCAGAGAGTGACAGCAGGAGGGCAAGGGGAACTTTTGGGGTGAATGGAAGTGTTAGAAAACGGCACTGGGGTAATGGTTTGTGTGTTCGTCCACTAAAACTCATCAAGTTGTACCCTGACACTGGAGTGCATTTCGGCTTTGTAAATTCTAACTCCATAAAGCTGTTTCAAAGAAAGGATTCTTTCAGGACCAGCCTGAGACCACTTGGCACAATCAGGTGGCCTCATATGTAACAATCATAATACCATCTTATCTCCCAAGTGTGGGACTCTCTTCTGAGCAGGAGCATTTCTACAAATCCTGGTACTCTCATATCAAACCAGACTTGAGGGCGCTTCAACATTTAAAACGTACCATGTCTAAAAGTCATTGTTATTACATTAGTCAGCTCACAGCACTAATGCTGGTCCAAGAATATTAGTACAGTAAATTGAGAGAGGGAGAGAGAGAGAGAGAGAGAGAGAGAGGAGAGCACTTCCCTCATTTGGGGGGATGGTGGTGTGACGAGGAGCCAAGAAGAGCTTGGTGAGCTTTTCTGGAACCAGGCAGCTGTCTGGGACAGCTCCTGGCACAGGGAAGGTATTTAGGGTGTAGACTGAAATGCCTTCCTTGACAACTGTGGTAGTGCTGACTACACACCCCCGTCACCACAGACATGCGGGAATATTATGTTAGGCATATTCATCTCATTCAGAGGCAAGAGAATGAATGGAACATTCTGGAGCAGGCCTTTCTGTCCGCAGCAAGTGGTTCTCAAGCTTAGGTGTGCACCACAGACTGCTGATTTGTTAGACAGAGTCCCAGGCAGGGCCTCAAGGCAGGGGCACTAACTATCTGGGAACAAGAGCTGACTCTTGTACAAGGCCTTGAGATGGCTTTTGTATTGACAGTCCTCAAAACATGTTTGAGGGAACACGAGGGTCCAGAGATAAAGAAGAGCCTGCTGTCGAGGCACCGCACTGGAGCGGGGTTTCACTTTTCCCAGCCTCTGGCCCACCTCTGTCTCTGTGGGTGTCTCCTCACTGCCTCCTGCCTCGCTGGCAGCCAGAGGATTCCCATCTGTGGTGACAAGTGGTAGATCAATTTTGAGTTTTCTCTTGGAGAATTCCAGAGGGACTCCCTCGTTGGGTCCTTTCCCCCAGGGATGCCTCTTCTTCCATCCTTGGCAGCAGCCAGCCCATGAGGGGTGGCCATTGGCCTTTTGGGAAGAGCTCCCCACCTGTCCAGAACCTCCAGACCCTTCCTCACTCCATGGCAAGGCTGTTGGCCGCCATATTTGTAACACAAGACCGCATACCCGCAGTCACCACTGATTGAACCGGAAGTGGATATGTATCACAGACTGACCCAATCCCAGGCCATTTTCCTGAAAACTTGCGATTGTAACCAGGCCATTCCGGTCTCAGTGTGCATTTGTTTCTTATATGAAGAAACAGGAAAAATTCAGGGTTTCAGCATGGCTTGCTTTTCTCTACTCAAGGGGATGAGAAGCATTAAACAAATATCACAAGGCCATTGCTTTGTTTTGGTTTGTTTTGGTTTTCAGTGCTGGAACTCAAACCCTGGGGGGCCCCCTGCATGCTAAGCTAAGTGCCCTACCAGTGAGCTACATCCCCAACCTGAGGCCATTGTTTTGCACTAAGCTCCCCCACTGGCCCCAAAAGTACAGAATAAAAATAAAAACGGAGTCACCCGTGCTAAAGTTCACATCAACAAACAGAAACTAAGTTGCTATTTGACTTTGCAAGAAATCAGGAAACAGAGTTAGCAGCCAAATTTCTGAATCACGCCACTTTCAATCAGTGTGATGATGAAATTCCCTCTGCCTCAGTCCTTACACCAACAAAGGGAAGCCAGGTAATCTGGTGTTTACCCATCTGTTATTTCTCTATTGTGCTTTCTCCCTGACCCCACCTAGTAAGGAAGATAACCTTGAAATGACCAATTTGCTCTTTGCTCTTTGTTTCTGCCTCTTGTAGCTTTTCTCCATCTATAAAACCAATGTCCTCTGCTCTGTCCTCTAGAACACTTACTGCAGTCTGTGGAACGAATTGTTGCCCAAGTCTAGAATAACAAAAGTCAATTGAATTTTTATTTATTTTTTCTTTTTTTGTGGTACTTGGGAGTTGAACCCAGGGCCTTGCACAAACTTTGCAAGTGCTCTGCCACTGAGCTGGGGCTGGGATTTAGCTCAGTTGGTAGAGTGCTGCTCTGCGGTCCCTGAGGTCCCGAGTTTGATTCCCAGCACCGTAAAATGGGAGGACTTGGCAACCCACTTCCAAGGCAATCCCGAAGCAGTCAGCCATTGAAAACCCTATGAGGGTCACTATGAGTCGGACGTGACTCAACGGTTCCTAATATAACATAACACCACCGAGCTGCAACCTCCCCAGCCCATTTTTTTTTTTCTGTGTCAGGGTCTTGCTAAATTACACAGGCTGCTTCTGGCCTCCAACTTGGGATCCTCCCGCCTTTCACTCCCAAGTTGCTGGAATTACAGGTGTGCACCACTGCATCTGGAGAAGGGCCTGGCAATCCACTCCCAAGGCAATCCCGAAACAATTAGCCATTGAAAACCCTATGAGGGTCCCTATGAGTCGGATACCGACTCAAGGGCACCTAACAACAACAACACCACCACCACTGCATCTGGCTCCAATTGAGATCTTTATATTAAAATGTCATCTTGTCCTTTGGCAGGAGCCTGGGAACCAGAGGATTGAAGAGGGAGAAGCTTGCTGTGATGGGGAGGTCACCCCTGGGGTGACCACGTTCACTTCCCATTTCAGTCTATCCTGAGGCCAGGTTGGGCTCCTGAGCTCAATTCCATGAGACACGCCAGTGTTATGGAATAAAGGGTCTTTTATTATTGTTGCCTCCAGCTCTGACCTGTGGTCAGAGTCCTCACTAATACAGGCACGATCACATTTCCCTTTGCTGCTCTGTCCTCATTTTAACTCTCTCCCCTGCTTCTGGAGACAGCATAACAAACCACGTTGTCTTTCTTTGGGTGCAAAACGAAAACTTGCCTTGCAAATGGATTTGGTTTGAATTACTGACTGTATTTCATCATGGTGTGAAATTATCGGTTATGTTGAGGCACAAAAATGGAGATATGAATAGGTTTTATTTTAGAAAGTGTCTTTGTCTTTTAGAGTTACAGTGTGAAAATTTTACACCTGAAATATGTGACGTCAGGATTTGTTTCAAAACAATAGTAGAAAGTAGGAAGGAGGTGAAAGTGTAAACAAAACAAGGTTGACCGTGAACAGGTAATTGCTGAACCTAGGTGATTGGGAATTCATTTTGTCTACTTGGGTAGAAGATGCCTTGCATTGGGAAAAGCTGTTGCAAAAGACCTCTTTAAACTGTTGAAAAGTAAAGATGTCACATTGAGGACGAAGGTGTACCTGACTTGTGCCATGCTATTTTCAGTCACGTCATATGGTTTTGAAAGCTGGATGTTGAACAAGGGAGACAGAAGAAGAATTGATGCTTTTGAATTATGGTGCTGGAGACAAATATTGAATATACCATGGACTGCCTAAAGAACCAACAGATCCTTTCTAGATGAAGTACAACCAGAACGTTCCTTGGAAGCAAGGATGGCTAAACTGCATCTTAGGTATTTTAGACACGTTTGTTGCCACGAGGGACCAATTCCTGGAGACGGACATCATATTTCAGAGAGTGACAGGTCAAGGAAAAAATGGAAAACACTCAGCTAGATGGATTGACACAGTGGCTGCTACAATGGGCTTAAACATAAAAGAGATCATGTGCCTGGCACAGTGTCAGAGAGTGGTTTGTTGTTGTATATAAGGTTGCTGTGAGTCAGACCAACTTGACGGCACCTAACAACAACAACAACTTGTGTATGTGCTTAAAATTGTCCATAATAACAAGTTTGAAAAGTACTAATTTGGGAGAATACCTCTGAAATAACACAAAACTACCAGCTTCCTGAGGGAAGAAGCAGCTTCTTAAATTAGAGACTAAGAAGTGAGAGTCTAAAGGTACTTACCCCCATGAGGCGGGGTCTTGTGCTTGATGTGGCTATTGTTGTTGTTAGGTGCTGTAGAGTCGGTGTCTGACTCATAGCGACCCTATGTACAACAGGCGAAACACTACTATCACTGCTTCTCTGCTATTCATAAGGGTTTCAATGGCAGATTGGTTTTTGGGAGTGGGTTGCTGGGTCCTCCTCCCAAGCCTACAGTATCTGGTGCTCCCAGGTAGTCTCCCATCCAAGTACTAACCAGGCCAACCCTGCTTAGCTTCCGAGATCAGAAGCCACAGTGCTACGGCTGCAGGTTTCATGTGGCTAGTGTGGGAATAAACACATGTGGGTGTGTGTCCCTCTTTCCCTCGGATGAAATGACAACTTGTGTTCTGTGCTCAATTCCTCTCCAATGTTGTTGTTGTTGTTGTTAGTTGCCGTCGAGTCGGTATCCAACTCATAGCAACCCTACGTACAACAGGTGAAACACTATTGTCAGTGCTTCTCTGCTATTCATAGGGTTTTCAATGGCAGTTTGATTTTTGGGAGGGGTTGCCAGGTCCTTCTCCCAAGCCTACAGTCACCTGGTGTTCCCTGGCGGCCTCCCATCCAAGTACTAACCAGGCCCGACCCTGCTTAGCTTCCGAGATCTGACGGGATCGGATGCCACAGGGCTACGGCTGCAGGCCCTCTCCAATGAGGCAACCCAAAATAAAATAGTCTAAGATCTACAGCTTTCTTTTCAATGATAAGATCCAGCTAGAAGCCATGGCACACACCTGCTATCCTAGGGACCTGGGAAGCTGAAGCAGGAGGAGCTCCGATTTGAGGGCGGGGCAGGCTGTGCAATTTACTGAGACTCTGTCTCATGATAAAAGAGCAAAAAAATGGGCTGGGGGTGTGGCTCAGTGGTACAGCACTTGCAAAGCATGCATGAGACCCTGGGTTCAATCCCCCAGAACTGCAATGAATGAATGAATGAATGAATGAATGAACTAATAAATAAATAAATAAACAAGGGGTTGGCGGTTTGTCTCAATGCTGGACTGTCCTGGGTTTGATCCTCCAGTACTGTTAGATGGTAGGAGGAGTAGTAATGAGACCCAAACATTTAACTCTATACTTGGTAGTTTTTATTCTAATAAAAGTTCCTTGGCAGATTTACGAGTAAGAAACACGGCCTCAGCTGGGTGTGGTGGCGCACGTCTGTCATCCCAGCGGCTTGGGAGGCGGAGCCAGGAGGATTGCAAGTTCGAGACCAGAGGAAGTCTATGTAACTTAGCGAGACCCTGACTCAGGAAGTAAGGAAAAAAATAAAAGGGCTGGGGGTGCAGCTCAGTGGTCCAGCACTTGCAAAGCATGCAGGTGTGAGGCCCCGGGATCAACCCCCAGTACCAAAAAAAAAAAAAAAAAAAAAAAGCCGGGCGTGGTGGCGCATGCCTGTCATCCCAGCGGCTTGGGAGGTGGAGGCAGGAGGATCGCAAGTTCGAGACCAGAGGCAGTCTGCGTAATTTAGCGAGACCCTGTCTCAAAAAGTAAAAAAAATGGGCTGAGGTGCAGCTCAGTGGTCCAGCACTTGCAGAGCATGCAGGCGCGAGGCCCTGGGTTCAACCCCCAGTACCAAAAAAAAAAAAAAAAGAAAGAAAGAAAGAAAGAAACACAGTCTCAAAGCGGAACATTTTCCTAATAGGTTGAAGGCACATGTGTCCGAAACTAAAGCATCTTGGGAGTTCTCCAGCACCTGTAGAGAGCTCCAGGTACCCATGCAGACCTTCCTGCTTAAGAGTGAATAGAGGCAGGAGGTGATGGATGTTTGCAGAGCTTTCCAGAGCATCTGAATGCATTTTCTACATACGGATTCCTATAGTTAACAGGGCTCTTTTCTCAGGCTGTGGATCTGGGAGGAAATATTTTTTTATTGGAATTTTTAATGTACATCTTAATGTGATTCATCCTGACATGCTTTTCATTGTGTCATTTCCATATATGCATTTTGATGAACATTGTTCATATAGATTACCCCATTACCCTCCCCCATTGTTCCCCCCTCCCCCCTCCCCATCTAAGTCTTCTCTAACTTTTACTTGGTAATATTTTTCTATATGTCCTTGGGTTCCAGTTCTGTTTAAGATAGAAACTTTTCCTGTAGTGGTCTTTGTTTTTATCTTGTTAGAACAATTGCATGCATTTTCTAGACCATTTAAATTGACACCATTCTTATCTTTTTCCCCCCTTTTATTTTGATCCGACCTTTGAATAGGATTTTTCCTTCTTATAATATTGAATCAGCTCCCACATATGAGTGAGAACATGTGGTGTTTCTCTTTCTGAGCTTGTGTTCATTCACTTAAAATAATTCTCTAATTCCATCCATTTTGCTGTGAATGACCCTATTTCATTTTTCTTGGTTGCTGAGTAGTATTCCACTGTGTATATATACCAAAGGTTTTTTATCCATTCTTCTGTTGAAGGGCACTTTGGTTGATACCATATCTTTGCTATTGTGAAAAGTGCTGCATTGAACATGGAGATGCAGGTGTCTCTGTGGTATGATGACCCATCTCCCTTTGGGTAAATTCCCAATAGTGTTATAGCTGGGTCATATGGTAGATCTATTTTTAGTTTTTTAAGATACCTTCTGGGAGGAAATATTAAAAGCTGCCATGTCTAGTTCACCCCCATGCCCACCCATCTTCACACTGTCAGTGTGAGGACCAAGGTGGCCTCTGCTCCTTGTGTGACCCGTTGTGGTCTTGCTTCCATGGTTCTTCTCACATTGTGGACACATGTGGGGGCCACCTCTGAGACCAGGGGTGCCCATTACCCCTGTGATGTCTAATGTCTGTTCTTTTCATTGGCGGGGTGCCTTGGATCTCCTGGTCCCCCTGGCCCATTCTTTGCATTCATATCACCACGTACCAGATCGAGGCTCTTGCACATGGCTATGGCTTGAATGTCCCCTCCAAGACTCATGCTGAAATTTAATTGTCGCCATCATAATATGGGTAGGTGGGACCTTTAAGAGGTGGTCAGTTCATGAAGGCTGCCCACTCATGTGTGGATCAAGGCTTTTAGCGCCCAAGTGGGTTCATTATCTCAGGAATGGCGTTGTTACAGAAGTGAGCTCTCTCTAGTGAGTGATATCTCTTGCTGTGTTTGCCTTTCTGTTTGTCTCTCACCACATTATGCCTTTTGCCATGCTATGGTAGCAAGAAGGCCCTCACCAGATGCCAGCACCTTGATATTGGACTTCTCAGCTACCAGAACTGTAAGAAATAAATTTCTCTTCTTTATGAGTGTGGTGTTCTGTTATAGCATCAGAAAACTGACTGAGACACTCACTTATTTTGTAATACTCTCTTCTAGCTACTCTTTCTACTGTAGGCTTTTGCTTTTAAAACATGTTTGTTATAATCTCTGCTTTCTACCTCAGAAACTGGAGTTCATTGAGAGAATACTTTCTATCAAAACGTATTGGAACCAAAAAAAAGCCCATTGCTCCACTCAGGGGCCCCTCTATGTTCATAAGTTGGGTGAGAGTAAAGGTTTAGAATTATGAGGTCAAGCCAAATGCAGTGATGCATGCCTGTAATTCCAGTGACTCAGGAGGCACAGGCAAGAGGATCTTAAGTTCAAGGCCAGAGGCAGCCTGAGCAATTTAGTAAGTTCCTGAGTCAAAACAAAACATAAAAGAGGGGCTGGGGATGTGGCTCAGTGATAGAGCACTGACCTAGTATGTTTGAAATCCTGGGTTCAACTCCTCAGTACTGTGCAAAAAGAAAAAAAAAAAAAAGGATAAAAAAGAATAAAAAAATCATAAGGTCAGTATTTAAAATGGCTTTGTTGAAATGAAATATGTGGCTAATTAAGAGTCCTGGCATTATTTGTTGGATTTTTCTTAGTAATTGGCTTATCTTTTGAAAGCCAGATTGTGTAGTTTCTTTTCTTTTCTCTTTTCTCTTTCTTTTCTTTTCTGTGCTGAGGATCAAACACAGGGCCTTGCACATGGGAGGCAAATGCTTTACCGCTAAGCTACATCCCCAATGCTTGGTTTTCTGAGACATTATCTTATTCTATAGCTCAAGCTGCCCTTGAACTCACTCTGTGGTTCAGGCTGGCCTAGAACTCACGATCTTTCTGCCTCAGTGTCCTGGGTGCTGGGATTACAGGTGGGTGCCACCATGAGGGGCTTAGTATAATTTCTTGCAGAACCTGTTTAAAAAAGAAATAATATAATATTAGATCAATAACAGAAAAATAGCTGGAAAATCCAAAAATATTTGGCCATTAAACACTTCTAAATAGCAAATGGGTTCAAGAAGAAGCATAGAAAGGAACTTTAAGGTATTTTGAAATAAGTGAAATAAAATGAAAAAGAACTTACCCAAATTTGTGAACTACATGGACATTTATAGAATGAAAGGCATGTGTTAGAAAAGAAGAAAAATCTAAAATTAATAACCTAAACTCCCACTTTAGGAAACCGGAGAAAGAAGAACCTAAAGCAAACAGAATAGAAATAAAAATTGGATAAAAAATCAATGCAATCAAAAATAATAGAGAAAATCAATAAATACAAAAACTGGTTCTTTGAAAGAAATCAATAAAAGTGTTTAAAGTTTTGCCAAAGTAACCTAGAGAAAAAGAGAGAAATACAAATTAATAATACCAGAAATGAAGAAAGAGTCATCACTACAGACCCCACAGACGGTAAAAGAGAATAAAAGAATATAACAGCTCCATGCCACAAATTTGATAACTCAGATGAGATGGGTGAGTTCCTTAAAACACACAAGCTACCAAAATCCATGCTAGAAGTGATAGGCAATCTGAGTCGGCCAATGTCTATCAAATAAAGTGAATCAGTAATTAAACTTCCCCCTAAAAGTACTCAGCCTAGAAGTTTTCCCTGTTGAGTTCCACCAAACATTTGAGAAGTAAATGATAACAAGTCTTTACAATATCCTTCAGAGAATATATTCTTATTGTTTGCTCATTTTTCCTCTCAGTTAAAAGAATTAAAGCCTCAGAAAAGTACAAAACAAACAAACAAAAAGACAAAACAAAAACAAAACAATGAAAAAAGCTGCCTTGGTAAACTACAAATAGAAGGAGAAAATGATAAAACTTTACTGAGAAACATTAAAGAGATCCTAAATATCTAGAAAGTCACACTGTGAGTATGGTTTGGAATATTCAGTTTTGAGAAGTTGTCCTTCCTGAATTGATTTTTACATTCAATGCCTATTAGATCACCAAATATGCGTGTGTGTGTGTGTACGTGTGTCTGTGTGTGTGAAAATTGACCAGTTGATGTTAAAATTTTAGCTGAAATATCAAGGGCTAAAAGTATCCAAGACATTAGAAGACAAAGTAGAAGGGCCTCAGTCTTGATCCTTTGGTGGTGTTTACATAGTTCCAAAAGCAGAAGGAGAGGCCAAACCCATTGCGCAAGAGTGCAAATCTCTTCTTTCATCACCTTTGCTGTGCTCCAACAGAACAATGCAAGCAATGCCCCAGGTGTAAGTGAAAGGGACAACACAAAGGTGATAATTCATACATGGAGGAGGAGGATCTGTGGCCAGTTTCACAATCTGCCGCCACAAGGTCTCAGAACTAGCAAGTGCTAGAAGCTGCCCCTGTCAATCCAGGAAAGCTTGGCTCTGGGATTGATGGCTTATTATCAGAGCGGTACTGTTCAATAAGGTAGTCACTAGCCACACATGCTTATTTAAATGTAATAGAATTAGATTTTAACTAACTAATTAATTAATTTTTGTGGTACCGGAGAGTTGAACACAGAACCTCACACTTTGCAAGTGCTCTACCATTGAGCTGCACCCCCGAGGTCTTTTTTTTTTTTTTTTTAATTTTGAAACAGGATCTCCTTAAGTTAATACAGCCTGCCTCTGGCGTTGGGTTTACCATTTTCCCGGGTTTACCAGGCGTTGGGTTTACCATTTTCAATATATGAATTGAAAGAAGGGTCATGAAGAGATATTTACATATCCATGTCCATTGCAGTATTATTCACAGAACCCAAAAGGTGGAAGTAACCCAAGTGTTTATCAACAGATAAAGGGACAAGCAAAATGTGGTATATGCATGCAATGAAATATTATTCAGCCTTTAAAAGGACAGGAATTCTGACACATGCTACAGCATGGATGACCATTGAGAATATTATGCTAAGTGAAATCAGCTACCCATGAAAGGGCAAATACTGAATGATTCCATTCGTACAAGGTATCTGGAACAGTCAAATTCATGGAAACACAAAGTTGAATGGAGGATGATGGGGGCTGGTCAGGGAATGGGGGGATTTTGCTTAATGGGTAAAGATTTTTGGTTCTGCAAGATGAAATCATTCTGGAGACGGATGGGGGTGGCAATGTCTGGACAGCACTGTGAATATGTTAACACTGCTCAACTGTGGGCTCTTTTGTTTGGTTTGGTTTTGTTGAGTTCAGGGGCTGAACCCAGGGCCTTGCACCTACTTTGCAAGTGCTCAACCGTTGAGCAAGCAGCCCATTTTTTATTTTTTATTTTGAGTCAGGGCCTCACTAGGTTGCCCATGCTGCCTCTGGCCTTGAACTTGCTGTGCTCCCTCCCGAGCCTCCCATAGGCCTGTGCCACTATGCCCAGCTTGAACTGTGTGCTTAGGATGGTAAATTTTATTTGTATTTTGCCACAATTAAAAATTTTTAAAGAAGAAAGACACAACCAGGCATGGTAGTGCACACCTGTAATCCCAGCGACTTGGGAGGCAGAGGCAGGAGGATCGCAAGTTCTAGACCAGAGGCAGTCTGTATAATTTAGCATAATATATGGAGACACTGTCTCAAAAAGTAAAAACATGGGCTGGCAATGCAGCTTAGTGATCTAGCACTTGCAAAGCATGCAAGTGCAAGGGCCTGGGTTCAACCCCTAGTACTGCAAAGAGGAAGATGAAGAAGATGAAGCAGAAGCAGAAGCAGAAGCAGAAGCAGAAGCAG
This sequence comes from Pedetes capensis, assembly GCA_007922755.1. Taxonomy (NCBI): domain Eukaryota; kingdom Metazoa; phylum Chordata; class Mammalia; order Rodentia; family Pedetidae; genus Pedetes; species Pedetes capensis. Next base: position 20,631 of record VMDO01000355.1, on the reverse strand, counting down.
AAGCAGAAGCAGAAGAAGAAGAAGAAGAAGAGGAGGAGGAGGAGGAGGAGGAGGAAGGGGAAGGGGAGGAAAGAAAGACTCTCAGATTGAGTGAAGACACAAAAATCAAGCACTATTATATGTTATTGGAGAAATGCAAATTAAGAGGTCAACAAGATATCACTACACACTTATTAAAATGTAAAAAGTCAAGACACAGACAATGACAAATGCTGGGAAGGATATGCCTACCACCATTCAGCTGAAAAATTCTAGACATGCAAAGAAGCTGGAAGATGTCACATGCAACCAAGAGAAAAATCAGTCAATGGAAAGAGACCTAGAAATGACAGGACCACATTTTTTTGAATCATTATTAATGTTTTTATCATACTATAAGCTCATGTTTATCAAATACTTGTTGTTGTTGTTGTTGTTAGGAGCCGTCAAGTCGAGTCCAGCTCATAGCGACCCTCTTGGGGTTTTCAATGGCTGACTATTTCGGGATTGTCTTGGGAGTGGGTTGCCACGTCCTTCTCATCAAATACTTGTTGTTGTTGTTGTTAGGTGCCGTCGAGTCGGTATCCTACTCATAGCAACCGTCATAGGGTTTTTCAATGGCTGTTTCGGAATTGCCTTGGGAGTGGATTGCCAGGTCCTTCTCCCATTTTTGTGGTGCTGGGAATTGAACTCGGGACCTCAGAGACTGCAGCGCAGCACTCTACCAACTGAGCTAAATCCCAGCCCTCATCAAATACTTACTGTGCTTTAATTCCTATGCAGATCTTTTTATTAATTATCTTATTTAACTATTAGAACAAGTCTATGAAGTTTGTTCCACTTTTAAATTTTTTAAATTTACTTTTGTGGTGCTGAGGATTCAACCCAGAGCCTCATGGATATTAGGCAAGAGCTCTACTACTGAGCCACATCATCTGGTTTTCTTCCCTTCCTCCCTCCCGCCTGCCTTCCTTTCTTTCTTTCTCTTTCTTTCTTTCTTTCTTTCTTTCTTTCTTTCTTTTTTCTTTCTTTCTTTCTTTCTTTCTTTCTTTCTTTCTTTCTTTCTCTTTCTTTCTTTCTTTCTCTCTCTCTCTCTCTCTCTCTCTCTCTCTCTCTTTCCTTCTTTCTTTCTTTCTTTCTTTCTTTCTTTCTTTCTTTCTTTCTTTCTTTCTTTCTCTTTCTTTCTTTTTCTTTCTTTTTATTGCTGGTGGGCAGAGGTAGGGCATTCAACCCAGGGCCTTGAGCGTGCTTCTATCACTGAGGTGCACCCTTAGCTCCATTTTCATTTTTTATCTTGAGACAGGGTCTTGCTTAGTTATGAAGGCTTCCTCTGGCCTCGAATCACAATCCTCCTGCCACAGTCTCCTGAGTCTCTGGGATGACAGGCCTGTGCTACAGTGTCCAGGTTGTTTCATTTCTTAAACTCTTTGTTTTAGCATAAACTAATTTGAAATTGGAATAAAGAACGTCATTTAGGATAAGAGATTTTCTTTAGAATAAGAATTTTAGAGTTTGGATTTGCAGGAAAGTGGCAAATACAGTACAGAGAGGTCCTGTGTACTCCATATCTAACTTTCCCTTATTATGAATATCTTCCATTAATATGGTACATTTGTCAAAGTTAATGAGCCAGTACTGAAACATTTTATTTACTAAAGACCATACTTTATTCATGTTTGCCTGGTTTTTATCTGTTCCAGAACACTACATTATGTTTCGGGATGATGTCTTCTAAGGCTCCCCTTGGTTATGACAGTTTCTCTGTCCTTCCTTGGTTTTGATGACCTTGATGGTTTTGAGGAGAAGGCCCTTGCTTTTAAAAAAAACTTTTAAACATTCTAAATAAACATTTAGAATGAATCAGTATCTGCAATCTCTCCCTCTGAAACAAGATAGGATTGATCTTAAGCAGCTCATGTTTTGTAGGCAGAATCTGAAATATAAATTCCAATTTATTGTTAAATTTCTTTCTACATGTCTCTCTTTAAAATTTGAATCATCTTTTTTTTTTTTTTATGGTACTGGGGGTTGAACCCAGGGCCTCAAGCTTGCATGCTTTGCAAGTGCTGGACCACTGAGCTGCCACCTCCAGCCCATCTTTTTACTTTTTGAGACAGGGTCTCGCTAAGTTACACAGACTGCCTCTGGTCTTGAACTTACGATCCTCCTGCCTCTGCCTCCCAAACCACTGGGATTACAGGCGTGCACCACCGCACCCAGCTGAATCATCTTTTATTAAATGTCTTAAGCCTAAGATTTCAGTTATAAATTTTACCAGCTTATTTTCTTACCACTTCTTCATGATTTGAATTTCACTCTATTCCTTGGATGCCTTGTGTTTTCCTTAAGGAGATTTGTTCAGAGAAGAAGGGGAGTCATGTACTTTCTGAGCCTTTTTGTTGTTGTTGTTAGGTGCCGTCGAGTTGATATCCGACTCATAGCGACCCTCATAGGGTTTTCAATGGTCGACTGTTTCGGGATTGCCTTGGGAGTGGATTGCCAGGCTTTTCTCCCATTTTTGCGGTGCTGGGAATTGAACTTGGGCTTCAGAGACTGCAGCACAGCGCTCTACCCACTGAGCTAAATCCCAGCCCTTCTGAGCCTTTCAGCACCCTTCTTTTCTTATTTGCAAAATGGAGACACTACCCACCATGCATTACGTCTGAAGATAAACTAAGACCAGAGTTGAAAGCCTTCAGCAGAGAGCCTTGCACTTAACATGCAACCGATAAATTTTAGCTCGTGGTGCTCTTACAACGAGCAAGATGATATGTTTGATTATATGGATGTATGTTATAAAAATACATACATACATATGCAAGGAAGGCAGAATAGTGGCAAAGAAGGTTGGAAGGAAATGGAGTCAGTATAACAATAGAACAGGTGACATAGCCACTATTTTCAGTTTGGTCAGTGTGGGAAAGGCATGAGTCTTCCTGCCAACCAGTGGAACCTGGATCATGCTGTCATCTGTAGTCCAGAAAACCATGTGGGTGTTCACAAGTCATGCAGCCCCCATCTGTCCCCTTCCAAGGTCACGGGAGCTTATCAGCTGTTGTGTACCCTAAGCATGAGTCAGAGGGTTTTGGGGAGATGTCTTTCCAGTTACAAGGACTGACAATTTAGCTCCAAGATTAACACGCATAAAATAACACTCAAAAACCAGATGTCATGTCAAATGCAGAACATGTCTTCCAGAACGAGGGAAGAAACATCTGAGTGTTCTTTATAGGACCCAAATTTGTTCCACTGATTCTTTGTTATTGGTGAACAAGGAGGAGGGAAAAGTCGTTACGCCTGACACCAGATTTCAGGGCTGGAATTTTGTATTGTGATTCATGTGGCTATATTTAATATCTGCAGAGTCATACGGTCACCCCAGTCAGAGCCCAGGTGACACTCCCTCCTCTACTATCCTTGCTCTGCCTAGAGACCCTTAGAGGATGGTTATGGTGTGACACTTTCATTGCTCCCTTGAATAGTGATTCTGGGACCCTGTAAAGACCAATGGCCTCAAAATACATCCAGACCTCTCACGTCAACCTAGGAATGTGTTATTCTTACAAAGATAAGGCAGAAACTGCCCTCGAGCTTGTTAAAGGTCTGTGGTTGGTTTGACATCTTTAATATTAGGGCCTCTGGTAGTTTCCTGTGCTCAGAGAGTAGAACCCTGTAAACAGAGGTTCAGGAGAAAAGAAAGAAAGAAAGAAAGAAAGAAAGAAAGAGAGAGAGAGAGAGAGAGAGAGAGAGGAAGGAAGGAAGGAAGGAAGGAAGGAAGGAAGGAAGGGAGGGAGGGAGAGAGGAAGAAAGAAAGAGGGAGGAAGAAAGAGAGGGAGGAAGAAAGAGAGGGAGGAAGGAAGGAAGGAAAGAAAGAAAGAAAGAAAGGAAGGAAGGAAGAAAGAGAAATAAGAAAGAGAGAAAAGAGAGAGGAAGGAATGAAGGAAGGAAAGAAGGAAGAAAGAAAGAAAGGGGAGAAAGAAAGGAAAGAAAGAAGGAAGGAAGGAAAGAAGGGAGAGAGAGGGAGAGAGAGAGAAGAGAAGAGAGAGGGAGAGAAGAGAAGAGAGAGGAAGAAAGGAAGAAAGGAAGGAAGGAAAAAAGGAAGAAAGAAAGAAAAGGAAAGAAAAGGAAGCCAAATGGGGCGATGGTACATGCCTATAACCCCAGTGATTTGGGAGGAGGAGGCAGGAGGATCACAAGTGCGTGGCCAGGCAGCCTGAGCAACTTAGCAAGACCCTGTTTCAAAATAAAAAATAAAAAAGGGGCTAGGGGTGCAGCTGAGTGGTAGAGGATTTGCCTAGCATTTGGAAACTCTTGAGTTCAACACCCCAGTACTGAAAAAACAATAAATAAATAAAAGGGAAAAACAGGCTTCTAAAAATTTTGTGTTTGTCATCGCTAAGTAGGATCCTGTGTATTGTGCTTAAATCTTCTTATAATGTATTGGTAAACATTGACGGCATAATATTAAAATAAAAAAGGACATGGCTTCATCAATTTGTACTTTAAAAGCTTTCACTGGAAAGAGATAAAGGATAATGCAGCTAATAGAGGAAATGCTGATAAACTATTAGAAAGAACAGAACACTTTTGATGGCTTTCCCACTCTTACCAGAAGCAGGGGAAACAAGTGAACACAAAATCAAACAGCTGGGTGGCCTCAAAGGAAATAAAACAGGGTATTTTCCTCCCATACATTCCCCCAAATAGAAACTAAGAGGGAAAATAAAACTGCTCTAAATCATGGTACAGGAACATTTAAGAATTCTAATATTATAAATGGGCTGGGATTTAGCTCACTGGGTAGAGCGCTGCGCTGCAGTCTCTGAGGTCCCGAGTTCAATTCCCAGCACTGCAAAAATGGGAGAAGGACCTGGCAATCCACTCCCAAGGCAATCCTGAAACAGCCAGCCATTGAAAACCCTATGAGGGTCGCTATGCGTCGGATACCGACTCGACGGCACCTAATAACAACAACAATATTATAAATAGACATTCAGGCAGAACTTTCCATGCAAAGCTAGAACGGGAAATAAATCCTAAACATAAATAAGAGACTCATAAAGAAGTACCTTTTCAGAGGTTTAAATAGTTTTAGAAATAAACATAAAAACAAAATTATCAAAACATTTTATCAGATATCATGTATGACAACAAATATACATCCTGGGCTTTTTCCAAGAGCAAGTGAGATATGAAATACTTTGAAACTGTAAAATGTTATTCCAACGTGTGGCAATATTAGCACTATTTGGGAACAGAAAAGCACCAGATGTCTCCCTTCTCCTGTTTCCTATTCCTTTCATTTATCTTAAAATACAAGAGTTCATTTCTACCCACCGTACCTGAGGAGTTGCCTGATATAAAATGCCTAGTTTCTCCTTCTCTCTTGTTGTTGAGCTGTGATAAGATTTGTTTGCCCTGGTTGCCATTTAAAAATTGCCATAGAAAATTTCACACAGATATAAAGTTAGAGAGATTTTGTCATGAACTCTACGTGCTGATCATTCAGCTTCAACACTTACTAGCTTCTGACCAATCTTATTCTATCCACAACCCTCCACTCTGCAACTTGGAAGGTTTTGGAACAAATACCAGACATCTTACCATTTCAGTTAGAACTTCCAAAAGATAAGAACTTTTCACAAAGAACATGAACCAAAAATACTAAGATGGCACCCCAAAATGGCATCACATTGGTAATACCACCAAAATCTAGTCAGGGCTCTATTTCCCTGTTTATCCTAAAATTTTTTTTAAACAAATTGTTTGAATCAGGATCCAAAAAAGGCCCATTCATTGTGACTGTCTGATAGATCACTTAAGGTTTTTTTTTGTTTTGTTTTTGTTTTTTTTGGTGGTACTGGAGGTTGAACCCCGGGCCTCGTGCCTGCATTCTTTGCAGGTGCTGGACCACTGAACTGTGCCCCCAGCCTGTTTTTTTACTTTTTGAGACAGGGTCTCGCTAAGTTATGCAGACTGCCTCTGGTCTCAAACTTGCAATCCTCCCACCTCTGCCTCCCCAGCTGCTGGGATTACAGGCATGCACCACCGCGCCCGGCACTTTAGGTTTTTGAAATCTAGAGGTATTGCAAGATATCCCTTTCCTCTCTCTTCTCCCTATCTGCAAACTTTAGCATGTCAGACCCAAGACCCAAGACTAGGACCAGGACCAAGACCCAGGACCAAATCTAAGATCCAGGATCCAGGATTCAGGATCCAGGACCAGGACTAGGACCCAAGATAGAGAATATAACCATGACCCAGGACTACAACCATGACCCAGGACCAAGGATCCAGAATCCAGGACCAGGACCCAGGTTCAGGACCCAATATAGAGGCCATAACCATGACCAACGATCACAACCATGACTTAAGACCTAGGATCCAGGATCCAGGATCTGGACCACAACCCACGGAACAGGACTAGGACCCAAGATAGAGAACATAACCATGATCCAGGTCCACAACCATGACCCAGGACCCAGGATCCAGTTTCCAGGAGAAGGACCCAGGGCACAGCACTATGATCAAGACCCAGGACTAGGACTTACCACCTAGGATCACCTGATTTCCTTCTGCCTAAAAAGATGCTGTGGCCCCTAAGTTTCTCCCTCTTCTACTCCTTCCAGATTCTAATGGCTCTGAGCGTTTGGCAAAGATTTTAGGATCTGGGAACGAAATAAGAAAACTGTTCTCCAAATCGCTTCAGATATTTGCTTTCTCATTACCCCTTAGTAAAGTATTAGTAAAATGCATGGATCACGGGTATAAAAAACGTGTAAGACAACCCAGTGAAAATTTCTTTGTAAATTTAAAGTCGTGTTGGTCACGTTATCATTCAAGAATTTCTTAGAGGAGCAGATCTTTGCAAAGGGTCATTCCATCAAAACTGAATCATGAGCAATTTATCTTACTGCCTTCAGGGTAAATATAAATTAAGCCAGATAATTGTTCACAGGCTCCGAAAACTCTGGGACAAGAAGACATGGCTGTCAGCCAAGAAAGAAAAAAGCAAATGTTTTCTTACTATGCATTTAAAAGAGGAAAAGAAATTAGGGAGCAGACCCAGCAAGTCGGGGAAGAAAGAGTGATACCCCTGGGCACATGAGTTATTTGATATGAGGATAGCACAAATGGTCCCCCAAATTTTGTTTCTTTCCCCCTCAAAGTTTCAGGAACTGGCTAATTGAGTTTTTTGAGCAGTAAAGAATTTTAAAGATACTCATCTCGGCCGGGCGTGGTGGCGCTCGCCTGTAATCCCAGCGGCTCCGGAGGCGGAGGCAGGAGGATTGCAAGTTCGAGACCAGAGGCAGTCTGCATAACTTAGCAAGACCCTGTCTCAAAAACTCAAAAAATCGGCTGGGGGTGCAGCTCAGTGGTCCAGCACTTGCAGAGCACGCAAGCGCAAGGCCCAGGGTCCAACCCCCAGAACGGCAAAGAAAAAAAAAAAAGATACCCATCTCAGAATTCTACCACTTTCACGTCTATCCTTTTCATATATGAGAAAATGAAGCCCTGGTGTGGCCATGAGATGTGCCCAAAGTTGAAGAGACTCTTAACAGCACCACAGGGGGAAGATATAAGCCACCAACCCTGCCTGGGTTCCTTCCTTTCCTCCTCCCTTCTTTCTGTGAAGTTTTGAGAGAAAATTTACAAAACGTTTGCCATAATTTTAAGGAAATAAAACAGCAATAAAGGTAACCTACTATCACCAGTCTTCCATGTCTGTCAGCTTGTCCTGCTGTGAGGCTTGCATGTTGCTGTGATGCTGAAAGCTATGCCACTGGTATTTCAGACACCAGCAGGAACATCCCTGGTGGACAGGTTTCAGCTGGGCTTCCAGACTAAGACAGACTAGGGAGAAGGACCTGGCAGCCCGCTCCTGAAACAATTAGCCATCGAAAACCCTACGAATAGCAGAGAAGCACTGTTAAATATACTGCCAGAAAATGAAACCCCCAGGCTGGAAGCCATTCAAGAGATGACCAGAGAAGAGTTACCTCCTCAAAGTAGAGTCGATTTTAATGGTAGGAATGGAGTAAAGCCCCTGGGACCTCCTTTTGCTGATGTGGCATGACTCAAAATGAGAAGAAACTCAGTGGCTTCAACAATGGGCTCAAATATAAAAAGATCATGTGCATGGCATAATTTGGGAAGTGTTTCATTCTGTTGTGCTTAGGGTCACTATACGTTGGATCCAATTTGAGGGCACCTAACAAGGACACTATCACCCACAGACTTGAACCAGGTGTTTCAATTAAATTTATTAAATATTTGTTGAGCACTACTACCATGTTACAAGAATACTCTGAGTTTTCTTTTGCTCTTAACACTAGACTTAATTCTCACATTATTTTCATGCCATACAGCTTATTTTATTTATTTATTTTTTATTTTTGCAGCACTGGGGGTTCAACCTAGGGCCTCGCACTTGCATGCCCTGCAAGTGCTGGACCACTGAGCTGCACCCTCAGCCCATTTTTGTTCTTTTTTAACTTTTTGAGACAGGGTCTCACTAAGTTATGCAGACTGCCTCTGGTCTCAAACTTGCAATCCTCCCGCCTCCGCCTCCCGAGCTGCTGGGATTGCAGGTGTGCACCACTACACCCAGCTCCACACAGCTTATTATTTTGCTGTGGAAGTTAGAGTTTTCTAGCATTGACCTTGACACCGGTGTTCACAGCATTGCATTTCCCTTGCTTTTCTCCTTGCCAACCTCCAATCCACCTCTTCCTCACCACATCCCAGCCAAAGATTAACTTGTTTATACAGAAGGTGGCTGTGTCTGGCTGCTAGGAAAGTAGAGAGGGATATTCACTGGATGTGCACATAGCCGTCTACCTTGAATTCTTTCTTTCCTGTTCCCTGAAGAATCATGGTTTGAAAGATCATTTTTATTATCAATGTATGCCCCACTCTTTTACAGATAAGAACACTGGAGCCTGGAGAGGTCAACGCCTTCCTCAAGGTCACCTGAAATATCAACGGCAGATCCAGGCTCAGAACCCAGGTCTCCACTGTGCTCTGTCCTCCGATACTTCTTATCACACAAGAGAATCAAATCGACTCAGCTTAGGGACGTGGGCAGAAACAGCCTCTGTTGTGGTTGAGATTGCTGACACAAGCCTTTTCAGCAGCAGGATTTCTTGGATAGACGAGGGAACAAATCTCCATTGGGAGCGCATTTAAAATGAAAAGCTGTGAAAATGTGTGTCTCTCTGAGAAAAGGTGTTTAACCTGCTTCCTGCAGTGACTTGTGTTAGGGAGCGAGTTAGTAAGCTCTTGCTGACCCAATTAACACAGAAAGGCATTCAACTTCAGTGCAGGGCAACCTGGGAAGTGAGAAGGAGACTTCTTTTTAATAAATGTCACTGAGCACTGTGATAATTTGGATTCTGAATGTTCCCTAAAGGCCCATATATGGAAGATTGGTCTGTAGCCTGTGATGCTGTTAGGAGGGTGTGGAACCTTTAAGAGGTGGGGCCTAGTGGAAGAAAGTTAAGTCATTGGGGGTTTCCCCTTGAAGGGGATGTTGGGCCCCTGGTCCTTTCCTGTTTCTCTCTCTTTTGGATTTGCGACTGCCCTGAGGTGCACAGGCCTCTTCTGCCGCACTCCCCATCTATGATGTACTCTTCCACCACAGGCCAAGGCAACAGAAGCAAGAGACCACGCACTGAAACTTCTAAAACCACAAGCCTCTCCTTTGTCTTCTTTCTTTCTTTTTGCTTTTTGGCAGCACTGTGGCGTTGAACTCAGCACCTCACGCGTGCTTTTGCAAATGCTTTACCACTGAGCCCATAACTCCAGCCCATTTTTTACTTTTTTTTTTTTCTTGGTGGTACTGGGTATTGAATTCAGGGCCTCGGGCTTGCATGCTCTGCAAGTGCTGGACCATTGAGCTGCACCCTCAGCCCATTTTTTTTACTTTTTGAGACAGGATCTCACTAAGTTATGCAGACTGCCTCTGGTCTCGAACTTGCCATCCTCCTGCCTCCGCCTCCTGAGCCACTGGGATTACAGGTGTGCACCACCACACCAGGCTCCATTTTTTACTTTTTAGCTTGAGACAGGCTCTTCCTAATGCAGGCTGCCTCTGGCCTCAGACTTGTGATCCTACTGCCTCTGCCTCCTGAGTCACTGGGATGACATGCATACGCCTCCATGCCCTGCTGAAATGTTTCCTTCTTTTAGGTTGACTATTGCAATATTTTGTGTACAGTAATATAAGTCTGACTAACACAATGACTATATTTTTCCATTAAATTTTATTTATTAAAGTAATATATGCTCATTGGAACATTGGCAATAGGAACCTGAACCTAATCATAAGGAAACATGTATCAAGTGAGCCATTCTACAAGACTAGACTCCTGTCTTGAAAAATGTCAACGTCATGAAAAACAACAAAAAGACCCAATGAGGTTGTAACTGTTCTATGTTTTAGAGGTCTGTAGAGACAAAAATGTCTGCAGCCATAACACCCTAGCATCCGATCCTGCCTGATCTCAGAAGTTAAGCAGGGTTGGCCTCGTTCATGCTTGGATAAGAGACCACCTGGGAATACCAGGTGCTACAGGCTTGGGAGAAGGACCTGGCAACCTCCTCTTGAAACAATCTGCCATTGAAAACCCTATGAACAGCAGAGAAGCACTGACATAGTGCCGGGCATGGCAGAGTGTCGGGGAGTGTTTCGTTCGGTTGTACATAGGGTTGCTATGAGTCAGACCTAACTCCACAGTATGTAACAACAACAGAAACAAAATAATCAAAAGCAGTGTGAAGCTCACTTAACTTCTGGATGAGGAAAAGATACACACACACGCGCGCACACACACACGCCATGTGGGAGATTATCAAGGAAATGCGATTGTGGATTGTACATCAGATGATCATAGAGGATGATTGGGAATTCCCTTAGCTGTGATAGCGATTTACTGGGTACGAGAGCCTATCTTTGTTCTCAATAGACATCCACTGGAGTATTTGTGAATGAAGCATTTTCATGTTTTCAACTCACTTCCAGTGGTTCAGAAAGAAAAGAGGGAGTGATAAAGCTCAAGAGAATTCAGGTAAATAGCGTATGGATATTCACTGGACTATTCTTTGACTTTTATATACATTTGAAAAAATTAAAACAATATGGATGAAAGTATAGTACAGAAAGGCTTATTACAAAAAATGTGATCGCCTAGTCCCACCCCTCCCCATGTTCCCAGGATCTCTACTTTCTTATTTAAAGTTCCCTCCAGATATAAAGGGCTGGGATTTAGCTCAGTGGGTAGAGCGCTGCGCTGCAGTCTCTGAGGTCCCAAATTCAATTCCCAGCACCGCAAAAATGGGAGAAGGACCTGGCAATCCACTCCCAAGGCAATCCCGAAACAGTCAGCCATTGAAAACCCTGGGAGGGTCGCTATGAGTCGGATACCGACTCGACGGCACCTAACAACAATAACAACAACCAGATATAAACATAATACTGCAGTCTGTTGAGTGCTAATCTGAGATATACTTAATCATTTTCTATTATGGTTGTTGTTGTTAGGTGCCGTCGAGTCGGTATCCGACTCATAGTGACCCTCATAGGGGTTTCAATGGCTGACTGTTTCGGGATTGCCTTGGGAGTGGATTGCCAGGTCCTTCTCCCATTTTTGCGGTGCTGGGAATTGAACTTGGGACCTCAGAGACTGCAGTGCAGCACTCCACCAACTGAGCTAAATCCCAGCCCCCAAATTATGGTAGGTAACCCTTTTAGCACTTTCTATGCCTCATTTCTTTTTACTCCATTCTCTCAATATTATCTCCAGTTTTGTGTTGAGATCCATTTTCAACATTTTCATTGTTTTCATAACTAAACTATATAGGATTATACGTTGATTAAAAAAGACATACAATGGTTATGAGGGCTGGGATTTCGCTCAGTTGGTAGAGCACTGCGCTGCAGTCTCTGAGGTCCCGAGTTCAATTCCCAGCACTCCAAAATTGGGAGAAGGACCTGGCAATCCACTCCCAAGGCAATCCCGAAACAGTCAGCCATTAAAAACCCTATGAGGGTTGCTATGAGTCGGATACCTACTCAACAGCACCTAACAACAATAACAACAATGGTTATGATAAAGCCTGCTATTTTTTTCTGGACTTTACAATTGCTTTGATTTCTTCAGCTGTTTTGTTTTTCATGAGCGTTTCTGAAGTGATCCCTCACCTAAAAATGACAATTCTGTAAACATGCCACTGTCTGCCATTTTTCCCCAGATAATCTGTGTGTTCTGTGTTGTTTTCTGATAACACCTCCTGTGGCGCCTCTGCTCACTTGCAAGTCTGGACGGCATGCTCGCCAGGTTTGCTGGGACGGTCCTTCCCCCCCAGTCCTGGAATTCCCACCCCACCTCTTGCGTTGGGTCCCCTGGCTCATGGCTCCCTAGCCTTTCTTTGCTACTTTATCTTATAGTTGTTAGGGTTTTGTTGAGAAGTTGAATTCCATTCCAATTCCTAACCCTTTGAACATGACCTACTTATCCCCTCAAAAAAATTCTTGAGATATTTTCTTCTGTCTGATGTCTTGAAATTACACCATGATGCCCTTTAATGTCAGTCTCTTTCATTCAATGTGCTGGACCACCCATGGAATCTTTCATCTGGAGACACATGTTTTTGGACTCTGGGAAAATTTATCGAATGATTTATTTAACCATTTCTTCCTTCCCTTTTTCTTTGGTCTCTCTTTCTGGGAATGTGGAAATCGTTGAAAAATATCACGAATATCACATACAAAATTTTGCTAAAGATCATTTAAAAGCATCTATAGCAGTACATTAACAGAGGAATGTTGGAAAATCAAGCCAGATTCAGAAGGTGACATGGAGCCATGGACATCATTGCTGATGTCAGATGGATACTGGCCAAAAGCAGAGAATACTAGAAAGATGTCTACCTATGTTTTATTGACTATGCAAAGGCATTTGACTGTGTGAATCATCACAAATTATGGATAACATTTTGAAGAATGGGAATACCAGAACACTTAATTGTACTCATGAGGAATCTGTACATGGACCAGGAGGCAGTCATTTGAATAGAACATGGAAACTCTGCCTGGTTTAAAGTCCAGAAAGTTGTGCATCAGGGCTGTATCCTTTCACCGTACCTCTTCAATCTCTATGCTGAGCAAATAATCTGAGAAGCTGGACTTTATGAAGAGGAATATGGCATCAGAATTGGAGGAAGACTCATTAAGAACCTGTGTTACATAGATGACACAATTTTGCTTGCTGAAACTGAAGATTTGAAGCATTTACTGATGAAGGTCAAAGAACCCAGTCTCCAGTATGGACTGCACCTCAACATAAAAAAAAAATGAAACAAAAAATCCTCATAATTGGGTGAGTATGCAACTTTGTGAAAAATGGAGAAAAGACTGAGGCTGTCCTGGATTTTGCTTTACTTGGTTCTACAATCAACACACACGGAAGTAGCAGTCAAGAAATCAAAAGACACATTGCATTGGGAAAAGCTGTTACAAAAGACCTCTTTAAAGTATTGAAAAGTAAAGATATCACATTGAAGGCAAAGGTGGACTTGACTCGTATCATGATATTTTCAGTGGCATCATATGCTTGTGAAAGCTGGATGTTGAATAAGGGAGACGGGAGAAGAGTTGATATTTTTGGCTTTTGGTGCTGGAGACAAATATTGAATATACTATGAGCTGCCAAAAGAAGCAACAGATCTGTCCTAGAAAAAATGAAACCAGAGTGCTCCTTGGAAGCAAGGATGGTTGGACTGCATCTTAGGTATTTTGGACATGTCAGGAGGAACCAATCCCTGAAGAAGGACATTATGTTTGGGAGAGTGATGGGTAAATGAATAAAAGGAAGACCCTCAACTAGATGGGTTGGCAAGGTGGCTGCCACAATGGGCTTAAACATAAAGAAGATCATGTGCCTGGCACAGTGTTGGGGAGTGTTTCATTCTGTTCTACGCAGGGTGACTATGAGTTGGACCCAACTTGACAACACCTAACAACAACAATCTTCCTGGGACTCTTGTCAGCTAGATATTGAGCTACCACGCAGGCCTTCTAATTATGTTATTGTTTTCTTGGAGGATCATCTTCTCTTGGTTCTATGTTTCAAGAGATATCTTAAATGTAATCTTTGTGCCATTTTACTACTTTTCATTTCTACTATCATATGCGTTTATTTTTGTTTATATTTATCATTTTTTTGTTTCTAAGATTTCTTTCTTTTCTTCCAATTTGCTCTATGTTCACATATGTTGTTGTTGTTGTTGTTAGGTGCTGTCGAGTCGATATCCGACTCCTAGCAACCCTCATAGGGTTTTCAATGGCTGACTGTTTCAGGATTGCCTTGGGAGTGGATTGCCAGGCCCTTCTCCCATTTTTGCAGTGCTGGGAATTGAATTCGGGTCCTCAGAGACTGCAGTGAAGCGCTCTACCAACTGAGCTAAATCCCAGCCCATGTTCACATATATTTATTTATAATTAATCTTAAATTTATATTGGTATACGTATTTGGGAGATGGACCTGGCAACCCACTGGCCCCCAAAACAGCAATCAGCCATTGAAAACCCTATGAATAGCAGAGAGGCACTGAAAATAAAGTGTTTCGCCTGTTGTACACAGGGTCACTATGAGTCAGACACCAGCACACAACGGCACCTAACAACAATAACATTGGTATATATTATACATTATTTTATTATGTATAATAAGTTATATATTACAATAAAATAAATCATGTCCAGCACATAGAACGTATGCATATGCACATATGAGTTAATCATATCCACATAACAACACCCAGATAAAAATATAAGTCGTTTTCAGGATACCATCAGGCTGCCTGTGCCCTCTTCCCAGTTAAATCTCCCCGTGAAATAAACCTCTATTGACACCTCTATCCTATTATTCTGTTTTTTTTTTTTTTTCTCTAATTGCTTCTAGGTTAGATATTTGTTATGGTTTGAATCTAAATGTCCCCCAAAGGTCATGTGTTTGAACACTGGATCCCCAGCTGGTGGGGCTCCCCTGGAAGGTTATTGTTTTCCTTTCACTTTGGACTCTGATTTTACCTTTGTAAGACCTTCGCCAGGTCCTACATATCTCTCATGGCAAGTTCTGTTTTGGGGGTTGTCTTTTATTTGTTTTGTTTTGTTTTCCTCACTAAGCTTCAGTGTTCAAATATTTTTTACTGCTTTTCCTTACATTTATTGTTTCTATCTTTTGCCGTGTGCAGTCCTCTGTTAAATTATTCCCATAAATTCTTAATTTTAGACATTGGATTTTTCTGTCCAAGAATATACATTTTTCTTTTTATAGATTTCAATCTATAAATTCAATTCCACAGTGAAATTCTCCTATTTGCATCCATTTGTACATTAATTTTTCCATTTTCTTTATACAGTTATTGATATGTTCAAGTCCTTGTCCTTTCATTCCAATACTTGGATTATCTGTTGATCTGCTTCTATTGTCTGTTTTTGTTATGGACATATAGTTTTGTCTTCTTAAGCATTGTAAAAATTATATGCCAGGCATTATATATAAAAGAACTGTAGAGCCTCTAGACAGTATGCTTTTCCCCCTGAGGGGGCTTAATTTTTCCTATGGGAAGTATACAGGGTGAGGAGCTAATCACTTTAATCCAGTTAGGAATTGAGGTGGATCAGGGCTGTATCGCAGTTTTAATAAAACCCAATTCATCTCTTATTTATCCTTGAACCTTAAGTAGATCTCAGTAGGACTTAGAGTATCTCATTGGTCTCTCTTAAATGAAAGCGTTAAAGTTTTTGTTTCGTATTGGGGTCTCTCAGTGGGCATTCAAGCAATGTCCCTTATTCTCTATCTAGTTTATGAACAATTTGAAGAGGAATGAGCACTAAAATCTCAGATTGGGCAGACTTTCTTATCTATTACCAGGGGATCTTGGATGGAATCAGGTCTCCCCTGTGGGGGGAAACACTCAGCTGTGTACGGCTTCTTGTTGTTGTTGTTGTTGTTAGGTGCCGTCAAGTCGGTATCTGATTCATAGCGACCCTCATAGAGTTTTCATTGGCTGACTGTTTCGAGATTGCCTTGGGAGTGGATTGCCAGGTCATTCTCCCATTTTTGCAGTGCTGTGAATTGAACTAGGGACCTCAGAGACTATAGCACAGCACTCTACCAGCTGAGCTAAATCCCAGCCCATGCATGGTTTAGGGATAGAAAAATGATCATTCAGGGCACAGTGGCTCACACCTATAATCCCAGGAACTCAAGAGGTGGAGGCAGGTTTGAGGTCAGAGGCAGCCTGCATAACTTAGCAAGACCTTGCCTCAAAAGAAAAAAGGAAAAACTGGACTGGGAGTGCAACTCAGTGGTACAGTGTTTGTAAAGCACGTGTAAGACCCCGAGGATCTCTAAATATTTCTCAAAGTTGTTTATTTTTATTTTTATTATTTTTTCATCTCTGCTTAAAAAAATTTTTTTTTTGTTTTTGTTTTTGTTTTTTGGTACTAGGAAGCTGAACCCAGGGCCTTGTGCATACTTTGCAAGTGCTCTACCACTGAGCTGCACCTCTAGCATCTTTTTTATTTTTTATCTTAAGACAGAGTCTTGTTAAGTTATGCAGGCTGCCTCTGGCTTCAAACGTGCGATCCTCCTGCCTCTGCTTCCCGAGTCACTGGGATTATGGGCATGCACCACTATGCCCAACAATTTTTGCCTTTTAAACAATATAAATCCCAATCAGAAAAGCCAAGGCACCATGTGGACTTGAGAGTTATAAGGAAAACAGAGCTTCCTTGATCCACATCAGTCTTGGTTTCCCACAGGCAGGGTCAAGGAAGGTTACTTGTGAGTTCTTCATAGCAGCTCTAAGTTGACTGATCTCCCACAAGAAGACAGCCTTGAATTCATTGTTTCTAAGGCACTCACACTGTGGACAGGCACAATAGGTGTTTATGTTGTTGTTGTTGTTAGGTGCGGTCGAGCTGGTATCTGACTCATAGCGACTCTATGTACAACAGGTGAAACACTATTGTCAGTGCTTCTCTGGTGTTCATAGGGTTTTCAATGGCAGTTTGATTTTTGGGAGTGGGTTGCTGAGTCTGTCTCCCAAGCCTAGAGCACCTGGTGTTCCCAGGTGGTCTCCTGTCCAAGGACTAACCAGGCCCGAGCCTGCTAGTTTCTGAGATCTGATAGGATCAGATACCACAGGGCTACCGCTGCAGGCAGGTGTTTGTACACACCTTTGTACCATTGCTTCAGTAGGCCAGGAACAGTTTGTGGACTACTTGTCAATCACCTGGACTCATTCAGTTCATTTATTCTTTTTTGTTTTTGTTTTTTTCTTTTTTTTTTCTTTTTTTTCAGTACTTAGGGGGTTGAACCCAGTGCCTCACATATGCTTTGCAAGAGCTCTACCACAGAGCTGCACCTCCAGCCCGTTCTTTAGTTTCTTATCTTGAGACAGAGTCATGCTAAGTGACACAAGTTGGCCCTGGCCTTGAAACTACGATCTTCCCGCCTCCACCTCCCGCGCTGCTGGGATGACAGGCATGAGCCAGCACACCTGGTGCTTCAGTTCATTTACTTTTGAACCCACAGCCAAGTGACACGTAAGCAGCTGGAGTCCTGCTAGTTCCAATGTACCGCTTCTCCTGCTATAAAGACCAGCTCCTGGGCTTCGTTGCGGCGTTACATGTGCAGCGACCTGCTTAAATGTCTGCTTACACCAGCATGAAAATGAGAATGCTAAAAAAATGAGTCGCTGTGTATATGCGTAGGTGTACCCACGTTTTATTTACAACTATCCATTCCCGTGGATGTAGGACGTGCCAGTATGAATGAGGCAGTCCCGAACACTGTAGGCTGAGCAGAGAGGCAAACTTGCCAGGGACTTAGGCTCCAGCAGTCAGATCTCAGAAGCTAAGCAGGGTCTGGCCTGGTGAGTACTTGGATGGGAGACCACCTGGGAACACCAGGTGCTGTAGGCTTGGGAGAAGGACCCGGCAACCCACTCCCAAAAATCAGTCTGCCATTGAAAATCCTATGACCAGCAGAGAAGCACTGACAATAGTGTTTTGCCTGTTGTACCCAGGGTCGCTATGAGTCGGATACCGACTCGACGGCACCTAACAACAACAACAATGGCCATAATGATGCCGCTGCCCTAGGCAGACCGAATTACCATTCTCTCTACTCATGGACTCTCCCGGGGCTCACCCCCACGAGGACGCTTCCTATGGGGGGGGTTTCCTCCTCCTCTGATATCACATTAGGCCACATAACTTACTTCAGCCAAAGGAATGTTCCCTACATACAAACGGAAGCTTCAAGAGCCATGATGTGCTCTTCTCCCTCCACCTTAAGATGGGCATGACTCAGGGAAAGACTTCCGCTTCCGGGGAGCTTCTGGAGTAAGGCTTCTCTGATGCACGGTGACAGCTGGCCTGTGAGACACGGCGTGATGAGGGCGAGAGAAGACTTGGTCGTGATAAGCCACTGAGACTTGGGAGTGGTCTGCTGCAGCAAAACTTAATGGAAGCCAAAGAATAAAATAGCTGTGATTCTGGGCGATTTGTCTTGTGCTCAGTACATTCACTTGGTCAAAAATAAGCGATATGGGAGGGAAAGGGAATTGTATGTTTTAACTCGCAGCAGGGCTGGGATTTAGCTCAGTTGGTAGAGCGCCGCTCTGCATTCTCTGAGGTCCCGAGTTCAATTCCCAGCACCACAAAAACAGGAGAAGGACCTGGCAACCCACTCCCGAGGCAATCCCGAAAAATTTGCCATTGAAAACCCCGTGAGGGTCGCTGTGTGTCAGATACTGACTCGACGGCACCTAACAACAACAACAACAAGTGTTACCCAAATCGCCTGCCCCTGTAGCCCTGTGGCATCCAATCCCAGCAGATCTTGGAAGCTAAGCAGGGTCAGGCCTGGTTAGTACTTGAATGGGAGACCACCTGGGAACACCAGGTACTGTAGGCTTTGGAGACGGACCTGGCAACCCACTCCCAAAAATCAATCCACCATTGAGAACCCTATGAAGAGCAGAGAAGCACTGACAATAGTGTTTTGCCTGTTGTATGTAGGGTCGCTATGAGTCGGATACCGACGCTAGGGCACCTAATAACAAGCGTTACCCAGTGAATAGTTAGGTTGAGATCTCTACAAACAAAATACCCTCACAACTCATCAACATTTCCTCAAACAAGCTTGAAAGAGCACGTTAGTCAGATTCTATATCTCTCCTTGGATCATTATGGTAGAAACCACTGGTAATGCCATCCCCCAAATTTCCCAGTTTTTGCTTTTCACAATTGATATAGGTGAGCTATTTGACTAGCTTGTATTATTTGAGGTTGGAATGACAAATATTAAACCCACAAGTGCAATACGCCTAAATATATAAAATCTAGATACATGTGGCAAACACAAAGGAAATATTGATGTATTTATTAAATAAATAAATGTATACCAAATTTATCATCTGTTATAGCAATACACAGTACATAGTAACAAAATGACTTGCAACAATGATAAGACAACAAACACTTGAAATGCACAACATGTTGTGTTGTTGTTAGGTGCTGTCGAGTTGGTATCTGACTCATAGCAACCCTATGTACAACAGGCGAAACACTATTGTCAGTGCTTCTCTGCTGTTCATAGGGTTTTCAATGGTAGATTAATTTTTGGGGGGAGAGGGTTGCTGGGTCCTTCTCCCAAGCCTACAGCACCTGATGTTCCCAGGTGGTATCTCATCAAAGTACTAACCAGGCTTAGCTTCTGAGATCTGATGGGATGGGACATTACTGTGCTACTGATGTAGGCATGTACAACAAAGGGTATGAAAAAAAAAAACAGACATCCAAAAGTACCGACTGTATGACTCCATTCATCTGAAACTCAAAGACAGACAAAATCTACCATGACAGAAATTGGAACTGTACGGTCAAACTTGCTGGAGATACTGGTTGGCAGAAGCCAGGATGGAGCCTTCCTGGGCCCTGAAAGATATTCTGTATGAAGACCTGAGTGGTAGAAAAACAGGTCTGTATAGATATGAAACTCCATCAAGCTGCAACCTGAGATTTTGCACTGACTCCATTTAAATTATTCCTAAATCTAAAAATAATTTAAAGTAATCTGATGAAGATCAAAGACCATAGCCTTCAATATGGGTTACGACTAAACATCAACAAAACAAAAATCCTTACGACTGGGTCAGCACGAAACTTCACATTAAATGGAGAAAAGACTGAGGTTGTCCAAGATTTTACTTTGCTTGGCTCTACAATCAACACCCGTGGAAGCAGCAGTCAAGAAATCCAAAGACGCATTGCTCTAGGAAAAGCTGTGGCAAAAGACCTCTTTAGAGTATTGAATAGCAAAGATATCACATTGAAGACGAAGGTGCGTCTGAATCATGCCATGGTATTTTCAGTCGCATCATATGGTTGTGAAAGCTGGACATTGAACAAGAGAGACAGAAAAAGAATTGATGCTTGTGAATTGTGGTGCTGGAGACGTCTATTGAATATACCATGGACTGCCAAAAGAACCAACAGATCTGTCCTAGAAGAGGTACAACCAGAGTGCTCCTTGGAAGCAAAAATGGCCAAACTGCGTCTTACATATTTCGGAC
>VMDO01000354.1:93026-321768 GCA_007922755.1 Pedetes capensis | reverse complement strand
TTAAACCTATTTTTGAGGTGGTCTCTGAACTCAGGTGGGATATACTCAAGGTCATACTGTGGCTCTCGTATACTTGTTCTAATTTTCTTCAGCTTCAGTTTGAACTTGCATATGAGAAGTTGATGGTCTGATCCACAGTCAGCACCTGGTCTTGTTTTGACATTTTGTACAGAGCTTTTCCATCGTCTCTTTGCACATACGTATTCAATTTGATTCCTGTATGTTCCATCTGGTGAAGTCCATGTGTATAGTCTCCATTTATGATGTTGAAAAAATGTATTTGCAATGAAAACATCATTGGTCCGACAAAATTCGATCATGTGATCTCCAGCTTCATTTCTGTCACCAAGACCATATTTTCCAACTGCTAGGCCTTCTTCTTTGTTTCCAACCTTTGCGTTCCAGTCAGTATGTCTTGATTGCATGTTTGATCTATTTCAGATTGCAGAAGCTGATAAAAGTCTTTCCTTTCTTCATTTGTGGCCTTAGTGATGGGTGCATAAATTTGAATAATAGTCATATTAACTGGCCTTCCTTGTAGGCATATGGATATTATTCTATCACTGACAACATTGTATTTCATGACAGATCTTGAAATGTCTTTTTTGATGATGAATGCAACCCCATTTCTCTTTAGTTTATCATTCCCAGCACAGTAGACCATATGATTGTCTGACTCAAAATGGTGTGTGCTGGTCCATTTTAGCTCACTGATGCCTAGAATGTCAATGTTTATGCACTCCATTTCTCTTTTAACAATTTCTAATTTGCCTAGATTCATACTACGTACATTCCATGTTCCAATTATTAATGGATGTTTACAGTTGTTTTTCCTCATTTTGAGTCGTGCCACATCAGCAAGTTGAGCACCCTGGGGTTTTACTCCATTTCAGTCATCATGGTAGACTCTCCTTGGAGGAGGCAACTCTTCCCCAGTAGTCTTTTGAGTGCCTTCCAACCTGGGGGCCTCATTTTCCGGCACTATATCTGACAGTGTTTCTTTGCTATCCATAGGGTTTTCAATGGCTAGTTGTTTCGGGAGTGGCTCTCCAGGTCCTACTCCCTAGTCTGTCTTAGTCTGGAAGCTCAGCTGAAAACCTGTCCACCATGGGTAACCTTGCTCATGTCTGAGGTTACAGTGGCAGAGCTCTCAGCCTCATCACAATACGCAAGCCCCCACAGCAAACCAACAGACATGTGAGGGCTCTGATGGTTAAATAATTAATACAAGGACGCATATATAGCATAAGAAAAAGAGAAAGAGAATAGAAAGAGGGAAGAGAGTAAAACAAGAAAGTAAGAAAATAAAAAAAAGAAACCTCACGCATACATGCTCCCACCCACGTATAAAATTGTTTATAGTCAGGTGCGGTGGTATACACCTGCATATCCAGCAGCTTAGGGGTGGAGGCAGGAGGATCGCAAGCCCAAGATCACAGGCAGCCTGCGCAACCCAGCAAGACCCTGTGTCAAAAAGTAAAAAAATATGGGCTGGGGGCACAGTGCGGTGGTCCAGCACCTACAAAGCGAATAGGCGCAAGACCCTGGTTTCAAACCCCCATACAAAACAACAAAAACAAACAACAAAAAAACCCGAACCAAACCAAACCAAAACAAAACAAAAAACCCAAGAAACAAACAAACAAAAAATCAAAACAAAAGCAAAAACAAACCATGCATACACGCTCACACACACATATAAAACACTTCTAGTCAGGTGCGGTGGTGCACGCCTGCAATCCCAGCGCTTGGGGGTGGAGACAGAAGGACCACAAGCCCAAGATCAGAGGCAGTTTGTGCAACCCAGCAAGCCCATGTCTCAAAAAGTAAAAAATATGGGCTGGGGGCACAGTGTGGCGGTCCAGCACCTACAAAGCGGCAGGCGCAAGACCCTGGATTCAAATCCTCATACAAAAAAACAAACAAACAAAAAAAACCTCGTATGTTCTTGTAGGTGCACTGTGGGCACCCATTTCCACTGGATGAAATTGACACTGTAGGAAGCAGTGTTCCCTCCAGAACTCAGGATGGCAGTGTTTTCACACAATCTGCAGGAGCAGTCTGTCTTAGTCTATAGAGATTTTGCCGATTACGTAGAAAATGGCGGATTGCCCCACAATGACGAAAGAGATGGTTCCAGGAAATATTCTGTGTCTATTGTATTGTTTGAGAAGCAGTGGAGCCTGTGGGATCCTCCCTGGGGTTCTCCCTGTCCCACGTAGTTCCAGCACAGGGAGTTTTGTTCCAAGGGCCTTTTGATATCACTGGTTGGATTTAAGCAAAGGAGTAGGATAATTCAATTTGTATGTTTAAAAAAATTAATGAATTAAGAGAAAGAGAGAAAGTGGCACAGTTACCTAGGCAGGTATTCTGGAAGATTAAAAGGGGATAGAGGATGGATTTAAGAGATATATGGATGTGAAATTAACAATGCAATTGACATTTCCTCTTTCTCACTATTTCTTGCTTCTTTGAAGGCTTGGCCTAAGTATCACCTCTCCTACAAAGCTGCTTTGAAGGTCCCTCAATCCTACAGGATTAGAGAACCCTTTCTGTGCCCTATGTATCCTGTCCTGTTTTACAATGTGACATATCATCACGTTGACTTCCTCATTCACCTTCTATAAGACTATGACCCTTTTTTTTAGAACAGAAACTGCGTCTTGTCTATTTCTATATCCTCATCCCAAACATAGAGCCCAGTGCTGACATGCACCTATGAATTGTGCCCTCTGAACTACTGGGGAGCTCTTCAGGTGACATGAGCCATTGAGTAGGAACCAGATCTAGGGGCTTGGGATTGATGTTGATATTAAAAGGACTATGGAAGAGCTAGTGCATACCAAGGGTACTCACGTCCATCAGAAGTGATCACGAAATTCAGACGGGAAGCCAAATTGATTTTTCCATGGCCATATCAGAGGAAGGAGTCCTTGACTAAGGTGGACTGTCTCAAAAATACTTTGAGTTCCATTTCCAAACCTGCTGAGACAATTACATGTCAGAAACAGTTGCTTGCAACATATAGCTTGGCAGGTACTGTCATTTTTGACAAGGGGTTTACATTTATCAGTTGTATGTCTTGGAACTATTGGGGAGAAATTGTAACTGAGCTGCCTCCTATTACTTTAAGCAGATTCATTTTAATTCACCTCCATCAAGACTTAAGTGCCCTAACAGGCACCAGGTATTGTACCTAGATGTTAGGGTAGGGACAGATGTCAGGATATTTATAAATTGTCTCTTTTCCTGAAGCACTCAAAGTCCTATAGGAGAAACAACACATATATAGTTATAATTGATTAGGTGTATATGTACTACATAGATCCATACATATAATATTATGTGTGTATACCTGTGGGAGAACATAATAGAATAATTTATTCTTTTTTCTAGGAAGAAGAGAGTATATACCTTACCCAAAAGAAGTTTAATTTGAGTCAAATCAGTAAAGTCTGTTGTCAGTCTCACTTTGCCAATTTCTCAGAAGCAGAAGAGGCCAAAGTTTAAGGGGAGTGGCTCCAGACCTAGATTGAGTTCAAATCAATTGTTTTGTGACCTGTGCAGCTTCTACCAAACTCTTCACCTCAGTTTACTCAACAGTAAAGTGGGATAATTATAGTACGTTTCCCATAGTGTTGTGAGAATTAAATGGGTTAGTACATATGGACATGGGAACATCTTTCCAGGAGGAGGGAATAGAATGAGCAAAGGATAAACAAGGAATGGCAAGGAAGAGCGAGCCTCTACTGTGAAAAGAGCACAGATTCATGTAGAGAGAGCCTGGGAAATGATTTGTGGCACAGATTCTGAAGGACTCTAAGCTGTGACAGTTGGTGTATGAAATGCTACTCCCCACCTCCAAACTCATGTGCTGAACACCATGTTCCCAGCTGGTGGCGCTATTTTGAGAGATAATGGAAACTTTAGGAGGTAGAACCTAGCTGGAGGAAGTTGATCAATGGGGGCCGTGGCCTTTGAAGATTATACCTGGCTCCAGTAAGAAATCTGGATTCTATGCAACTAGTAGTAAGAACTATATAATTTCAAACAAGACTGTGATTAGATCTGTCTTAGAAAAATTCTTCTAGCAAGAATAGAAAAGCTGGACTAGAAGAAGGAACACAATGACAGGCACAAAGTCCAAGCAGGTGGTTACAACAGTAATCCATGAAAAATAATTTAAAACCTGGAGTAGGAAGGCAGCAATAGGGAATGCCGACTTGCTCAGTTTGCCCAAACCTTTTGACCTGGGGATTCTTATTTCTGTATATAATATTCTGAGAATTCTTTAGGACTCAGTTTGGAAAGTGCTAGCTCAACACTCACTCACTTTTTGGATGCTCTTATTTTGTCTCCTCACATCCTTCTGTATCTCTGATTATCTATTCTTAAAGTCTAGTAGGAAATCATAATCATAAACAGAGGTACTTTAAAGTTATCTAATGATCGACAGCTTAGTGGATCAATAAATGAGCAAACGTTCCATAGAAGCCAAGTTTATGCTGAGTTCTTGGGCTTTTCATACCAGCCAACCCTGCCATACTGCTCTCTTCTGTTGTCTTCCCAGGAAGCTTTGTGGGGAGAGAGGTGTGATAAAATTTGTATTTGGAAAATATTAATCTGTTGCTGTTATATATATATCGATGTGCACAAGCATGTGCATGTATGTGCACACACACATTATATTTTTGCAATAATCCTATAAACTATGCAATATTATTATTCCTATTTTATGCATGAGCAAATTGGATCAAAAAAGGCTAAAGCCAAATAAACAGTAAAAAATAAAAATCCAACAAGGTCAACGACAATAACTGGTGTTTAATGAATGTGTAAGTGAAAGAGGAAGGAATGCACAGAATGAAAGAATAAGAGATTGGTGGTAAGACTTAGGAAACTGAGAGAAAATTATGCATTCAGCTTAAGTACATCAGAATCCAAAATGGGAAAGGCGTCCCCTTGTTAACCCAGAGAGTATCCCAAAGAAATTGTTCCCCAAATGACAGACTCTGAAGTAGGAGTAGTAAAGAAAGAGTGAAATTTTCTTGAGAGGAGAGAAAATACAGCATTTGGGGAAGTTATCACATTTTTGTGCAATCAAGATCAAGCCCTTCTATTATTATTGCCTCTTATAAGTGAGGTTTGAAACATATGCCATTTCAACTGCAATTTGCTGGATTCTGTGACTTCAAGAATAAAAATGGCATCTGTGTATCTACAAAGAGGTACAGAATGTATCCTGCAGAAGGCTGGGTGACACCATTCTAAGCAAGACATTAGCTTCTGTCTGAACCTATCAATAAGCTCCTAGTTTCTATGTAGATTGTGTTAGGTGTCAAAGCATACATACCATCAATCAATAAACAATCCTAGAATATATAGTAGGGTTGAGTACTAGGAACCCAAAATGGAAAAGATGTGATTCCTAATCTCTATGGTCTTCTAATCAACTGGAAGACAGTACAAACTCAACTATAAACTTAGGAAGCAGATTTATAAAAAAACTGCTGCTCTAATGAAACTTATGATCATTGACAATAACCAGTGTTTAATGAATGAGTTAAAGAGTGAGGAAGTGCAAGAATGAATGAGCAAGAGATTGGTGGTCTGTTTATACATAGAAAGATATAATATAGTATGTGAATTGTAAAGTAGCTCAATATTTGTTGCACAAATGTATAACATAAATATGAGTAAGAGTGTCTCAATAAGGATTTAAGACTTGAGAAGGAATCATTAGGTGGGTCTAGATTATTAAACAATGGATGATGAGGGGAAGAAAGAAGCAAAGCATCAAATGCAGACAACAGATGAGAGATACTGTGAAATGGGAAGAAAGGCCTTTGGGCTTCCCCACTGGAGAAGGATTTTGCTGACTTTCAAGGAAATCAAATACCTACAGGGTATAATGCTAACTAAGAACTTATTTTTTCTGAAAGCAGGGTCCACTCTTAGATCTTCATTATTATACTTCTCTGGTCTTTCTACTTTAATTTTTTTCTTCCAATTCTCTCATTCCCAAGTTGGCATCAAGAGGCGTTCTGAGTCCTTCATACAGACAACATAGAAACTTTGCCTCCTTGCTAGTTTAGAATTCTTTTTCTGACCTGCCCTTGACTCCAGATGAGGCACAGCTGAGCATATTTCCAATTAGCCTCATCCTTATGCTAAAAAGGTAGGTCTGGGACAGCATCATCTTTTGCTGTACTTTTGTATGAGCACATAGCTCTTGTGTCACAGCAGGCGACCTGGCACTGACATACAGCACTGTGATTGCCATCAATCTACTCTCCAAATCTTGTACCCAACTATCACAAGATATCACTTTGGGGCTGACATCTTTTGGGCCGAGTCCTAGCCAGGAGATGTGTGTCACCCAGGGATGTCAGTCTGATCAAAATGCATGATGGATAGGGCTTAACCATTATCCCATCACTCATGAGCAAGGAGGCAAAAATTGTCAGGGTAGGAGTGTCAGGTGTTGGAAAGGTAATTCCTGACAGGTGATTAATGCCAAGGAGCCAGTAATCATGCAGGCACTGACTGCCAAGAGAAATGGGCAGTTATGTGTATTTTTTTCTGCAATGGTGCTTCCCTTCCCCCACTCTTGACCTCTAGTTTGGCAATATGTTACAGAAAAGCCTCACAGATGCCATTTTTTCTTTCCTGACTCTAAATATTTATGCCCCTATGAATCTAGAGACTATATGCTGTAGTCTTGATGTGGAATGTTGCCCAAAGTCCCATGTGTTAAATGCTGTTCCCCAGTGTGGCATTATTGGGAAGTAGAAGAAACTTGAAGAAGTGGGGCCTAGTGGGAGGTCATAGATCACTGTGGGTGTGACCTTGAAGGGGATTGTGGGACACCCATCTTCTTCTCTTTATCTTCTTCCTTGTCATGAGGCAGCCCGCTTCCTCTACTGTGCACTTACACTATGGTGTACCACTTCACCATAGATCTAAAACCAATAGGCAAACTGATCATGGACTGAAACCATAAAAAGCTATGAACCAAAATAAGCCTTTCTTCTTTTTAATTTGATTATCTCTGGCATTTTGTTATAGTAACAGAAAGTTGACTCACATACTGTATTACATACACTATCCACATACATGCAAAAAAACCCCCATAATTCTAGCAAGACCTCATAGCCCCATCATCTTTTGAAAAATGACTGAAATTCTCGCTACTTTAATATTCTTCTGATGGTCCTTCAGGAAGCAATAGGACTGTCTTTAACTCATTCATTAAACACCAGTTATTGTCAATGAACCTCTTAAGGTTTATTGGAGCAGCAATTAAAGAGTGAGGAAGTACAAGAATGAATGAGCAAGAGATTAGTGGTCTATATATACGTAGAAAAGTATATACGATAATATAGTATGTGAATTGTAAAATAGCTCAACATTTGTTGCACAAATGTATAACATAAATATGAGTAAGAGTGGCTCTATAAGGATTTAAGACTTGAGAAGGAATCATTAGATGGGTCTAGATTATTAAGCAATGGATGATGAGGAGAAGAAAGAGAAGCAAAGCATCAAATGCAGACAACAGATGAGAGATACTTTGAAATAGGAAGAAAGGCCTTTGGGCTTCCCCGTTGAAGAAGGATCACAAATGAGAAGTAGATTTGGCCCCAGGAAGATGGTCCTTCATTTATAAAATGAGATTATTTTGAGAATTAAAGGAAGATCTCATCTTTGAGGCTTAAGGTAAATGCTTAGTTATTTGAAGGTTATATTATTGTACTTCTGTTATTCATGTATAACAGAAAATTTTCAAAAGCCACCAAGATTTAATGAAACATGAGATGCTTGGTGGAGGCAGATACAATGGACTAGAAAAAAGGGTACTTTGTACACCTAAATTATGGAGAAATGGAGGCCTAAGATCTTTGAGGTGGAAAGTGGAGCAAAAGCCACGTTCAAAACTATGGAAACCTGGTAGTTCCTTTTCCCCTAGACCCATCGGCTTACTCGAAACATGGAGGATTTAGCAGAGGTAGTTCAGAAACATGAAAGACTGTGTAATCAATAGAAGAAAGCAATCCCAGGTTTGGACTCCCAGTGACACAGGTGTAGTTATGCTGAGAGCAGCGTATCTCAGGCTCCAGTCAAGAGGTAGAAGCCACACTGGTTATTTTAACAAAAGACTTTACTACAATGACTTGTTAACTAGGCTTAGAGGAACTGAAAAGGCAAAAGAGAACCCTCAGGTACTAAGGAGGCAGCAACTACAAGAAGCAACTGCCAGCTGTTGGGCTAAGAAACAAAGTGAAGAAGTTGCAATTATTCAAACATAGAAGCGTAGGGGATGGTGAACTGGCTGCTGAAAGGCAGACTTCTGGGGAGGGAGCACTCGTCACCTGGCTCTAGAGTCTGATGAGCTACGATGGGGCAGGTTTTCAAATTTTGGCAAAACAGGTTGCAAAGGATTCAGCTGTTGCTACACCACACAAGGAAACTTAACTCCATGAGCTGCCACCGACAAGAAGAGAAAAGCCACAGGAAGGAAGGAGCAAGTCCCTTCCTCCTCCCCCAACCTGCCAGGCTTCCTCTGTGCCCCCTATTGGACAGACCTAATAAGAGGTTGCTGTGAAGAATTATAATTAGCAGTATCTAGTCCAATGGCACACACCATGATATAGAAAGGTGGGTGTGGAGGTGGGAGACTGTAGTTCATCACTGACACAATCTAATTCACCCACTCACCCAACAAACGCTGACTGCCTTCTGTATACCAAACACTGAGGTCTAAGACACATTGTCCTCTAAGCACTCAAGTAAGAGGAAGAAGAGAAGAAGAAACAAAAACTGTGATATGGACTGTTACTGAGACAGTGCAGAAGCATGGAGCAAAGAGGAGGAAAGCAGGAGAGCAAGATCCGAGAGTCAAACATTCAAAATGAATAAGGATCCAGTAGATGAAAAGAAGGAGAAGGTAGGTCAACCCTGTCCTATGGAAAGACCAGTCAGGAAGGGCCTCATATACCTTATACAGACCTGGGACGTTTCTTCTACAGGCAATGAGAAAACACTAAGAATCTTAATTTGGCATAATCAGATTTATGTTTTGGTAAAAACTTGTTTTGAAAGTAATTAGAGTAGTATCAGAATGGCCATTAAAAATTGAAATAGTCTAGAATTTTAAAATTTAGTTTGCATAATGAGTACATACACAAGATAAAGATATGAAAAGGGAGACTGAGAAAACTCACTCCTGCCTCCTATTGATAACTATTTCTAATTTATTCAAACACTCAATGTTGTTTTATCTAAACACAAGTAAATATGAGTATTTGTTTTTGTCTTCCATTCTGTCTTGCACAGTCTTTTCTTAATTTAAAATAATGCCACAGTGAACAAGCCCCAAAGTGGCATTTTTGGGTCAATGGATAAGTGCTTCAGTAATCTTCGTAGATATTGCCAGATTTGGTGGCTATATTCCCTTTCTAGATGTCGTACCACTTTGCAGTCACACCAGTATTATAGGTCAGTGCCTCTTTACACACAGCCTGGCCAAAAATGTATGTTGTAAAAACTATGGGAGGTTTTTTCCACTTGATAGTTGAGAAAAGAAACTTTCCCCAAAAAGTCTTTAATACCGCTGAAAGATGTTTAAGGGCCACTTGTATAGTATTTCTATTTCTGTGACTTCTCTAGTCATGTCTTTAAACAATTTTGCCATTAGATTATTGCTCATTGCCTATTTTACCCCAGGTTCTAGGATTTTGCAAATATTTTCCCCAGGTATTTAGTTTAGTTTTGTTTTGTTTTGAGGTGCTGGGGATCAAATCCAGAGGTTTGTAAATGCATAGCAAGTGTTTTACCATGGAGCCACACCCATAGCCCTGTAATTTCTGTGATTTGAAGTTTGTTTTGTTGCCACAGGAGTCACAGCTTCCTACTTTGATGTATGAAGGAATTCACCCATGCTTCCTATAAATATATTTGTGATTTCATTTTTGCGTTTGGAGTTTGTACTGTTATACATTGAGAGTCACAGACAATGTTCTCCTTTCCAACTGGCTACCCAGATTAAAAATGTCCATCTTCACCTTACAGTTTTAGGATGATATTTGTATCATATTTTAAATTTTCCTATATACTGTATTTCCTTCTGGAAATTTGTTTATTCTACTTGCTTAATTCCCAAGTCAGTATCACACTAGTCTAATTTTTTGATGCTCTATATTTTATTATCAGATATTAACTATACTAGCTGGGATTTAGCTCAGTTGGTAGAGTGCTGCGCTGCAGTCTCTGAGGTCCTGAGTTCAATTCCCAGCACCTCAAAAATGGGAGAAGGGCCTGGCAATCCACTCCCAAGGCAATCCCGAAGCACTCAGCCATTGAAAACCCTATGAGGGTCTCTATGAGTCGGATACCGACTCGATGGCACCTAACTAACTTTAAAGTAATCATTCTTGCCCACCCCTGTCTTGTAATTTCAGGTATGACTTTTTCTCAATGAATCAATTTCTTATCTAGTCTTTAACCTTGTAAATGCCAAAGTGCCCCTTTTACTTCCTTTACTAAAATATACTGCATATTATCCTCGTTTTTGGATAGAAATGATTGGGTAATATTTAAGTCTTAATGGCCCAGGGTCATTTATTATGATCATTCAGTAATTCAAATTCATGGAAGGAAAAAAAAAAAAGACCATTAGGCACAAAGGTATATTTGCCTGTATATTAAGTAGTTTCAGATTGCAAATGTTGCAGACATTTGGTACAGCTCTAACTCCTCCCTTGGTGCTTGTTGAGATTATGAGGCCTCCCAGAAGCCTCTCTGCCCTCTTCTAAACGGGATCTAAGTGGGTGGCTAAGGGATTCTCTGACAAAAGCAATTTATAAGTTCATGATTGCTCATTCATTCCCTATCACTGTTCTGGCTCTGTAGCTAATCTCAACAAACCCTGCTCTGACAGCGTCTTCTCTTTAGTTAATCACTATACTTGTCCACAATTGGGTATCTTTGTTATACTGATGATATTTTCTTTTTCTGAATTCTCTTCTTTTCAGGTTCCAGTTTGTGAATTGAGGTTTCATTCATACTGTATTTACTAACTTGTTGAAGTGCTTAAACTGTCATCAGATATACAGTTGCTTGATACTATCTTTACATTTAGAAGGATAAAGGTTTAGTTCAAATGTCACCTCCTCTGTGAAACTTTCCATAATTCCCTCAGTCTTATTTAATTTTTCCTCCCTTCTGGACTCAGGACCTTCTTTATATTTAAAATATTTATTTTATTATAACTTGTAGTCTAACGGGTTCCTTATGGCTCTCCCCACACCCTACTTTATGCCACCACCAACACTGTATTCCATCCCTCTATTCATAATTGCAATCTTCCTAAAAGCTGAGACCTGTATCAGCTTATAGCAAAGGCTCAGTATTTGCTGCATTTGAACATTTTTATGAAATGTGAGTATGAAAACTACTTATAATTAAATCTTCTAAATCTGGATACCATTGTCCCAAAAGCACAGTGAATGAGTGGAAATATTTCAAAGAGCCTCTCAGCCAAGCTATTTTGGACAGTAGAGATGATCCTTCCTCTTTTGTGTGTGCTACAACTGCATTTAGGCTCTCTCTACATTTATCAAGAATCAGCTCGTTGAGGTCCTTTTGCTGTACCTGGGTAGGAATTGTGAGGAGGCAAGGAGAAGCCCTTTAAATGCTGGCCATAGGCAGCAGTTGTGTCCCACAGCATCTGATAGCAGCAAGTAGTGATAGTGGATAGTTGGAAGTAGCAGCAGCAGGCTGCACTGTCTAGTGTTATAGCTCTTATCTAGGCTAAGGAGACCAGCCTCAGCCCTTCCAGTGTTACAGCTCCTAGGTAGGCCCAGAAGGTTGAGGTTCCTTAGTTCTCAATAGTAGCTAGCATTGCAGCTTTTGGGCCAGAATGGGTATCAGGATTCTTCAGTCCTAGACAGTGGCCAGTGTTAGAGCTCTGGGGCCTACAGTCTGAGACTCTTTGTCCTAATTGACTTGGCATCTGTCTGGAACTCTTCCAGTGACCAGGGCCTGCAATTTCTTTTTTCTGGCTCTTTATGCTTGCCCGCTTCTTCTTTCTTTCCTGGTTGCTCTCTGGAACTCTTCATCTGCCTCTTATTGGTAAGGTCACTGTCCTTCTTGCTGCTCTTCAGGAGGCAATAATCATGGCCCCTCTGTTGCTGCTGCTTCTGCTGCTGCTAGTTTCTGGTCTTGCAGCTTCACTTCTTCTTTAGCTGTCAAGAAGGCAGTAATTTCACTGGTTCTGCTACTCAGCATTGTGGCTACTTTGCTGTCTCTGCCACTGCTGCTCTTTGCCACTGCCATTCTACTGTATCTGCTGCTTCTTCAGGTTGCAAGCTCAGTCTACACTACTAAAAGTACACAAAGACCACTCAAGAGAGACCTTTTATTGGGCCTAATGTTGCAACGCCACAGGGCAGTACAGAAGGGTGTCTCCTGGCCAGCTTAGGTGGAGTAAGCTAAGCTGCCTGTTTATATAGCCAGAAAAGGGAAGTTTGCACCAATCACAGAAATGAAGGCTTGTGTTGGCACCAATCACAACACACCCTTTTCCACCAAATACAGCACTCCCCTTTGCATCAATCACTGTAGTTTCTTTCAGTCAATCATACCATGTCCTTTTGTTTCAGTCATAGCACTCCCTTTCTCCCAATCACAGCACTCTGTTTTGCACCAATCAGAGAAATGGAGGCAAATGCTTACACCAAATATAACAGTCCCTATCCTGGGTTACCAGGGGAGGTATTCTCCTTCTATTCTGAGTTGGTCACAAGCTTATCTAGAGTTCACTGGGGCCTATGCTAGAAAAAAAAATCCAGTGTAAACTGTAAACTTTTTGAAAAAGCCATGGCTGGGGATGTGCCTTCAGGAGCTGGAGTTGTAGCAAATAGTTACAAGTTCATAGCTTCCTCTAGATGTGTGTGAAGTGTTTACAATCATAGGTGCTGGTGAGAATGTGGCTTGGCTGAACAATATTCTTTCATTCAAAATAGCCAGAGCTACAAGGGAGAGCCCAGTACTGTCAATCAGGGAATCGGATCATGCCATCCCCCCAACACCAGTGCTTGCCTTGCAGAAAAATAAGCAGCTGAATGGGCACTTAGGGCAAGAGTTTAAAAACAACCTTATCATTAACACTAATATTAATCTAAACAGTGTGTTAATAATGCTGCATGCTCAGCACCCTAAAGAGACATTGGTCCCACTGATCAGTCTCACATTTACCCAGTGACCATGAATTATATTACTATGGTTCTGGAGGGCTGGGATTGAGCTCAGTTGGTAGAGCGCTGCTCTTTAGTCTCTAAGGTCCTGAGTTCGATTCCCAGCACCACAAAATGGGAGAAGGACGTGGCAACCCACTCCCAAGGCAATCCCGAAACAGTCAGCCATTGAAAACCCTATGAGGGTCGCCATGAGTTGGACTCAACTCGACAGCACCTAACAACATGGTTCTGGACCTTGGCTACAAATTTTTCTGAGGTAGACCAGTTCCCCTTTTCCCAATATTCCTTAACATAACCAGATTCCTTTTCTCTTTCGTAGTGGTCTTTGCTACAGTTATATAAAACACAGTGCTATGATGCTACCTTCTCCTTGGGCACTCACTTTTTTCCAGCTTGTATTGGCTCTCTTTGGCTCTGGCTTTCCTGGAGTCACTGTACTCCTAAGACCAAACATTTGTTTACCAGTTGTCTTGTTGTCCCTCTACTACCCTCTGCCATGTGGGAGGCTAATTATATTTGTATCTTTCTCTTTCTCTAGCTAATAAAAGAGGTTGGGGTTTAGCTAGGTTGGTAGAGTGCTGCTCTGTGCTCTCTGAGGCCTTGGGTTCAATACCCAGCACTCCAAAAATGGGAGAATGACCTGGCAGCCCACTCCCAAAACAATCCAGAAAACAATCAGCCATTGAAAACTCTGTGAATTGCAGAGAAGAACTGACATAGTGCCAGGCATGGCACCCTGTTGGGGAGTGTTTTGTTCTGTTGTACACAGGGTTGCTATGAGTTGGACCTGACTCAATGGCACCAAACAACAACAACAGAGTTTCTTACTTGGATAGGAAGCACATTCCCCCAGGAGACAGACCAGAAATTTTATGGTACTTCAGATTTCCTCATTTTTCCTTTAGTAAAGCATCAGGAGGCTAAGGTTGAATTTTAAACATGTTATTCTCCATGTGAGCTTCCTTGGCCTCTGTTTTGGCTGCCTTTTCCCCCTTCCATTCTCTTTTCAATGACAGAATAGCAAGTACCATTAAATTGTAGTATTTTCCAATAGCAATGCCCTGGTTTCTATGTTTAATGCCTTAATAATTATGGACTGCATTTTCTGTTCATCAACACTACCAAGATTTTTTTCTGGATCCTCTATTCTATTCTCATCTTCTGGGTTTCATATGTACTCAGAACTTCACTTTAAAGGTGTACTTTGATTTTTTTATTTTCAACCAACCTGACATCAATTAGCCGGCAGCCGTACCACTGTGGCATTGGATCCCACCAGATCTCAGAAGCTAAGCAGTGTCAGGCCTGGTTAGTACCTGGATGGGAGACTGCCTGGGAACACCAGGTGCTGTAGGCTTGGGAGAAGGACTTAGCAACCCACTCCCAAAAAAGTAATCAGCCATTGAAAACCCTACGAGCAGCAGAGAAACACTAACAATACTGTTTTGCCTATTGTACTTAGGGTCTCTATGAGTCAGACTCCAACTTGACAGCACCTAACAAGAATAACATCAACATCAACTAAACCAGTTTAGCTGATTCAAAATATAACAAAACCATGGCAAAATTGCTATTATTTAAAAAACTGATATAATTGAGTGAATATGGTAGAGCAGGACCTTTGAATGTACTTTCACATATAAATTTATTCCATGCTTAAAACAACTGTATGAATTAAGTAGGAGAAAACAAAAACATTTAGAAAAGTCACACAACTAGCAAATGGTTTTTAAAAAATAAAAATTGACTAGGGCACCATGGCGCATGTCTATAATCCCAGCGACTTGGGAGGCAGAGGGAGGAAGATTGCAGGTTCAAGGTCAGAGGCAGCCTGTGTAACTTAGTGAGACACTGTCTCAAGGTAAAAAATAAAAAAATAGATTGGCAGTGTAGCCCAATGGTAGAGCACTTGCAAAGTATGTGCAAGGCCCTAGGCTCAACCCCTAAGTAGCACGCACACACACACACACACAATCCAAATCCCATGCCTCTTACAGTTAGGTCTATACATTTCACATTTTGTCCTTCATGATATAGCTGTATATATGCACTCTTTGCCTGCAGCCATAGCCCTGTGGCATCCGATCCCGTCAGATCTCGGAAGCTAAGCAGGGTCGGGCCTGCTTAGTACCTGGATGGGAGACCTCCTGGGAACACCAGAAGCTGTAGGCTTGGGAGAAGGACCTGGCAACCCCCTCCCAAAAATCAATCTACCATTGAAAATCCTATGCACAGCAGAGAAGCACTGACAATAGTGTTTCCCCTGTTGTACAGAGGGTCGCTATGGGTCGGATACCTACACGATGGCACCTAACAACAACAACATGCACTCTTTACTTGGAGAATGGAATTTTTCATTTCTCTAGTTATTTAATACTGAGACTGACAATGGTGCTTTGCCCATAGTAGACATCAAGGAGTGCTTGTTGAACTAAACATCATTTAATTAGATCAGAGAATGAAGCATTCTTATTGCCATACTTCACACACAGTAGGTACTTTATAACTGTGTAATAAATGAATATACATACTATAATCTGAAAAGTCAGGTGGCTCACCCTCTATTTTCTACATCCCTCTGAGGTAGAAGTGGTATAATGGGATAGGAAAGTGATGGGGGTCATTTTCAGATAGGATTAGTATTTTTTAAATATATGTTGTGACTCTAATATAACCTTTCTGAATCTTTTCCCTCCATCCATTATTGTCCTCCTAGTCTGGTCATGGTAAAAAATCATACCCTGAGTAATGTTACATTACCTTTATATGACCCACTTTCTCAGGAAGTATAACTGTATTATAAACATTGTTCGATTTGTCCTCTAAGTCTTTAGAGGGGATATTATTTTTTCCTTTTAGTAGACAGGGTTAATTGGAGGCATAAAATAACTGACACATGCAAGGATTATTAAATCAAATCCCTGACTCCTAATCCATAGCATTACCATTACTAAAGTAAACTTCTCAGTTAAGAAACGATAGAACCTGACTCTTAACCCATCCCCAGTGGTCACAAGCTGTTTTGTGTAGACAGAACCTGTGGAAGGGAAGGGCAGCATATTCATTTTGTGCCTGTGCTATCCTGACTACTCTGCTTGTCACTTTAAATTTATAAAGTAACTTTGGGGTAGCTACTGGTCCCTCCAGTTTTAAGTATGAGACTGAGGAAAATTAAGAAATCTGCTCCAAACCTATAGCCAGAAGGTAGCAGAACAAGGCCCTGAAAACAGTTCTGGTTTCAAAGACATTTCTACTGTTTCTATTTTTAAATTATATCTCAAGAACCCTTCTCTAAAGAAGGAGCAGCAAGACTAAATCAGCACTTAGATAAGATTTCTCAAGTTCCCACTGCTGTTTAAGATCAACCCTCACTCTGAAGCACAAAGGCACAAAATGGAGGGTTCACAGGTTGTATACACAAAACTAGAACTTTACCAGATAGGTTCTGGGGGGGCCTAGATGGGTGACACTAACTTCCCCTTGCTTCTCACCAAAAATATTGAGAACTGGAGAATCTTCCTGTGTGGAAGAGTTGCCATTTTGTACTTCAGGGGGTGCTGCTTGGCTTTGACAGATGAAGTCATCCCAGAGTACTGCACATGACACTTTGGGATTTGTGCAGATGAAAGATGCTACATACATGTCAGATGTTGTTATACAGCACTTCTAAAAATTGTTTCCACTTACTGGCATGGATTCACTGTTGAACAGTTTAGAGATGATAGTCATTGCTGGTAATAGCAGTCAGAATAGCAGTGTAAATGACCTTGTTTGCTGTACTTTCTTCATATTTTACTGTTTTTCTTTCTATGTAATCCAAGGTGGCCTAGAACAGGAGAGGAAAATATTTTCTCACAAGGCTTAAAAATAGGAAAATTACTATTTTTCTTATGGTGAAGGTCAACAGCAAGGAAGTATATATGTGTATCATAAACAAGGAGACCACAAGGAGTTTTTTAAAATTGCTATAGTGTGATGTTCTTGATTCATATTGCTATAATGTGATGTTCTTGATTCATATCGTAACATAAATGCTACTATCTTCTGACAGTGCTACCATCTTAGTCAGAAATGTGCACATTTTATTGTAGAAATTGTAATAGATTTCAATATAATTTTGTAATCACCTTTTGGGATAATCATCTTGTTCCCAAAATATTTTGCTTGGTCAATTGTGCTACCCATTTGTATCCAATGGCTTGCTATCTGCTCCTCGAGCCTCTGTAAGAAGCCACTTGAGATGCCCACCACTCTACCCTCAGGTCACTAAACTTCACAGTCAGCTATTGTTCAGCTGAACAAATAGTGCTACCTTGGGAAGCTAAGCAGCCCTATTCTTCTTATTCAACTTTGGCTACAACTTGGATTTTGCTCTAGTATTTGGAAAATCCCAATATGACACAGAAATGTGATTTTTCTCTTTTCTCTGAAATTTGAGAAAAACTACCCTACTTGTACTACTTATATGCACCACCTACCACTTTAAATTATAGACCACTATTGTTGACATATGCTTATATAATTTTCAAAATTTCTTTAGGTGTAGTCCTAGTTTTCTGAGAAGGAAACAGAACTCAGAGAAGTTAAACAAAATGCCCAAGAATATATAACCACTAAATCAAGGCAGGGCTAAATTTCAAATTCAGGCCTCTTAATTTCAAATTCTAAGAGCCTTCCTTATACAAAGGAGAATTGGAACTTTTTCTATAAAGTGCTAGGTGGTAAATGTTTTCCGCTTTGTGGGCCTTAGGGTTTCCATTGCAACTATTCAACTCTACCCTTATGACTCAATCATCTCTCAGAGGCCCAATATCCAAATACTCTCACATGGGAGGATTAGGTTTCAACATAGGAATTTTGAGAGAGACACAAACATTTGGCCTACAGTAGCCTTCCATAAAAGATTGTTGGACCTCTCACTGTCCCCCCCACACATCTTTTTAAACATAATTGTAGATTTCTGACTTATGCCTCTGGGGTTCAGGTTATGAAATATGACCATGGTGTCAGGCCTTTTCACGGTGTTCATTGAGTCATTAATTAAACTCAAGTGCAATTTTGGGAAAATATAAAGCAGCTGTTTCTCAAGTTCTGGGGTTATGGATATTACTATATTTCCACCCTAAATGTTCTTTTCAGCTATTGATTTTAATCAGAGATGTGGTAGCCTTTGTATTGGTTCCTTTGTATCCATTCTAACCTCAAACGATCAATCTAGGAGAACACTGAATATCCTATTCATCTTGCCCATGATGGTGTAAGGATAAACACACCTCCCAGTCCTGGTCATTAAGATAAGGATTCTATTGTTGTTGTGGAATGTTTCCTTTTTCCTAAGAAGGCTTGAGGAGAAACTATTCCTCTCCTCCCTGATACATTTTTCCTCTGAGAGGTTTTGTCTGAACTGGAACTGGCCAGATTTTTACCATGTACGGGTCAGCCACGCACAAAGCTGCCACACTGAGCATGGCAGAGCAAGAAGGGTAGAAAGAACTGGCACTTTGATGATCCTGGTAAGCCTCTGATGCAACCAAACTGGAACTCTTGTTTGAGATGACACAATTATCTAAGTAATTGTTAAAGCCCACTTCCTACAATGGAATTTTAATTAGCTTTATTGAGGTACAGTTAATGTGCAATATACCACATACAGTTTGGTGAGTTTTACTTTTGTACATACCCATGTTTAAGCCTATTTAATTGGATGTCTGATTCCTTGCAGTCCTAATACTGTAAGTTGGCCTACCAAATTGTTCTTTTTAATTTTTATGACTTTATTCATAGGCTAAGGAAGTAAATGAGAAGTGTTTGGTTGTTGTCTTGGTTCTGCCGCTCTGACCAGCTAAATCATTTACAGAAAATCATCTAACTTCTCTGGGTTTTCAGTGTTTTTATTCATGTAATGAGGGAGTGAGATCAAGGAATTACACCTCCAATATATATTCCCTGCTCTAATCATCTATTGGTTTATGATAATACACATAATTAAGAATCCTTATTTCTTTTTCATAGCATGTTAGTCTAGATCTGTGTTGTTCCATATCAATGGTACGTAACAACAGCCACATGTAACTAAGTGTAGATTGAGTTGTGCTATAAGTGTAAAATCATATAGGATTTTGAAAACTTTATGAAAGTAAGAAGTACAAAATATCTCATTCATTATTTTTATATTGCTTGCATATTGAAATAATATTTTGGTCACAGAGGGTTATGAGTACTAGAAGATTTATAATTGCTAGTGGGTTCACATGTATTTCAGTTGGATAGAACTTATCTCCATGGTAGCATGTGTATTAAGGTTCAGCAAAAGCACTTATCACAGAAGCCTAACTGTAATAAATCCAAACAAAGAAATAAATCCAAGCAAAGAATTTATTAACACAAAGGGCCTATAGAATTTGTTTCTGCACTTCATTTCAAGGATAAGGGACACCCATGTTCCTTCTATGGCAATTAGTTTTCTCATTCTAACATAAGAAACTTCTAAAATCTCAACCTAAAATCAGGTGGAATATGGCACCTGGCATGAGTAGAACTGAAACACGAAAGGAAGTTCTCGAAAATGTTGAAATATTGAGAAAATAGCAGGTCGGTAGAGATTTGTTTTATATTCTCATCAGTGGGAGATATTTAGGTTCTTATGAGTAAGGAAATCCCTTGGTACAGAGAAACAAGTGGTGGAAGAGCAGTTCCTAGGGGGTGCGCTCCAGGGAAGGCTCTGCTCAGCCAGTGCTCTCAGCTGAATGGCCAGGTGCCTGCCATTCCACACCACAACATGGCACCAGGATCTACCTTGTCTTCTGTGCCATGTATCATTTATTGGGTGGGAACCTACTCTGCCTTTAACCCATGCCTGGGAATACAAACAACTGGAGGCAACAAACTTCCTACTTAGAATTGGATCTTCACTTCACTTTTTATACTTCTCTCTAGATCAAAGTTTGGCAAAGTCTAGCCCTGTAGGTCAGATCTGGCCTACTCCTTGGGCCCAAGTGCCTGAAATATTTAGTACTTGGACCTCTGCAATAAATAAATAAATAAAACATTGCTCGCCTCTTCCAGATATCTTTTGATGAGAACATCACAGACACAAAGAGAAATATATATATATATATATATATATATATATATATATATATATATATATATAGAGAGAGAGAGAGAGAGAGAGAGAGAGAGGGAAGCAGCAGAGTATGTGTAGGCAAGATCCAACAGGTCATTAGATAACTGCTGCTCTCTTTAAGTTCCTTCTGAAGACAATGTTTCATGGACTTTTCCACCTCTCCACAGACCAGTGCTAGACTGGGGTTAGAATAGTGTATCTCTAGTATTACTCAAAGTCTATTTATTTAAATGTTTTGTGTGTGTGTGTGTGTGTGTGTGTGTGTATGTGTGTACATACATACATATATACACACATATGCCTATATATATACAATTTTTATATTCTATATATTTCATTTCTGCCTCAATTTTTACTGTGCCTTGCCTTTATTCTAGCAGAAAATATAATATTCATTTGTTTATAATTATAACATGGTAGAAAGCAAGGGATACTTTACAAATGGCTTTATAAAGCCCTGCTAAGAAGGTTTGGACTGCATCCAAAGCAGTGAAATGATAGATTTGCATTTTGGAGAATCAGCTTGGGCAGCAGTATGTAGGGGCAGGCTGAAGGCAGTAGAACCATTAGGAGGCTCCTGTGGCAATTTAGCTGGGCAATGAGTCTGAGCTGAAGGAGTGATGATGGGAATGCCAAGAAGATAGCCTTAAGAATTACTTAGGCCACCAAGTAGAAGTGATTGGAGACCAATTTCATCCTGGGCATGAGGAAAGAAAGGAATATCTGTTGTGAGTTTTAAAAAAATGAGTTCAGTGCTTGACTCAGGGTTGAGGGTCCTGTGGGATGTTTAGGAGATGATTCTGCAGATGGATATATGAGTTTGGAGGGTGAAATGAAGATGGGCACGAGGGGCATGTGTTTTGGAAGATCAGATTATAAGA
Source organism: Pedetes capensis (assembly GCA_007922755.1). Lineage (NCBI taxonomy): Eukaryota > Metazoa > Chordata > Mammalia > Rodentia > Pedetidae > Pedetes > Pedetes capensis. Next base: position 300,502 of record VMDO01000354.1, on the reverse strand, counting down.
ATTAAAGAAAGGAACAAACATTTTTAAAAAGAGGGAAGATACAGTAATTATTTTCTCATAGTTTTCAGTAAATGTAAACATAGCCTGAATAAACTTTATTTTGAAGTTGGGCTAGAAGGTATTGTTCCAAAGTAAAAAAACTCAATAAACACTCTGTGAACTTTGGCTTGGATATTTATGTTGGAAGAATTTTACCTTAGACCAGTGTTTTTGAACTGGGCACAATTTTGTCTCCCCCAGGGATATTTGGCAATGTGTGCAGACATTTTTGGTGGTCACACTGCAAGAGATCACGAGGTCCTGGTATTGAGGGACAGAGGCCAGGGATGCTGCTTTATATCCTGTTATGTACAGAACAGCTCCCACCAAAGAATTACCCACCTAAGGATGTCAACAGTGCTGAGGTTGAGAAACTCTTGCCTCAGATAATTGAGCTAACAATTTTGTTGAAAGAGCTGAAGTCATCCTCCAATTGTTTTTCTGATCAAGAAACACCACAGAATGACTTTGATATTCTGGCTGGGAATTCTATTCCAGTTAGTTTTTCTAACTCAATGGACCACTTACCTGGTCAAAAGCCCTTATGTGCACAGAAGCACTTTGGGGGCACACAACATTGAGGACTGCAAGAAAGTACAGCACTTCTACTCAATGAACCTTATGATGTAAGCGAACAGTCAATGCAAAGATAGCAGGTTCAATACTCTGGGAATAGATGGGAAAGCATATGCCATGAAGGACATATAAGAAATAGAGGTTTGAAAATGGCCATTAAATTTTGTTATTGAATTGCCAAATATGGGGACAGAAAGGTGAAAGTGGTTAGTAGAACACAGTGGTAAAGAGCACAGGTTGAGGCGTCCACCTGCCTGAACTTGTAAGACTTCTGGTCTTATGAGTTGGGTGATTTGCAGCAAATTACTTATCTTCCCATGTGCTGAGCTTTTCTTCACCTATAAAACAAGGATAAACATAACACTTGCTTCAGAGAGTTGTGTTTGGAAGTAAATAAGATATCACATGCAGAGCTAGTGAAGCAATTGGCACATGGTAGACTTTCAACAAATGTCAGCTACCTGTGCCTTGGAAGCCTACCTGGTAGAATATGTTATTAATAGAATAAAAGATGACCTAGACCTGGCCCACTGTTTCCACAGTGACCCTCTACTAGGGGCTTCCAGATAACTGACACAAAGATATTGACAGTATAATGCTGGGAGCACGACAGTGCGTAGTCCTTTGTTTTTGATCAAATCAATAATTTGCTGATCAATATTTGTTAAAAGTGGTGACAGTTTTGCTGTGGATTCCACTAGCTTCTGCCATAATGAATGGAAGGAAATGAAATGGATTCATGCTTTTCAAATTGTAGTTCTTGTATCCCTAATGAAAAACTGGAAACCATACATAAGACAGGTAGCTGGAATCCAGAGCCTGCATGCTTACAAACTACATGCTGTTATTAGGTGCTGTCGAGTCAGTATCTGACTCATAGTGACCCTACATACAACAGGGGAAACACTATTGTCAGTGCTTCTTTGCTGTTCATAGGGTTTTCAATGACAGACTGATTTTTGGGAGTGGGTTGCCGGGTCTGTCTCCCAAGCCTACAGCACCTGGTGTTCCTAGGCAGTCTCCCATCCAAGTACTAACCAGGTCTGACCCTGCTTAGCTTCTGAGATCTGATGGGATTGTAGCCACCTGTAGCCACAGGGCTACAGCTGCAGGCTACGAACTACATAGTAATATTTAAATTCTTTTTATAGTTTTGACTAGCTGTGTGGTCCTAGGCTGATTACTTAGCCTTTCTGTGTTTCTATGTCCTTAACTACAAAATGAGGATAGAAGCCTGGAGCTGTGGTAGAGGCTTGTAATCCCAGTGATTTGGGAGGATGAGACAAGTGAATTGTGAATTCAAGGTCAGAGACAGCCTGTACAACTTAGAAAGACCCTGTATTTAAAAAAATAAATAAAAAGGGACTGGAGGTGCAGCTCAGTGGTAGACTACTTGCATAGCATGTACGAGGCCATCTGCTCAACTTTCTCCAGTACTAAAAGAAAGAAAGAAAGAAAAGGACAGAATCTATCTCATAGAATGGCTATGAAGATTAAATCAGAAATTATATGTAAAGTACTGGGCCCAGCACATCAGAAAATGTTCAGTAAATGTTAGCTATTAGGACATTATGAATTTAATGAACACAGATGCATATGAATGTCTTTTTTAAAACGATTTTAAAGATGGCAAAGTAATGTCTCATTTCCAATGTGCTAATTGGTGCTATTTTTGTGCACCATTCTGCGAACTTTTGGTATAATTTTTTGAGAAGCACCAAAGTAGGTGGCCTTCTAGTCCCTTAGAACAATGCAGCCATAGATGATTTTTGACCAATACCCTAGGCTGCTAGCCAAAGAAGACCTTCTGAACAACCAGATACTCAATATCATAGTCAGCTGTTTAAAATTTCCCCGAATCATAGTCATTAATCACATGTAACACTCATTAGTCACAGTGCAAAGGAGGAGGATCATTAAGAACTATGGCCAAATGTGCAGAGAAATTCTGGGTGGGGAAGCCACGCATGTAGGAATGCTTCAGACTAGACAGTGGCAATGAAGGTAGAGTACCTTCAAATGGGTTATATCACTGTGGAGTTCAGGGGATCCCTAAGAACTGGATAGGTTCTTGAGCTGTGGTCCTAAACAAGTAGAGAAATATAAAAACAGGACTACATACAGGCCAGGCACCAAAAGATTCCATGCAACTCTTTTTGTATATTAATTCAATATGCCAACATTTGCTAGAGCAAAATTTTTGAAGTCAGATTTTACCCATCTTCAGTTTTAATGCCACTTTTAATGAATTTTAAAAATTGAATCTTCTATTTTATCTCTATTTTTCTAAATAGCATGTATATACTGAAATTGCTTGATGTTTCATATATATTCATAAATGTGTATATGTGTATATATATATATACATATATATATACATATATACACACACATACATATATCATGGACAACCTCAATCTTTTCTCCATGTAATGTGTATATATATATATGTACACATACATACACATATACACATACACACATTTATGTATATATATATGCATATATATATACACACACACATATATAATTGACTAAGAAAATGAGAATTTAGCTTTTCTTCTCTTCATTATTAATTCCTTTTATACAATTCTCTCATTCTCTTGATAACTTTATTCTTAGAGTAATAATTGCTTTGTAATAATTACTACTTATTGACAGCTCGACCAGTAAATACACTATGATTAGTTTATTCCCTTTTTCTTTATTTGTTTAGCTGCTATGGATTGACTATGAAATCTCCTCCATGGGCTCATGTGTTTGAATGCCTGGTCCCCAGCTAGTGGTGCTATTTTAGGAGGCTGTGGAAACTTTAGGAGGTGGAACCTATCAGGAGGAAGTAGGTCACTAGTGGCAGGTCCTAGAGGGAATATTAGCCCTGGTCACTTCCTGTTGTTTATTCTCTCTGCTTCCTGATTAGTACTTGGATAGGAGACCGCCTGGGAATACCAGGTCCTGTAGGCTTGGAAGAAGGACTTGGCAACCCACCCCCAAAAAACAATCAGCCATTGAAAACCCTATGAATAGCAGAGAAGTATGACAATAGTATTTCATCTGTTGTACATAGGGTTGCTATGAGTTGGATACTGACTGGCAGCACCTAATAACAACAACAACAGCGTGTTCTGTTATGATGTAAATTCAACTGTTCTGCCATGTGTTCCTTGCCACAATGGACTGCACACTCTGAAACCATGAGCTAAAATAAACCTTTCGTCCCTTGAGTTGTTTAGACCAGGTATTTTATAAGTGATGCAAAAATAACTAATACATTAGTTTTCTCTCATACACAATGTTGTTGTTGTTAGGTGCCATCGAGTCGGTATCCAACTCTTAGCTACCCTCATAGGGTTTTCAATGGCTGACTGTTTTTCGAGATTGCCTTGGCAGTGGATTGCCAGGCCCTTCTCCCATTTTTGCAGTGCTGGGAATTGAACTCGGGACCTCAGAGACTGCAGCACAGCACTCTACCAACTGAGCTAAATCCCAGCCCCCTCATACACAATACTGGTCACTAATTCCTCTCCAACTCCATCCATAGACATAGAACTCTGAATAATCAGTCTGAGTAGAGTTGTTGTTTGTGTTAGGTGTCAAAGAGTCAGGTCCAACTCTCAGTGACTCACATACAACAGAACAAAACACTCCCTGACACTGTGCCATGCCTGACACTAGGTCAGTGCTTCTCTACTATTCATAGAGTTTTCAATGGCTGATTGTTTTGAGAGTTGTTCTCAGGAGTGGGCTGCCAAGTCCTTTTCCCATTTTTGTGGTGCTGGGGATTGAACCCAGGGTTTCAGAGAATGCAGATCAGCACTTTACCAACTGAGCTAAACCCTACCCCTGAGTACAGTAGGATTTACCAGATAATCTATCAGCTTCTTCATCATCCTGCAGACATCTGTGTTAAAATAATCTACTTTCTGTTACAATTTGTACTGGTTACTTTCTAGGACTGTTCCCAGCAGTGGACATGCATCCTACCTTCACCATCTTCTGGAATTTTCTTCTTTCCTATGTTCTATGTGTTGTTCAAAATCTGGAGTTTGGCTCAATTGGCAGAGTGCTGCTCTGCATTCTCTGAGGCCCTGAGTTTGATCCCCAGCATTCTACAAATGGGAGAAGGACATGGCTATCCACTCCCAAAGCAATCCAGAAAAAATCAACCATTGGAAACTCCATGAAGGTTGCTGTGAGTTGGGCCTGACTTGATGGCATGTAACAACACCATATGTTGTTCTCCTTTGGTTTACTACATTTTTTAAGTATATGGTATCTTCCAGTAGTTTCAAGAGAAAAGGTACATGGAAGAGATAGATTGGGTAAGTATAGAATTTCAGTAAGGAAATGGTTTTGATCAGGGTATTTAGGTCATTGCTCGATTTTATTCTAGCATCCAGAATTGCAATAAACCATGGCACCAGGCCCTCATGAGAATGTATTTTAATGTAGGTACTTTTTATTAATTTTACTGAGCACATCATGGGTTCTTTCAATTTAAATTTGCTCTCATCACTGCTGGAAAGTTTACTTTTATTCTATATTAATTTTCTTCCCTTTGATTTCTCTGTTTACTCTTTCTAGGGCTCTCATCAATATCAATATTGGACCTCTAACAGAATCAACCTTTAAATTTCATTATTTTTTCTCTTATTTTTCTATTTTCTGAGAGATTTCTTTAATTGCATCTTACAAACTTTTAAAAAATTGCTACCCTTTGAAGGTGTATATGTATGTTTTGTTTACTGTTATATTCTTAATCAGGAGAACATGGCAATCCATTTCTAAAACAATCCTGAAACAATCTGCCTTTGAAAACCCTATGAAGGTCACTATGAGTCAGACATAACTCGATGGCACCTAACAACAGCAGCATATTCTTACTGGCTCTAACACTTCTAGCACATAGTAGAAACAGAAAATGGATTTGTTGAGTTGAATGAGTGAATTTGTTGTTGTTAGGTGCCATTGAGTCAGTATCTGACTCATAGCGACCCTCTTAGGGTTTTCAATGGCAGACTGTTTCGGGATTGCCTTAGGAGTGGATTGCCATGTCCTTCTCCCATTTTTGCGGTGCTGGGAATTGAACTCTGGACCTCAGAGACTGCAGTGCAGCGCTCTACCAACTGAGCTAAATCCCATATTTTTAACTTCCTGAATAATCCCATTCATCGTACAAAACTGAAATTCTATATGCATGAAGAAATGAGTCTCCATTCCTCCTTGCCATCACTTCCTGACAAACACTTTTCTAATTTGTGTCTCTATGAATTTGACTACTATAAGGACCTTATATAAGTATAACCACATATTAGTCTTTTTGTGACTGACTTAATTCATTTAGCATAATGTTGGCACCTAACAACAAACAAATGGGAGAAGGGCCTGACAATCCACTCCCAAGGCAATCCCGAAACAGTTTCCCATTGAAAACCCTATGAGGGTCGCTATGAGTCGGATACTGACTCGACGGCACCTAACAACAACAACAACAACAACAAACAATGTCCTCAAGGTTCATCCATGTAATGTGTTAGAATTTCCTTACTCCTTAAAATTGAATGATATTCCATTGTATATTTTATTTATCCATTCATCCATCTGTGGAAAGTTGATTGCTTCTACCTTTAGGCTATTGTGAATGATAAACATTGACATGCAAATATCTGAGACTCTAGTTTCAATTCTTTTAGATGTTGCTGTTGTTGTTAGGTGCTGTCTTGTTGAATCCAACTCGTAGAGACCGTATGTACACCAGAATGAAACACTACCTGATTCTGTGCCAGGCACACTATCTTATTTATGTTTAAGCCCATTGTTGCAGACATTGTGTCAATCCATCTGGTGGAAGGTTTTCCTTTTTTTCATTGACCTGACACTCTCCCAAACATGATGTCTTTCTCCAGGGATTTGTCCCTCCTGACTACATGTCCAAAATACGTAAGACACAGTCTAGCCATCCTTGCTTCCAAGGAACCCTCTGGTTGCACTTCTTCTGGGACAGATCTGTTGATTCTTTTGGCAGTCCATGGTATATTCAATATTCATCTCCAGCACCATAATTCAAAAGCATCAATTCTTCTCCTGTCTCCCTTGTTTAACGTCCGGCTTTCATAACCATATGATGTGACTGAAAATACCATGGCATGAGTCACACGCATCTTCGTCTTCAATGTGACATCTTTACTTTTCAATACTCTAAAGAGATCTTTTGCCACAGCTTTTTCCAAAGCAATATGTCTTTTGATTTCTTGACTGCTGCTTCCACAGGTGTTGATTATAGAACCAAGTAAAGCAAAATCATGGACAAACTCAATCTTTTCTCCATTTATTGTGAAGTTGCATGCTGATCCAGTTGTAAGGATTTTTGTTTTGTTGATGTTTAGTTACAATCCATGCTGAAGGCTATGATCTTTGATCTTCATCAGCAAATATTTTAAATCCTCTTCATTTTTAGCAAGCAGAGCTGTGTCATCTGTATAACACAGGTTGTTAATGAGTCTTTCTCCAATCCTGATGCCGCTTTTTTCCTCATAAAGTCCAGCTTCTTGGATTATTTGCTCCGCACATAAATTGAAGAGATATCTTTTAGATAGATAACCAGAAATAGAATTGCTCAATCACATAGTCATCCTATTTTGCATTTTGAGGAACTACTATACTGTTTTCCATGGAAGTTTACCATTTTGTACCAGCCAGTGTACAAAGGTCTCAATTTTTCCACATTCTTAGCACTTATTTTCTGTTTGTTTTTTTGACAATAGCCATTTTAATGGATGTGAGATGGTATCTTATTGTGATTTTGATTTGCATTTAATGATTAGTGATGTTGAACACCTCTTCACATGCTTGTAGACCTGGGACTGGTTGTTTTATCAGAAAACAATCATCTGTCTCTTCTCTAGGCTTGATAAGAACAATTATCAGATTTGGGAAGCAAAGCAGAAGGAAGTTGGGGTAGGGGTATGGACATCAGTGTACAAATTTTCACTCATCCCTCCTTTTAGGATGATGTCCCTACCTTCAGCTGAGGTGTGTTCATAAGCATTCCTCTTGTTCAACCTGCCTATAGAAGGAACCCCTAAGTACCTCTTGGGGAGGAAGAGGGATAATTGCTTGCATGGAAGATGGGGATGAGGATCAAAGAAGTGAACTTCCTGTTTTAGCCATATCTGTACTCCCACTTTCAGAAGTCACAGCTAAGTCTTGTTTCTGACCCTTCATGGAGACCTGTCATACTAGCCAGCTCATTTCTTGGCATGATCTATTATGGCACTTCTGTGCTTTCCAGTCTTTAAGATTTTGCCATCATTCTTTCTTCATTCTCTATGTTTTTCCTCATATTATGTCATTTGTTCCATTATTTCAAGGGGCTTCAGGTTATTACGGGGATGAATGTGCGCCCTTCATTTACCATTTTAATTGAAGACCCCTACCTTCATTTTGGGGCTGAGATTTAGCTCAGTTGGTAGAGTGCTGCTCTACAGTCTCTGAGGTCCTGGGTTCGATTCCCAGCACTGCAAAATGGGAGAAGGACATGGCAATTCACTCCCAAGGCAATCCTGAAATTATCAGCCACTGAAAACCCTATGAGGATCGCTATGAGTTGGACACACCTCGAAGGGACCTAACAACACCACCCTTTTACACTTAAAAAGAGTGAGACAGAAGAGGACAGAAGCAGAAGCAGGGTCATGATGAAACATTTCATCACGCACGATAAGTAAGGATAACAGGGACTGCCTCCGTCTTCAGGTAACTTCTGTTGCTGTGGGACACTCCTGAAGGTGCAGGCAGGTCTGTGTTTTAATCTTTCCTTGGCTAGATTTTCTGCCCAGTTCATCAATGATTGGAGTTGTTTTATGAGTGGGCAAGCATTTCTAATACACATCATCCTCAGTCACAAGGCAGAATTTCACATATCCTTTTGTGTTTTACGCAAAAAAAATTCAGTTCACTGACTTTCTAAATTAGGGGATACCTCTTCAGAAGTGCTTGAGTGTTTTGATCTTTCATCACACTTACCTGAAGCTACAAAAACATGATTTTTTGGGTCATTTCATCATATAAATCCTGAAAGCAATCAAAAGGGAATCTACTTGTTTTGTGCAACCTTAGATGAACTATGGTCTGTCCTCTTTGGATGTGAAACATTCCCAGAAGATTATCAGAACCCAGAAGAATAACTATTTGCTATTCATTGTTACCCACTATGTTGAGGAAAGCTTTGGCCTTCAAAACTGTTATTGAAATCCGTGAAACTAGCCCTTGATCCTGGGAGTATTCAGTTTACATGAAACACTGTAAATGAAGGCACTTAAAAAAAAAAAAAAAAGAGAAATAAAAACCTATTTAACTAGTTTATGCCAAAATGCTTTCTCCAATTTGAGCAAAAAGCCTTCCCATGCACGGGGGTGCTATTATGGTGGTCCCTGATTAATAATCTAACCTGACATTTTTGGCATGGATAACAAATTTGATTATTTGTAATATTATATTCATTAAGCCTGCAGCCATAGCCCTGTGGCATCCCATCCCGTCAGATCTCGGAAGCTAAGCAGGGTCGGGCCTGGTTAGTACCTGGATGGGAGACCGCCTGGGAACACCAGAAGCTGTAGGCTTGGGAGAAGGACCTGGCAACCCCCTCCCAAAAATCAATCTACCATTGAAAACCCAATGAACAGCAGAGAAGCACTGACAATAGTGTTTCCCCTGTTGTACAGAGGGTAGCTATGAGTCGGATACTGACTCGACGGCACCTAACAACAACAACAACAACAACAACAATATTCATTAAAAATAGTATGTGCATATGATACTTTACAAAATGAAATTATTAGTCTCCATGTATAGATGAATAAATTGAGGTTCAGAATATTCCATGGAGCTATTTTCCTAATATCAGTTAGGAGAAACTGAAGAAGATGCTTCTTATTCCATGTTCAATACCTACTACAACGCATGAGCCTGTTTCTCAGATACTTTCATTAAGCTGCATAGATGCAGGAAAAGAGATCAAGGAGGTGAAAGAACAGAAGAAGTGAGAAAGGGGTATAAACTAGATTACAGGATAGGCACAGAATCCTTTCCTCACTTTCCCCCAAACATCCAACAGCCTCTTCATAGCCTTGGAATTTAATCGTTCTCTGTGTCACCTGGTCCGGGAACCATGTTTTCTTCCTGGCACTTTGGTCACACAGACAGATCCTAGGTAACAAAAAGAGTCTGAAGATGCCTGCATGACAACTGTTTATGTTTGCTGTCACATGTAGTGTTGTCATTGGTGTTAGGTGCCTTTGAGTCGGGTCCACTCAGAGCGACCCTTATAGGGTTTTCAATGGCTGATTAATGACAGGATTTGGAGAAAAGCCTGCTGCCCTTCTCTGATTTCTGATATCAGCAAAAGAAAACTTCTCTACATAAGGGGGGACATTCTGGCCTCATTACACTTGGGGCACAAGAGTGAACAGCCTCCTCAAGGCAGGGACTCACATTCACATAATGAATTGAAACCTTCGGCTTTAGCCCATGCGGCCTCGGTGCAGGTCTTCAGGGCTCATGTTCAGGTGCTCTGGGCCTCTCCCCATATGCGGAGCCTTCATTTGATTTGCACACAGAACTCACACAAGTGTAGTCACTTCTAGTTAGGAGGATCAGAGCAAATGGCTTCATTTTGAAGACTGAGGGAACATCTCTCTGCATTTACTCAATGCCCTGGATTCTTAGACATTTACAAAGAAAAAATGGACAGCTTTCTACAAGTCCCCCAAAAGCTTAGGTGGTGGTAGGTGAAGGCAGTTTTCTTCCTTTTCCTTCACAGAAAGGTTTTAGCCTGAGAGAATGTAAAGAAGTTGAATTCTAGTAAATAAACAGAAACTTAATATTACCATGTGAACGAGAGTAGAATATCACTCCTGTATTAAGGGGAATGATGAATGTCTTCACGTTATGGGAACCGTTTTAAGTACAACCTTAAAATAGTGCTTTAGAGATAGGTGAAGACAGAGAGAAATTTGGCTCTGCACTTTAAACCTTTTCTCCTCCACAAGAAGTTTTTAGTAGGAATATGTTTTGGACTAGAGCTGAGAGAATGGGAAAGAAAATTCCTAGCCTTGGGTGTTGCTGCCACCTACATGGTAGGAAGATTACAAACAAAAGCCAACCCTGCTTGAGGACATCAGCTACTGTGTACTTTCTATGAAAACATACTTGGGAAATCCTCATATTAATTTCTTTACTTGACTATCCCAATGACATGTTGTATTTATTTCCACCTCCCTTTCTATCTCAAATTCTTGCATATATTGGACTAAATGGTTTGCTTAGATTGGTGGAAACATTTTACTTAAAATAGGGGCTGATCTCAGGAAATTTTCCTTATGGTAAAAACAACCCCAAGTGCAACGTAATCCTTATAGTTACATCTCAGGGAAAGGACTAAGGTTTTTAATGTCACTGTGCTATAGTTGGTGTTTTTGTTTTCTCCTTGGCTGACTCTAAAAATTCAAAAAGGAAAATGACACAAAATAATGCATCTTCTGTTGATTATAACTATAAATTTGTGCAAATGGAGATAATGTAAATATAAGAATTATTTTGATAATAGACAAGAGATAAGAGAGGTTACTTTTGATAGGAAATATAGTTGACACTACAGAATTAACAGGGGATCTCAAAGTCTCAGTGTATGTCAAGAACATATCAGACACTGTCTTTTTACCTTAGAAGGCATCAACTGGGACCATGATACTCTTGTTGCTGAGGCTGTGTGAAAATACCTTCTCCCTAGAACATACATAGGCAAGATCAAAAAGCCAATTGATGACTTCACAGATAATTGCAATTAAAATGATTGCTAAGTGAATAAATGATGGGTTTTGGAAGCATGTGCCAACTAATTATTGTTTTTACATAATGTTATGAATATTGGCATTTTGCTGGCATTTGGCATTTTGCAGATTTAGGCAGTGAACTAACACTGGACTAAATATCTTTGGTGTTAAAAACCTTATATCTTTGAATAAAAATCACACTACCTTTTCAATTATAAGGATGCTCAGCACAAAAAGATCCCTACAACTGATGATAGGAGAATATGCTCTGTGCAATGAAAAAAAGGCATTTGAAAAAAAAAATAAGGTTAAAAGGAACAACCATATATGTTCAACATTATTCCCAGTATACCACAAGAAGTAATTCTAAGCATTTTCAATGACATATAGTTTTAGTTTTTGCATGGTATTAAAAAGTATATTTCTTATCATTTGTATCATTAGAATTATGCTCAGAATGATGCAATTGCCACAGTCTATTTATGTGCAGTATGCCTTCTGGGGAAAAGGTAAATTTATTATCAACTAAATGAACAGAGCCCAAGACTAGGGCGTGGCAAAAAACTGAAATAATTAAGACAAACATATTTTAACATAATATTTATAAAAACTAATTATTGCCAAAAAAAAAAAACCACAAAAAAACCGTTGATATGCAAAATGTAAAGATGAGCTCTAAGAAGTTTGGAATGATGGTAAAGAGAGTGAAAGAGCGAGGCAGGGCAGGATCACCCTGGTCCATGCCTTGCGAATGAGATGAAACAGCACCTACCACTTTCTAGGGGGTGACATGTTGGATGGAAGTTTCTAGTGGCAAGCTCCCATTGGGTGACCGGTTCATTTCTGGTTTATTCTATTCCCTACATGCCATCAGTAGGATCTTTGTTGACCAAAGTGACCCAGGCAAGATCTACTGTACATGAAGCCTTTTAACTTCCTGTGAAAGATACCCACTCAAGAAAGTTTTAACTAGCTTATGCTTGGTTATAGCTCATTTTGAAAATCTTAAAAAGTTAACTTAGTTTCTAAAATACTAAGGGATTATTTGAGGCCTGTGGCCACCTCTCTAATTATGTGTTTATACTGTACATTGACCTTATATTTGCAGTGTTTTGCAGTGTTCACATTGTGGTCTATAAACCACCTTGCAGAGCACCTTTGGATAAGCCCTGTGAATAATCTCTCCAACATGGATAAGGAAATAGCCTTTGAGAAGCTCATGGTGCCTGGATACATTGCAGGGAAACCTGTCTCTTAACCCTAGATGCTTTCCAGACTCATTCATCTACAATGTATAATATAACTGATGCATGACTCCACAATAAAAAAAGAATCTCAGCTTGCAAATGTGAAGATACGATGTTTCTTTGAGTGGACCCTCTCTCTGTATGCTCTTGTTGTTGTTTGGTGCCATTAACGGGGATCCAACTCATAGTGACCCTATGTACAACAGAGTGAAACACTCCCCGACACAGTGCCATGCCCAGCATTATGTCACTGCTTCTCTGCTTTTCATAGGGGTTTCAAGGGTGGATTGGTTCAGAAGTGGATTGCCAGGTACTTCTTCCTAGTCTACAACAACTGGTACTCCCAGATGGTCTCTTATCTAAGGACTATCCGGGCTGACCCTGCTTTGCTTCCTCAATCAGGCAAAATCAGTTGCTATGGTGCTATGGCTGCAGATATATACATATATTCATAAACATCAGCATGATAATTACCAAGAAAAAATACAATATTATTTTTAATGAATTATTTATTACAATGACAGGAAGACTCTGGATGCAAACATGTTCACTATATAATTTCTCCAGCAGTAACTTAAAGCTAGACATACAAAAAGACAACCACCAATTCAAGAAGTTGGTTTTGAATTTTTAGCTGTGGTACCAAGTGGTTAGGATCACCATGTGGTCAATCTAATTAATTGTGTGACAACTTGCTACTCCAAGTCTCCCCACAACACAAACTACTGAAACATGTTGAACATAAGTCAATATAAACAAAACATTTTTAAACAGACTGATGGATTTATGTCATAAACACACTTGCATGTGAATATTAGGCAAGCATAATTTGAATCTCTCTAAAAATGTCATTTTTAGAAATTAAAAGTTTATAAAGTTAATGGTGTTGGCCTCCAGAATTGATATGGATAAAAACATATAATAAAAAAATAATTAAGGTCATTTAAAACAAATTCTAAATTTTTGTGACTCTAATATATGATGTTGAAAAAATTCTTAAAAGTGCTACCTAGTAATGTAGGGTTTTATCATTTTCAATTCACTATCACTAGTGACATTATAAAATATTTATCAGAGATTCAATATTGGTTTCCTTAGACACGAAAAAATGCTAAGTATGGAAACTATTAAAACTTATTGTTACTCCTTTTTGAAAAGGAATAACAGGAAATAACAGGATATACCTATAAAAATAATAAGGCTCATTTTCAATAAACATATCAGAACTTGATCATACAAATGGAGTTTCCCCTTTGAGAGGACATATACTTATTTGATATTGGCATCATTTAAAATGTTTTTGAGACTCCTTCTTATGCTGGCCTTGAAAGATAGCACACAGCATGCAAGAAAATTTACTCCATTGCCTACCTTACTTTTCCCTTTTACTTTGAAAGATGTTTCAAGTGGCTTTTGCCTGTTTCCAAAGGGAGTAAAAGTATATATGTCAATTTTTAAAGAATTAAAATTTTCCATGATTATTCACATTAACAACATATAATAGTTTTCTAAGTATACCTCAAAACTAATTTCAAGTGTGGGGGCATTATACATTAGGAAACAAGGAACACACCCTTTCATCTACTTTAAAAGGGTCACACTTGTTTGATGTCTATATTCTGTTACATTCATTCAGGTCAACCATTAAGTATAAGTCCTACAGGATACAGACCATGCCATTTCAATTGTATAATTCTCTTCTCTCATCTCCTCTTTCCCCTGAGCATTGCGAACAAAAATCAGACCTGAGGCTGGTGTTCAAAAAAATGTTGGTTGACTTGAAGTGACATGAACTTATTAGATCAATGAATAGATAGAGCTATATATTGTACATTTAATATTTATCTTCATTTTTCTATGGATCAGGCCATAGTTATATTTATGATATATGCACATTAAAACTCTTTGATGATTTTCTATAAATTAAGGAGTTGTATCATATAAATCATAGCAAATAAGCCAGATCACTAAAGGCCTTAATAGATGAGTACTTTATGTCAATTCCTATTTATATTCCTTTACATATTTTAGTTTTAGAATTCTTGCTAGTCAAACTTCTTTCTGGGAAAAGAACTATAAGAATTTATACTCAGTAGGAATCAATCATGATATAAGTAGATTCCCCTTCCGTAGTTCATATTTTAAGGCCAAGAAGATCAACCTGTAGCTAAAGACATTAGCTTCAATGTTATTAGAAATCCAAACTGACTAGACTGTGCAAGGCTAGTCACTGTTATGCTGCTTATCCCTCATTTGGGACAATTGATTATTAAATGGAGCTGGTTATTTGTTGACAAGATTTCATGCTTAGGGAGGAGATTTTCTGTAATGATTGGTCTGAATTATACCATCTACTACAATAAAATGTCCTAACCTAACAAACAAAACTTTGTAAAGTTTTAAGTTAAAACACTGAAGCAACATTAAATTTAAAAGTATTATGTATTACCTTCATTTTAATGCTGCATATTATATATACATTCAGGAACTGAAAAGATGGAAGAAGATCTAGATCAGTTTACATTTGTACCTGTGGACAGGTGCTCCTTGTTGGAACTATTATCAGAAAAGAAAGAGGACTATAGAATGACTTAAACAATGATTTTCTAGAATTAGAATTTGAGTATTTTCAATGAGTAATTACACTTTCAATATACTTTGGGTAAGGTATTAGCAAGTCCACTATAGACTAATAACAGCATTGCGTTTATTTGAAAATAAACAGATTTCATGCTTGAGTTTCCTAATTTGTTCAAATCCAATTTCTACAGTGACATTCCATTTAGCACATCTTGCAGGTGCACACCTTTGCTATCCATGAGTGATGCCTTGACTGACCTAGAAAAAAAACATATACTTGGGTTATATGGTGATATACAGAAAGAGGAAAGAAGAAAGGAAGGAGGGGAAGGGAGGGAGGACTGAGGGAAGAAATGAGGAAAATAAAAGAAAAAGGTACAGCCTATGACATTTACATTTCTTTTCCATACTAACATAAACTATTATAAAATCATATTCTTGTCTTATCAACTAGGTAAATATGTTTTAATTGCACACATTATCAATAGGCTTTTTTTTTTTTTAAATTGCCAAGGACGAAGGAAGTTTCTAACAAGATGACTTTGGTTTGAAGTTAGTAATTTCCATCAATTTCAAACAGTTTCATACAGAAACACATGACTGCAGGATTAGGGTCAAATCTTATGAATAGTAGTTGAAATATGAATTGAGTTACAGAATTAAAAAATCATTGATTTCTCAGACTACCTGGATGATTACCTCTGCAAGCTAAAAAAGCACCCACATGATGTAAATGAATTTGGCTATCAAACTAATTGGAGAACTATGCATTAATTATTTTTATGCTAATCATATGGCTCTGAGGAGTAACTCCCAAACCTACCGCAAAACCCAAAAGGCTGATTCTTTGATTTAGTTAAATAGTTTGTTGGTGTTGTTAGGTGTCATTGAGTTGGGGTTCGACTCACAGCAAGTGACCATACATAAAACAGAATGAAATATTCCCCAACACTGTGCCTTGCCTAGCTCTATGTCAGTGCTTGTCTGCTACTCATTGGGTTGTCAATGGCTGATTGTTTCCAGGTCCCTCTCCTGTTTTAGCAGTGTTGAGAGTGTGGAGAGTGTGAAGACTGTGGAGTAACACTCTACCAACAGAGCTAGACTCCAGTTAAACTAATATTGTATACTAAATGTGTGTGGGTGAACTAGTCTATAGTTTTATATTCCCTTAGAAAATTATGATGCTGATGCTTAAGTTTTCCCTTTGGGCAAATTAATAAAAATATTGATATTGCTAAACACAACCAGAAGAAAGATCTTGTACGTTACTACTGAAATTATTCTTGCCTCTTCTAGAACATATTTTTTTTAGCACCAGCCATAAGAAGTGTGTTCTTGATGGCAATGAGTGATGTGCTGCTCACACAGTCTGCATTTTTCTGCTTCATGCATCATCATCAGCCATCACCAACACTCTAGTCCTGAATCTGTCCTACTTTCTGTTACCTGGTTTTTGCTAGTGATTCATGAGCCACAATAGTAAAAGGAAAAAAAAAAAATCCACCTTGGTTTTTTACAATGTATTATCCTCTGCAAACACTATGAGAAATCTAGTTTTGTTCATCAGATTCATGCAAATGTAATATTGATTGACAATGATGTATATAGATCCACACACATAATGTGCTACATAAAAACCACTAAAATGTTCTATTAATGGTAGAATGCATACTGATTATAAACTACTTCAGTATTGATGTGAAAACTTGTGTGAATGCATTTTTTTGTACTTCCAAGCTCTTTCTTGTCACTATTTTCAGCTGAAGCTACTTTTAAGGGCAGTCCTTAGAACATTAGGAAGTAAAAGTCTCTAAAAGGGATAAACACTCAAGGTCTCATTAATATTTGCATTAAAAGTGTGAATGCTGCACTGCAGTTTTCATCAACATGAGTGTAAAGATAAAGGGCAAAAAATCATTTAAAAAATATTGTGGAGCATATGGATTGAACTTTAATCTCTGTAGAGAAAACAGTCAACAAGAGTTAACTAGTGCTGGGCGTGGTGGTGCATGCCTGTAATCCTCCTGTAATCCCAGCTGCTGTGAGGCGGAGGTGGGAGGATTGCAAGTTCGAGACCAGAGGTAGTCTTTGTAATTTAGTGAGACCCTGTCTCTAAAACGTAAAAATTGGGCTGGGAGTGCAGTTCAGTGGTCCAGCACTTACAGAGGATGCAGGCGCGAGGCCCTGGGTTCAACCCCCAGTAGTTAACTAGTAAGTAGTTAACTAGTAAAAGATGCAACTGAACTATTTTTGTGAAAACACTTTTCAGACTTAAAAGCAACCAGGCCTTAAAGAGCCAAGGAAAGAAAGCCTAATGGCCCTAAAATCACAAAAATTGGAGCTGCAAGTTCATGATGTTGTCTCAGTGCTTCTATTACTAGACATCAAAGTTATTCCCATAGGTTTCAGGAGTGTATAAATGCCAGTGAAGGAGCAAGTAGACTTCACAGAGTCTAAGATAGAAACTCCAATCTGAGATTCACCTGTGAGTCGAAACTCTTTGCTAATGAATTATTCCAAAGAAAAGACACTGCCAAGGGATACTCTCCTGAATCAGACAAGACCTCCAGGTTCACTAGCAGGGTCAAAGTAACAGGAATGGTCTGGTCTAAAGGTGCTTTGCCAACCTTAATGGACTCCAGGCACTCACCTGGGTATACAGCTTGAACCAATAAAGAGATCACAATGGCATGATGAATAAGGGAGAGCACTCTAGAGGCCAGGTGAACAACCACTCCACAAGGCATCTAAGTTGTGACCTATATGCAGACTTCAATCTATTTACAAATGGATCATCCAAGTAAACTTAGTTTTGAAAAAGGAGTGATGCCAATGTAAAAATAATCTACATACTGAGTCCAAAATCCATTTTATTCAAAGATAATTCACAAAATCAACTTTACTATTTTACTTGAATGCTAAAAATTTGATTTTATTAAGGACATTTAAAAAGTCACTACATTTAAAGGTATTAACTTCAACTTTTTCTAAAAATCTATTTTAGTTTTTCTGTGTTTAAATGACCCTCTTGCTTTCTGCATATTAAAATAAGTTGATATTAGCAATATGAAGTGACAATAGCTATAGTAAAATGATGGCTAGAGAATTTGCAAAGAAAAGACTCTGGAAAGAAACAATATATGAAGTAATATTCTTGAACTGTACTTGGATGGGAAAAGGATTTTTGTTTTTGTTTTCTATATACCATTCAAATAATCGGTCTATTCATTTCAAATGATGTAATACATTTATTAGTCATTTAACATTATATAGATTAAACTACATAAGGTCAGTATCCATTAAAGCTAGAAGACTGAGGACATTCAATTTTGTATCTGGGGGATTTTGCACGTATATGAAAATGTTTAAAAGAATCTTAAATGAATGATAACATTTCAGTTTAAAATTGTAAGAATGATGTATTTAGGCTTAAGTATTCTCCTTTCCATATAATGTGCATACTAATAACAAAGGTTTAGCTACTGAAACAACTTTACTAGTTTGAAGACATCTTCCCAAATCTCACTACTTAAAAACCCCAAATTTGGTTTTTCTTTTAACTAAGTTAATATTTTCCAGAGAAATATCTCTCATACATGGTAAAATAGAGGTAACTGAATCACCATAGTAATGCTTATTATTATGGAGTGCCTGCATTTTGAACCACTGGATATTTTGAAGTTTTTGGACATTGAAAAGTGAACAGTCATATTTTCATAGTTCAATAAAGTCCCTTGATGCTACCAAATGCATATAAGAAAAACAAAACTTATTTTCCTCTGCGTTCCCTTCTAAGAATTTTGTCTGCTGAATACTTCTACTTCAAGGAAATGAGCTCTCTCATCGAAATCTTTCTTACTAAGCAAGCACCTCTGTCAGAAGTGTCTTAATTTCTTATCACAGAATTTTATCTACACAAGGAACAATAAATAATTCATGCCACTGCCTCTTTGTTGTGTGTCCCTGAACTGCACAGAGCTGGAAGGCTGACAGCTGTGTCAGGACAAGCACCAAAGATCTGACATGACAAGTGACTAACAAGTTTCTTTCAGTTCATAGTGAACGAAGACAATGGCCCAAAGTGCAGAAAGAAATGCAGAAACAAAATAAAACTGCTTCTTTCTTTTTACCTAAGTGTTTGCTATGAGCTTATTTCCAACCTACAAGCCCTGGTCATTTTATAGGACTGCCCAGCCCCCTTTATTCCTCACACTCACTTGGCCATTTACGCCTGGCCACGGATCAATATGAGCAATTCTTGGAGAAATACGATGTCTCCATGACAACCAAGCCACAAATTCTCAGTGGAAGGCAGTGAGACCAGTAGTGAACCCTCCAGAGGTTTCTAGGCCTATAAGGCAAGATGTCTTAAAATGCAGGAATGGACAGAGGAAAAAGCCAGAGTAATTCATTCTTTATTACCAGTTTAATGATGCCCGATGTATAGAACAGTACTCACTCTTTAAGATTCTTTATCAGCACCTACATGTTCTAATTAATCCTTCATTTTTTGATATGCTCTTTTGTTTGCATCAGTCAGAATAAGTTATATGTGAACCTCACTGTAAGTCCACTCTTAGTAAGGGACAATGGAGATTTATCCTACTTTTGAAATGGTAATAATGCTCATTTAGTGTCAAAAACAATGAACACTTAGGTAAACACTTGACTCATGGATTTAACTGCCTGACAAAATGGTTGATAGGAATTGGTTTATTAAGACACTTAAAAAACCTAGACAGAACTAGGCAATTTTAGTTTAAACTAAAAGTAATTCTAAAACAATCTTTATTACAAAAACTTAACACAGCCATTACCCTTTCCTTTTTATAGTGAGACTAATCTACATGTTTCTTTTGAATATCATGGCAGTGAGCGGGACTAATTTGCTCATTAAAAATTTCTGTCATCTCTAAAGATGCCATCTCCCTCTCTGTGCCATAAGACACTGAAGTGGAAGTGTGGTTGAGAATGGGCACATGGTAGCAGTTCATCTTTTGAGGAATCTGGGTGTAGTGTAGGGGCTTATATACAATGCCATCACCACTAGGCCTGTTGGGGTTCTGAGATGACTTAGGGGACCTGACACAGATTGCAGGCTGCACCTTTCACTGAAAATTAAATCTCAGTAGTTCTCCTCGGGGAAGGATCAGGGGACTGTTTGCAGCTGCCCCCTGTCAGTGAAGGCTACAGATTTGGAAATCTCTTAACTAAGCTGACAGGCCACAGAGAGGATGAATCAAAAATATGATACACGGATCAGCACACAAAGATGTGAGAGGGTAGAGGGTCCCCAGTAGCCAGATAAAACAGGAGAGAGAAATATTCAGTGGGGGGAGATATCTAACTCTTTCACTCATGGTAATAAGGTACCTTCTAGGATCTCCTGGCTTTGTAGCAATCCAGGAATGTCATTCAACTCTTGCAAGGTATTTTTTTTCTTTTAATTGATTAGTCATTAAAATTGCACATGCTTCAAAACAAAACAAAAACAGAAACAAAAATCTATGCTTAAATCTTTCTGGCTGTACTCTTCTAGCACATTTCTGTCCATTCTCTCCATAATAAATAAATATAAATAAATAAATAAATGTATATAACTCTGACCTAAAACATTTTATTGCATGGGCTACCATTTTCTTTCCTTTTGTTTGACAATATCCTTTCTTGTCATGTTAAAATGCTCTCTGTCCACTTAGAAGTTTGTTGGTATTTAGAAAGAGAAGTAAAATTGTAGTGATGACAATTTGTTTGTCTTTTCTGTCCATCTCCATTTCTGCTTGACTCCTGTTAGACGTCATTGTTTGAAATATTTAAAATGTCAACATTTCTCTAATTTCCAATCTCTGTGTGTATTAACCAGTTTAGCTTAAAATTGATGATAATGAACTAATAGTGTCAGCTTCCCTTCTCAGTCATAAAGCCTTTGTACTTCCTCCAACTGAATTCTTGATGAAAGAGGAAAAGATAACAGCTCCACACTGTGACCTCTGGAGGTGACCATTAATTTGACAGTGCAGCTGCTAAGAGAGAACAGCATTACAATGTCCTCTCCCCCCACACCCTTCCAAGGACCCCAAAGCTGTGTCAAATTCATCATTTTATAGTTGACTATTTTTAAATGGCTTTCACCTGGACTCTCAGACTCTTCCAAGACACATCTGTCAGGCATGTCCTCAGCGACTTGGAAGTTTGCCGAGTTTGAGTTGCTGTCATGCTTGACTGGACTGACTGGAGCTATTAAAAAAAGAGAGAGAGAAAGAGAAAAGAAAGAAAAAGGGAATGATGAAAAAGTAGTAGCAAACACCATTAGAACATTTCTGTCCTGCTGATATTTCCAGGGACACACTATGTAAACACAAATAATAAATTGAAATAAAATGTATCCTCTAAGTATTTATTGGCAGACATGTAATTAGTTGAAAAATCTATAGATGTGACTTTATCTTAGAAGAAAAATAAGTTCACAGCATCAGCTTAAAAGCTACAAAGTAACAAAGTAATGCCTTCAAAGTAGAAATCGTATTTTTAATGCATAAATCTAAAACAATATAGTCAATTAAGGGGGACAGGACACAGAGAGAAGAACATCAGGATACTCAATTAGAAACAGCTCTACGCCAGTGATGTGACTTCCTTTTATTGCACAAATAGCTAATGAACACTTTAAATGCATTCTGATTCTCTTTCATTAACTTAAAAATTATAGTACCAAACACTCAAAAAAAATCTTATAAAAAGTAAATCTTAAAACATATAATAAATACACTGACAATGATAAGAAGGCGGCCGATTGTTTTGAACAGTAAGTAGGTCTCCTAACAACTTGTCACTACATACTAATTCCTAAGTGGGAACCATGACCAGAAACAGAAGCTAGTATAAGAGTCTAAAATTTCCTATGACACATTACACCCACTAACTCTATTTAAGAAACAGCTTTAAATTTCTGCATTTTCCAACAGGTTGTAACACTTGGTCTAAATTATCTCCATCAGTAACATATTCCCATGTTACACTTGTCTTAGTAATCATCTGTTAGAAAAAGTGGGCCTTGTCTTCAAGAAACTCAGAGAAACAAAACAAAATGAAACAAGCCTCCAAGCACATAAATTATGTCACACTTGCTAACCTGAAACCAAATGCTATGAACATAAATACACACACAAACGCACACACACACACACACTATCTAGTACAGTGGTATTTTACATATTATAAATTTCTGTAGGAAATACTACCACTGTCTCTTCAGCTCTTGATAACGCACACAACATATTTATAAGCCATACATGCAGTAAACAAAATATATCTATATATAAGTCATACAGGAAATATATTTGTTGGCACAGGGCCACTGTTACTAAACCTCCATTAGGAGACTAGAGAGCAGCGCAGAAGCCAGAGACTGTGTCACTTCACACTTTGTATAAGTGACACAAAGGTGTCCTGCCTGAGGTCCGAGCAGCATTAGCAGTAAGCACACCTGCCACACTCCTCTGCCTATTTTAATGGAGTGTGCAGAGCTCAGGCAGGTATAACCTGGGGCCCACGCAAACGAACTTTCCTGGAAATTAGTAACATAATTCTGGTCAAATATGCCCTCCAGACAGTAAAATATAGGAAAAGCATGAAATTCTTATTTTAAATAAATAAACCTGATTTTTTTTCATTTTGGACATTTGAATTTCCTGGAAAAAATAAAAAAATAGATACTGTGTCTGTTTCATTCATTTCTGCGTGTACTGATATAACAGGGTTTGGGCCATAGGAAATAATTTTGAACGATTTGTGAAATGAGTGAGTGAACAAATGACCAAGGTGCCAGCCTAGATGTCCTCCTAACCCAAAGGACATGTGCTTTCAATTATCTTTCGGTTAGCTAGGTTCACTTGAGACCATGGTGATGTATTTACAAATGTTGATGTGCTTTAGTCTGGGATTCGGAAGGAGAGGCCTAAGTAGTTACTGATGTAGCTAACTTTAATTTTCCTCAGTTTAAATCATACTTATAGATTATTTTCGAATCCATAGATTTTTGTGAGATGTTTAAGTGGGATAGTTAAATGCATCAAAGCTACAGAAAACTATTACAGTGGTCAAAATGTCCTGGCTTTTTTTTTTTTTTTAATGATTTTTATCTGTATATACCTTACTTGTTAATTTTCTAAAGTATTTGCACTGGTATTTATAATAAGGAATCAATCATGTGACTAAATCTTTTACAAGAAGCCAATGAGGAAGCACCTCTATTTGAGCAAACACACTGCACCTGTCATCCAATACACTGTTTTTTCATAATTTAACTTTCCTCTATTCATTCATTTATTCATTTCTCCAACAAATATTTGTCAAGCAACAAATATTTAAAGATGCTATTCTAAGTCAGAGATCTCAAAGGGGAAGAGAATATAGTATTAAAACAATAAAGTATGGACATGCCTACAACCAATTTTAGTGACAATAAAATGGGCCTAGGATGAAATGATATCCCAAATCTCTCCAGAAAGCTAGAAAGGTAAATGCAGTTTTTTTTTTTTTAATCCACAAAGTCTTCATTAAATTCCCTCTAGTAGGTATTATGCAGCTATTTTTGCCTCCACCTCTGATTTTGGAGCGTGTAGTTTATGTGAGGGTAGAGGAATTTGGAAAAGGTTATTCAGATATTTTGCTTAATTACAAGTTAGCTTCCAAATCTGAAGTGGTACAAGATTTGTCATATTTACGGGATAGTTCATAGTGCATCCAATTAATCGCACTGTAGAAGAAATGACTACAGTATGTCAGTTGGGAACAGCAGGTTTCTGAGAGGTTAATTACTGCCATTCTACTTTTCCTTTGTTTTTTTGATAGGCTAATCCTTGCAATTGTTCTTTTGGGTGTTTCCTGTGATCTTTCACCATTAAACTCTGACATGATGTGTGACCAAGGTTTTTCTAATGAATCATTTCAAAACTGGTGAAATCAACAAATATTGATCTAGTGCTTACTATGGGTAGAGCTCTTTGTTAGACAGTAAGGGGTAAAGAAATGAAGGCACTGTTACTGTGCCCTCATACAACTTGGGGTCTAGAGAAAGTACAATGAATTTAACTGGTGGGAACATTACAGACCACATTATAGAACAACATGCTTTATAGGAATGGAGGGGAGAATTCTTTTAGAATAAAGTAAAACAAAGGTGAAGGAATTGGATTTCCTTGAGTGGGAATTTGGGAAGCCCAAAGGGAACTCATTCACACAAAAGACAAAGGTGTGAACACAGACATAGCCAAAAATTAAAAATAAATTGGCCAAGAGTCACAGACGTATTTGTTGATGTTACTATCTACTTGGTATGTATTTTTAATGTTTTCTTATTTGTCTCTTTGAACTTTTCCTGAATTGCTGTTGTTGGCCAATTCTTCTCACCTGTAGAAGTTAGCTATAGACAAGGTTTTTCCTTGTCCTAGATAGTCAATAATTTGATCTTTGCTGATGGTAGGCCCATTTATCACGGTAAGTTGTCCTTTCACTATACATATTGACTTTTATTTATCAATACCAAAGTCCATTTGTAGCTCATCACTAAAGTTCTTGGATATTTTCGGTAGTTTTTGAAGGTGCATTTCAGAGCTTGGCAGAGATACTTTTGACATCAATACAGTGCAAATGGTTGTAAGACCCATCTTTAGATTAAAATCAACTGTTTATCTCCTCTATAAGGATGTCTGAAATAGTCCACATTTGGAGGGTAGGGGCCCCTAAATACAAAGTCTTCTTGATAGTCTTATCACTGAAAGATGTAAGGCTGTTCCATTTATTCATCTCACACCTCAAAATATCAACAATTAAACGGCCAGTGTTCTATATAGCTCTGCAATATCTTTAGTAGCTACACAGAGAGTCATGTGCTTTGTATGAATGTGTTTGACTGCAGCACTGCTGGCCTAGAGTGTAATTCTTCTAGATCCTAAAGAAATGAATTGTTTAGCCAAAGACAATAAAGAATCTGTAGATTTTAAACTGTATTCATGAATGTCTTACAAGGAATCTCAAAGACTGTATGGGAAAGGTTGTATTGTTTTACAAAATCTGGAGGCAGGGCCAGGGGTAATCCACCTCCACCTCCCTCTGTTCTTTATTCTGGTTTCAGCTAAATTTTAAACATGCCCTCCTTTCTTTTCTCATCATTTGCAGGGAGGTAATATTTGCTGTCAAAGGTAGCTAGGCATAGCCAGCAAACAACTCCAAGAAATATCCACCTACCCTCCACAAGAGAATGACCATCGGAAAAAAAAATTTCCAACCAGTTCAAAAAACAGCAGATGATCTTCTGAGCTAGGCCACTACTGTCAAACAGAGCCCTTGCTAAAAATCCATACAGTTTACAGTGTGAATAAAATCTGCAGCTCCAAATAATGTTTTCAATACAATGACTTATAAATGATTTTTAAAAAGATCCCATTCATCACATGTATAGGCTTTTTGGAAGTAATGGGGATATTTATAGGAAAATCATTAATAAAGAGATATGACAGTTTGAAATATTGGTCCAATGAATGGAACAAACCACTGTAGCATCAGATAAAGGCCAAACAAAAATCTTAATCACTTATTAATCAAGGACATAAAAATGATGTACAGATCCCAGAGGTCAGGCCCCACTGAATGAGAGACCTGAGTTCAAATCTATTAGGTGAGTATGGTGGCAAGAGCTCATCACTTTCTTGTCTAATAATTTAGGTCTCTTCCCAATCTGAAGGAGTCACTACAAAGTTGTTATTGTTAGATGTCATGGAGTAGAGTCCAAGTCATAGCAACCCAATGCACAACAGAAATGAACACTACCTGACTCTGTGGCATGCCCAACACTATGTCAGTGCTTCTCTGCTAGTCACATGGTTTTCAATGGCTGACTGTTTTGGCATTATTTGGGGAGTGGACTGCCAGGTCATTCTCATGTTTTTGCAGTGCTAGGGATTGAACCTAGGGCCTCAGAGTATGCAGAGCAAGCACTCTACTAACTGAGCTAAATCCTAACTCCTCACTATATAACAAAAAACAAAACAAAACAAAAATCTTCCTAGAAGAAAGAAAAATGGCACTAAATTCAGGTAGAAGTAAATGTTAATGCAATATTGGTAGATCACAAAAAATTATTTTAAATTAGAGGGAGGTATAATCCATGAAAAGACTTCAAGTGATAACACCAAGTTCATAAACAAAGAAGTTACTTGAACAGCCTCATGAATTCAGTCTACAAAGAGGCTTTTCTCTGGACAGATGTCTTATCAGGAAAGCACATCAAGCTAAAGAACTGTGTACATATTGCCCCTACTTTAAAGAGTGTTTACTGAGATATTCTTGATTATATTTGAATAGCAATAGCTATATCCTGCATCAGACTCCAGGCCTACTTTGTCTTCAATGTGGGTTGGAAACTGGATAAAGAAATCATTGCTGTTGCTGTTTAGTGCTATCCAGTTGGGTCCAATTCATAGCGACCTTATGCACAACAGAATGAAACACTCCTGGACATGGTTTCATGTCCAGCACTATGTCAGTGCTTCTCTGTTATTTGTAGAGCTTTTCATGGCTGACATATTCAGGATTGTTTCAGGAGTGGGTTGCAGGTCCTTCTCACGTTTTTGTGGTTCTGGAGATTGAACTCGGGGGCCTCAGACAGTGCAGAGTAGCACTCTACCAACTGAGCTAAACCCCTGTCCCCCCAAATCAAATAGGTGCCAAAAATTAAACTAGATATCTAATGCTTCTTTATAACTAAGTAATAACTACATTATGGACAAGTTCAGTAAGAGGAGTTAACACTACCCTTATGTGTTTTTGCCATCCTCTTGCAATTATAATCTGATATGGAATATTACTTTCTAGGTGATATTTTCTAGCATGAATTGCTTTAAGGATGACATATTTTTCAACTAGTAAAGAAATGAATTTTGCAAAATGCTGTGAAGAGTAAGCATTATGTTGGTATCCTTACCTAGATGTATAGTATTTATTATTTTATTTAAAGATATGTAAACACAGAGAGGATCATCATCTTGACTAATTACGTTAAGGGGGAAAAATCTACGTAAAGCTAACTTCTACAGGTGAGAAGTATGGCCAGATGACCTAATTAATTTGGGGAAAAGAAATATGTGAATGAGAAAGATACATCAACTGTATGTTGAATATTTTCAAATGTTCATTCTTCTCAAATCCAAAAGTTCTTTTTTAATTTAGGATGTCTGAACAATGAGCTGTTTTGCCCAGGCTGGTAAACAGGTATTACACCTCTAGCATATTGCAAGGCCCAGGCAGGTGTGTATTGGTACTTATCAAAAGACTATGGGAAATTGTTCACAAGGACTCCTACGAATGAAAAAAAGTAATGAATAACTTCTCCTGCAGTAATTAAGGGGAAAATCTTCAGGTCAGGTCTAGAGTTTACAACTGAAATTTACTCAAACATCTTCAATAATTTATTATTAATGCTAACAGGTAGTGGGGCTGGGATTTAGCTTAGTTGGTAGACTGCTTCTCTACAGTCGCTGAGGTCCCAGCTTCAATTCCCAGCACCACAAAAATGGGAGAAGGATGTGGCAATCCACTCCCGAGGCAATCTCGAAACAATCAGCCATTGAAAACCCTATGAGAGTCGCTATGAGTTGGATATGACTCCATTTCACCTAACAACAACAACAGGTACTTTGCATAAAAAGACACTATTTGCCTTATTTTTGAACAGAAAATAAAATTCTTTGCTGCTTAGCATTCAAATATATAAATTTACTGTAAGCAAAACACCCTATTGAGTGAATTTCTGGGTTCTTAAGGAAGCAATGTTTTGCACTGGAAAAACTAAATAAGACAGAAGATTTGGTTTTCATTCTCACCTCTACTCTTAGTAGTATGACCTTAGGTGTGCCACTTCATTTTCCTGGCTTCAGATTTATTTTTTAAATAAAATTATGAAGTTAGACTGGACAGCCTCTTTGATGTCCTTTGGCTCTGAGACTCACATATTCTCAAGACCAACCACCCAACCACTCACTCAGGATCTTATAGAGCAGGATTCTGAAAAAGTAAGTGACACTTTCCTAGCCTTGGAAATAATAAGGACTTCTGACTTCTTTTTCTGAATTAAAAAAGATTAAAGTAAGATTATTATTTACATACATGAGGACTGGCTCCTTCTTGGCTTTAGTTCACTAGGCATGTAAAGATTAACAGTTTTTATTTGCCAAATGAGTGGGACAGGGTTAAGAGGAGGTGTGGTGTTGTAGAATTGTACTTTTCTTCATTCAAATCTCTTAAAGGAAGAAGTCACGAATCTTTCTGTTCTTTTTACATGTAAGAATGTGGCTTATGAGGTTATTGTGTCTTAGTCAAGGAGAGACAGTATAAGTTATAAAGTAGGAAAGGAAAATAATATGGAAAGACGCAACACTTTTCTCTCCTCTTGCTTTATTTCTTCACTCTCTTGTTGCCTAAATTTCTTTTTTCCCCGTACTGTTGGTGGGCTGAACCTAGGGCCTTGCACACACTTTGCAAGTGTTCTACAACTGAGCTGGACCCCCATCCCCTTTTTAAATAAGAGTCTCAGTTATGCAGGCTGCCTCTAGCTTCAAATTTGTGATTCTCCTGCCTCTGCCTCCTGAGTCACTGGGATTATAGGCGTGTACTATGGTGCCCGGCTCTATATTTCTTTATGTGCGCCTTCAGGGGGCCATTTCCTTGGCAGGCAGTGTTCCAAAGAGAACAGTGGAGAGCAAATGAGCAGGTACTTTTTTCTAAATATCAAATCAAAATAATGTCCATTACTTTGGTCTCTGAATATTACTGAGTAAATATAAAGTAGAAATACCTTATTTTGTATATTTATCCACAATTTGATAAAGAATATGAGAAAAGTAAGCTAGTGAAATCATCGAGCTTAATCCCAGCTTTTTACAAAATGTTGCTGTTGTTAGGTGCTGTCGAGTAAGTGTCAAACTCATAGTGACCCTGTGTACAAAAGGTAAAACACTATTATTGTCCTTCTCTGTTATTCATAGGGTTTTTAATGGCTGATTGTTTTTTGGGAGTAGGCTGCCAGGTCCTTCTCCCAAGCCTACAGCACCTAGTGTTCCCAGAAGATCTGACCCAGCTTAGCTTCTGAGATATGACAGGATTGGATGACACAGTGGTACAGCTGCAGGCTTTTACACAATTGTTGTTGTTAGGTACCGGGACTTAGGAGTATTTTCTCTCAAAGGATCCCTTCAACACTAGAGGGCTGAGTTTAACAATGAGTTTTAAGAATGTATAGAAGTTAACTTTTGTACTCTTCATGTAATGTAGGTTCTGTAAAAGTCACTTGATTTTTGTCATAAGGACCAAATCTACAGCAAGTAAAGAAATGCCATTTATTTTGCTTACTGTTCAGAAGAGCAAGAAAATACTAAGTTAAAAGCAGGAACAGATTCCAAAAAAGTAAACAAATATATCCTCATGTATTGACTAATTGAAGAACAGTCTAGGAGGAATTGATACTAAACATTCCAGCTTATATTTAAAAATGTAGAAGATCAGGAAAACAAAAGAGACCCTTTAATCAGAACAGCATCAGGCTACCATTTGAGACTAGAGATAAACATGATTTATATATGAACTTCAGATAAAGATTCACAGCACAGGGCAATTCAAACCACAGCAAGGTCTACAGCTATCCATAAGAGAAAGTACCAGAAACATTCCCCTTGAATCAGGGGAAGAAGAATCTGCCAAACTGTACTAGCATTGGAATCTATAAGAGCAGCAACCATTCTGCTGGCTGAACCTAAGACAAGACCATCAATATAAGGAGAATAGTTGGCAGGCAGTCTCAAATTCCCAGCTGATAGCCGTCTGTATCTCAGGGGAACATGTTTGTCGCAGATGGTTAGTCAAGTGTCAGAGCTCTTTCATCTCCCAGATAGGAAATGGGAAATAAGGAAATCAAATTATCTAGACTAAGCCTTTGTTTGGTAGTCTTTTGTCAACATTAAGAAGGATGTAAGGAAGAAAAGGTCTAACTTACCATATTTTGTACCATTAGGCTTAGTGACTCTGAAGGTGATTTATTTTTATTTGAATGACATCAAAATGGTATGTGAGTGCACTCGAGAACTTATTGAAAGTGAATGGAAGTCATGCTTGGATGCTAATAACACATTTTACCACCGTATTACAATGTAATCGGGGGTGAGCATCACTCTTCCCATGCTCCACACCCCACACATGCGTTCACACCAGCCGAGGAAAGCATAGGTAGTTGTTGGAATCCATTGTTTTTTTTTTTGTTGTTGTTGTTGTTTGTTTGTTTTTTAAATGGCTACACCTATTAAGTGTAGCTATTCACTTAACAATACTAATTTTGCTGGGAGACGAATAATAGAGAGATGCTTTCTTAAATCCTGAAGCTATATCACTGCATAATAGTCAATATATTTGGATGGACATCTCTTAAGAAATGGTTGCCTATAACATAGACATGACCTTGATAAGTAGAAGTCTCTCTCTCTTTCTTTCCCTTACCCTTTGAGACAAGTTCTTGATAAGTAGCTCACACTGGCCTGGAATTCACTATGTAGCCTAGGCTGCACTCTAATTGGAAATTTTTCTGCCTCAGTTTCCCAAGTGCTGCAGTTACAGGTGTGCACTACCAGTTCTGGCTGAGAGTCACATTTGGATACTAGACAATCCAGTGATATCTATAAAAAGGATGAGAAATATGCCTAAAGAAAGCAAAATGTTTAAGAGCAAACATGCATGTGAATAAAGAGAAACTAGTAACTGTAATCTAAGGAGACATATAGAAAGGTAGGTGCAACACAAAACAGACATTATCGTAACTGGAGGACTAAGAAATAGGAAATAGAGAGTAAAAGACTCACAGATATTTCTAGATAGGACAGTGTACAAGACTGATGTGAAACATTCCTCTTATTCTGTTTTTACAAATTGTTTGGAATAATGGATGGTAAAATCACCATGACACGAAGGGTTCCTCAGTTGAAAAATGTTGGACTAACTAGATACATTATAGAAAACAACTGTAAGGCAGAATCAATGAGAATAAATGTTGCATACACACTTTGGCACTTTGGTACAGTTAAGTTCTGGCAAGCATTTAATGGAAACATAATCCAAAATATGTGTAGTAAGAATGTGGCACTGAGCTATCAGTTGCTATGACTCAGGGACATGGTATCAATGTAAAAATGTAGGCAAATGAGTAACAGGAAGCTGATACTTTAGAAAGGAATGAGCAACACAAGAAACCAATCACAGAAGAACCAAGTGAGCCCATGAGGTTTCAGTCTAGAAGAAATCTGAATGATATGAATGGTATTTGTAAAACTGCTAACAAGCTGTAAATAGTTCTGTTATTTTCTCACCTCCAATTCCCCTGACTGCCATGATTGTACTATCCTTCTACTTTCCATTACCAGAGTCACTCTGTTTTAATAGCCTGAAAGTAGAGGACTCTACTTCTACTCATTCTTTAAGCTGAGATACACATCCCATCTCTAAAACCAAAGTCTTGTCTTGGAGTTCCTACATGGAAAATTATCTCCCATAATGATCTCTATTCAACCAGCAATGGGGGATTCTGGATCCATGGATTTTAAGAACTTGGATACTAAAGTCTCAACTAACATTGGGAAGTTTCTCAAATGATGTTAACCCTCCCTCCAACCTTCCCATTTCAGACTCTGATATCAAGTACTTCAGCTGCACCACACCACTCCTTGTCCACTGGATATGTCATTAATTTTCTGTATCAATGCCTTTGTGCAATTCCCTAGCTACAGATATTTCTTATCCTAAATTCCAATTCTGTGTTCATCAAAACATCACTCTTTATTGAAGGTTTAGTTCAAATTCCATCTTTTCTATGATATCTTCATTAATCTACCAATTAACATTTCTCTCCCCTATTCTATCTTTGTTGTTGTTTGTTGTTGGGTGCTGTCAAGTTAGATCGACTCAGTTACCCTATGTACAACAGAACAAAATACAACCCAACGCTGTACCATGCACACAATTTTTTATATTTGAGCTCAATGTTGTAGCCACTATGTTTCTTATTTTGAGTCATGTCATATTGGCAAAAGGAGGTCCCAGGGGCTTGACTCCATTCTGGCCATTAAGGTTGACTCTACTTTGAGGAGGCAACTCTTCCCCAATTATTTCTTGAATGTCTTCCAGCCTGGGGGGGATCATTTTCCAGTCCTATACTTGACAGTGCTTCTCTGATGTATATAGAGTTGTCAATGGCTAATTGTTTTGGGAGTGGGCCGGTAGATCCTTCTCCCTAGCCTGTCTTAGTCTGGAAGCTCAGCTGAAACAGACAGACGTGTACGGGGTTCTATCTTTATTAGTTCTTTATCTGACCTGTATTATAGTTTTAATCTCATTCTTTGTATCTCACATTTAACTATCCCACTTAGGTGCATTAATAGGGAAGCAAGGTATTGGAGAAACATCTTAACATTTTGAGGCTGACATCATGAGGACAGCTTTGCCTCTATAATGTGAATATCTGGTGCTACACTCAGAATACAGGGCCAGAAAAAGCAGAGAACAGACAAAATATGTCAGTTTCTGTCATCCTTAGCTTGTCTCAGTCAGCTGGAATCATGCTGATTCCACACATAATGAATGTAATGCTCAGGATACTGCTTACTTATGGGTAATGATGGCTAAGGAAGTCTACTTTCTCTGCATTAGATGTTTATATAGATAATGAGTAGGTGATATCGAGCATGATGTCTAGACCAAAGCATCATTTATATAACATTTACTTCCCTACACTTTAAACAATGAAAGTAGGAGTCATACATTGCAAAAGATTACATCTACCCCTTACAAAAGGAGGAAAGATTTACTGATTTCACTCTCTTTTCCTTATGCTCATAAATCATAAAGTTAAATTTACCCCAGGGATTTCACTTCTCTGAACTCAATGTACAGGCATAAAACAAATTTTGTTCTCACAGGACATCCTATTTTTGTTTCATTAGTTCAAGGAAGGGGTCACTCAATTTTTAAAGCATTTAGTTTGATCTTTGTTATGATTCATGCTATCTAACATCCACAGACACATTCGATATACTGAAATGTATCTTATATATAAAAAGTGTCTCTAGAGTACCTTCACATAATGTCCTCAAAAGCAACACTACCGACACATGAGTCCAGGCAAAGTGACCAGAAATAGAAAATAAACTTATGTAATATTTAAACAACTATTTTTTTGGCCTAAGTTTCTATTCCAAGATAGATTTTTCTTCCTAAGAAAGTCAAAAACTTCCCCAGAAATAGGAAAGAGAACGCTCTTAAAAATTTCCCCCAAATATGAGGCCTGAATTTATACTCATTCTATTTTAACATTTTTATTCTGTGTTCAACCATCTCACCAATATTTCACTCTACAGAGGAGGTGATAACATTTTTATTAATGTAATAAAAGAAAAAAGAAATGAAGATGATTTGTCATAATTTAACTAGATAAAATGAATTCTGTGATCTTAATGTAAGAACAGACTATGATCTCTAAAAGAATACTGAATTATGGAAACATGATTTTTACATAATAGAGCTATTTGCACTTACCATTTAATCATATCAAACAATAATTCTGATGACTCTACTGGCTCATATGCCTTTTTTGTCTCTAAATTCTTTCCAGGGAAGAGTTATTTTAAAAGGTTTTCTCATATTCTATTGCTATTAAGGGTTCTTTTTTTTTTTTCTCTCCTGTAATAGCCAAAATTCTATTTACCATGCTGGGTAGCTACAGGGAACCCTGATCATTGGCCTTTGCATAGAATCTCCTTCCCTTCATGAATTAAAGATCACTTAGGTTTATTCCTGAAAAACAAACAGGGAGAGGAGATTCAGATTAAACTTTTTGCCAAATTATGGTTATTTTGTTTTAAAACCCTAAAGGTCTTTGATAGGAGGGTCAGCCCAAGCACAGCACACTTGGAGCCTGCACAATGGCAGCTGTGCTGGGAGGAAGTGGTTATTTCCTGGGCAGCTCTCATTTCCCACAGTAAGAAAGTTGTCCACCTTAGAGGCATTTGGTACAGCTAGAGGAGGGAGGTAAACAAAAATCCTTTAGAAGTCCATTTCATTGACAAATCTAAAACACAGATCAAATTGGCCTTCTTCCAACACTAAACAGCCCCCCAAATCCCCTTATCCTGTGAAACAGTATCTGAGATTCCAATCCACATATGGCACCAGACCCTGGCTTCTAGTCCGCCAGCTACTTATCCATGGAAGTGGCTCAAGGCTGACACTCAGATTGACTGGTTCACACTAATTTACTTCACACAGATTCCATTTATCTTCTAGAAGATCCCCTGGCAGCAGCTTATAATGGCATATCCTAGGATGCCTGCCTGTATGCGTTTTTAAAGCGGCAGTGCTTGATGAATCTGAGTCCAGAAAACAGTTCACAGATTGAGGGGTAGGTGCAATCAGAACACATCAACAGGCACAGCTGGGACTTGGTAGCTTGCTTGACTGGCTGGAGCAGCTGAGCATTAACTGTGTTTGCTATCTGTTGGCTGCTCACCATCACTGGGACAGATCAGAGAACCACCTCCTTTTTCCTTTACTACCAGAGGGAGGGGAGAAGGAGAGACAGAGAGAGAGAGAGGGAGAGGGAGAGGGAGAGGGAGAGGGAGAGAGAGACGGGGGGGAGAGAGAGAGAGAGAGAGAGAGAAAGTGAATCATGATACCATCCAAGTAACATGTGCAGTTACAGAAAAGGCTAATTTGATCATTTCACCTTTACTCTTTAAATACTATAATATTGCTGATCTTGGCAAAATTGCAACGGATAGTTCTAAAGTTAAGGTGCTGGATGGCTGGACTAGGCAAAAAGTGGCTAGAAAAAAAATGAAAGAGAATTCTAACTTGTTTTATTTACTTTCGACAATGAGGTCTGAAGGGCTGGCTGAGGTGAGACATGATTGTGGGGCTAGTTAGTTACCATCTAAAGCAAGGGAGCCAGCCTGCATACTCACTCTCTAATGTCTACCACAGAGCTTGGGAAAAGGCACAAAAGGGTTCCATATTTATCAAATGATAAATGAGTGGATGAATGTATTGACAAACAGGTCACTATTCTCTATTTTTGAAGCATAGTGAACCACTGGCCATTAACATGGTCAGTATGCAAAAGTAGGGCTTGAGGTCTTTTAATGGTGCTGAAGCTAACAGCATTAAACAATAACAATTCAGTGAAAAGTCTACCAAAGCAGCGGCAAAGCACATTTAGTACTTACAAGGTTAAACAGTGAGCTGCAGTAGCTGGTTGATGGAAAAAAGTAGGATTAAGGATTTTGCATGAGCCTTGACATGATTGTGGTATCTGCCTGCTGCCTGATGCCTTGAAAAAATAGCTGGGATCATTTTCTTTTAAAGCTCCAACTGAAAGATGTTCAAGTGGTCCTCAATCCAATTAAACAGAGGTAAATAGAGGGAAGAATTTTGCTGAGCACCATCATCACATTTTTTCTTAATGAAAAGCAGCATAATTGCAGGTTACACAGCTCTTTAATCTCACATTAAATCTAATAGATTGCTGATTTATACTGAGCATGGCCGTTTCAGCTTTCTATGTTGGTGTGCTTAATTTTAGGTCATTATCCTTTATTATGTGACTTGTAATCCTTAAAGCCCATGATTGTGTCTGGATATTTGGCAAGGATTGTACTTGGTAATACAGGGATTCTCCTTCTAAGAATGATGGTTTAACTGACTGATATAGTATGATTAGATGTTTAAAGAATTACATGTATTGCTTTCCTTTTTTAATTGGCCAGTTTCAAGTAAGTGTTTTCTTCAACAAACATTGTTTAAGATCACTATTCAGTTTCACAACTGCTGAAATGGATAGCTGTCCATAAATGAAAGGCAAGTAGCTTATTGTTATGAACATTTGTCATTATGCTATTAAAATATACAACTCAAATAACATCCTGGTGCATCTACAAAGTAGGTGATCTTGATCAAGTTAAACTTTCTAGGTTTTCTCATCTAAAAAATAGTAATAATGATGGTGCCTATCAGATGTAGAAAACTGTTGTTAATATACCAGTTAAAACATGCGAAGTGCTTAGACTAATGGCTAGAATGTAGAAGATCTGAATGAATACAATGTTATTACAATTTTTATGTCTGTCTTTGTCTAGAAATGTGTGTAAATGGCAATACGTGTTGGGCAATCAGATCAAGTCATTTTATCTTATTTTTACTAGAATATGGTAATATTTAAAAATATTTCTAGTAATATGATAAGAAATATTTAAAATTGTTATATTACCTTGATTTTCATTTAAGATTATAGAAATCTAGAAGATAGTCATCCCTCTTAGGTTAACAGTTTAAAAAGACATATATATTTATATCCCATTATTGTCATCTATAACCATATAAAATCCTACCCAAAGTCATCTGTAAGTCTCCTTACAGATGAATATGGAAGTAAAAATAGTTTATTTTTATTTATTTTTGGGGGTACGGAAGGTTGAACCCAGGGCCTCATGCTTGCATGCTTGCTTTGTAAGTGCTATACCACTGAGCTGCACCCACCCCCAGTCCATTTTTTTTTTTTTTTTTTTTTTTTTACTTTTTGAGACAGGGTCTCACTAAGTTACACAGACTGCCCCTGGTCTCATACTTGCAATCTTCCTGCCTCTGCCTCCCGAGCCACTGGGATTACAGGTGTGCGCCACTGTGGCGGGCTTTGTAAAAATAGTTTCTAAGAACACTGATCAGGTAACACAGGATCTCACTGGAAAGTTACTCTAAATAAATTAAAAAAATATATAAATTAAATGAATATTAAAGTGAATAGATATGATACATGATGATATCCTTTAGGAAATGTATCAATAACCCTTATAAAGAAATTGATTTGAGTTTTGAATTTTAAATTATTTTGCATCTACAGTAAAGTTTCACATTATGGATACATTTAGGTCATAACCTCCTAAATGAACAGCAAAGGTTTTCTATATTTGAAACAGAACAGCACCTTCATGCCTGGCCTTTTCACTGGCTTCCAGCCACACACTAGGTTTTAAGAAATGCTAATGTTGAAGGTGAAAATCTAATCCAGCTCAGCCCCATCAAAGGCAAAAGCATTACTGGAGGATGGTTGTTTGGTAGAGTATACAGCACTGTGAAAACACAGAATACTGGCTGGCTTGTTACTAATATTCCCCTTCTTTCTCATATCCAGGGCAGAAAGCACCAAGAACATCACCTGAAAAAATGATAAAAAGGCTCTTTTTCTTCTTGAATACAAATTTAAACCTTGCGGAGAGCAAGCACATTTATATCCATTTTAACTCTTCCTACATTGAAAAAAAAAGTTTGTTTTGACTTATGAATATTTTTTTTTAAGGTAAGAAGGGGTAAATTAAGACTATTTTTATATCCAACTCTGGCCATAGCTAAAAACATGGATGTTTGACCCAGACACTTCTTTGGCTGCCCCCATCTTTAGGCATAGAGCAGAACACAAAAACGATCAGATCAATGCACATTACTGATACCTCTGTAAAAGCAGCTGAAAAGAACTGGATCAGAAACTTGGTGGTTAGCAAAGTCTTAGCAAGTACATTTAGACAATAAGTTGTGCGTGTCTTGCTATTGGTCTTTGCAACACATCACAAAAAAATATATTACATAAAGGTTTTAGTGTAAAGTTAAGATTGGAACAAAAAGCAAGCTTTCCTAAATGGCACTCACTGTGCAAAAAAAAAAAAAAAAAAAAAAGTCAGAGAGAAAGACAGATTGTGAGGAAAAATCAAATAAAACAGACCACGTAGTGAAAAAATAAATATGACTTCATATATATTTGTGTGTGTGTACAAACTTGCCAATATTATCAAAAAAGATTAATGGATTTAATTTACCTATTAAAAGAAAAAATGACAGGACTGTCTACCAAAGTGAAAGCTAACACTTCAATGAATAAAAGACATACCAAACACAAAACATTAAGAAAGATTAAACATAAAAGGATAGTCAGGGTATAGGCAAATGAAAAGAAAACAGCTGTCAAAATATTATTGAACACGGAATGTAAACCAAAGAGCCTCAAATAAGGACACAAAGAAGAATATTTTATGATACTAAAGGATACTATTTACAGTGAAAGTCTTTCAATGACTAACATATTTGCATATGATAAGTTACTTAAATAAAGCAGAGACTACAGGAAATGCAAAGAGAAACAAAAACAAATAACAGATAACTTCAACATCTTTCTGTCTAAGCCAGAAGATAGAGACAAAATATTGACAATTCTATAGAAAAATTAAATAACTAAATCAATAAGGTAGATCTAATAAACTTTGGATGCCAATAATAGATAGCACATCTTATATTTAGGTGTACACAAAACATTCACTCAAATTGGTCACATTTTGAACTCCAAATTATCCATCCCCACCGTATTCTAAGGAATAGACCTAGCACAAACTATATTCTCTTGATTCTAATGTAATAAGACTAGAAGATAATAAGAATAACAAAAAGGAAAAAGATCTTTCCACCTGAAAATTTGACAACACATTATTCAATAACTCTTGGCTCAAAAGGGAAATGCAATAAAAATTGCAAAACTTTTACAGAGTTACAATAATGAAAACTAACAATCAATTTATGTAATTAATCCAGTTATGAAAAGAAATTGTCTAGTACTTAAAAACCTAATAAAAGTAAAAATAAAGACTCCACTCAAAAAGGTAAATAAAGAATCATAAAATAAATCAAAAGAAACCAAGAGAAAAGGATCAATAAAGATAGTGAGCAAGAAAACAGTAAAGCAGAAAAATTAAGAAAGAAATACAAAAATACTCTTAACAAAATAATCAATAAAACCAACAGACCACTAGCAAATCTAATTCAGAAATAAAAGGAAAATTCACAAATACATGCAATAAAAAATGAAAGGGGTGGAATTAGTAGGACGGAAATTCTAAAAGTCGTAAGAGTTTACAAAGCTCAACTCTATACATATTAAGTTGAGAATCTAGATTAAGTAAGTAATTTCCTGGAAAAAATTAGTAGTGATGAAAAGTGAAAGTGAAGTTACCACAGTAGGGCCAGAGAAAGAAAAATCATTTGACAAAATT
Source organism: Pedetes capensis (assembly GCA_007922755.1). Taxonomy (NCBI): domain Eukaryota; kingdom Metazoa; phylum Chordata; class Mammalia; order Rodentia; family Pedetidae; genus Pedetes; species Pedetes capensis. The sequence goes on along the minus strand of VMDO01000354.1, from coordinate 261,052 downwards.
CAACATAAACATTTATGTAAAAATACTCAAGAAAATAGGATTTTTGGATGTCTTCACCATGATAAACATATGTTGGCTCCCAAAATATCCTACTTAATTTAGAAATATTACTGATTTCTTCATCAAAATAAAGGAAAGAACAAGGATGTTCACTATTTCTAACTGCCATTTAACATTGCGTTGGAAGTATTCACCAATGCAATTTTGACAAACGACAACTATTAGAAGGATAGTAACAAGAAAGGGAGAAACAAAACTGTTTTTTTATTGGAAAATATAATTATATACCTAGAAAATTTAAAGGATAAATGGAAAAACCATTCTAAGGAAAATGGCAACTTAATGAAGTAACTTGGTAGAAAAATCAATAGTATTCCAAAATGTAAACAAAATCCAGAAGATATAATGACAAAGAAAATAGATAAAAATTAATGTGCTACTCGGATTTAACACAAAATTTAAACTAATGGATATTTTCATCAAGAAGTCTAGAAGTGATTTGTTAGAAATGACTTACATGAATAGTTCATGCCCTCCTTCTGTAGAATAATGGAAGCGTTACTATTATAATGTCACTCGTTCCATAAACATGGAAGGCACCTGGATAACAGCCCCTGTATGAGGTGCTGATCAATAACGTCTATTCTGCAGGTTTCAGTGGTTCCAAGAACTAAACACTGACGTTTTATATGAAGGATGGTCACCATAAGGTAACAAGAATAGGAAACCTCCAAAATTATTTGTGTAGCAAGAACTGTACTAGGCTCTTTTGGTCCCCAATACCTTGAATAAATGGATTGCATCTACTTGCTTCATTCAGCTATAAGTTCTCAGACTTAGAAGAGATTGATTGGTTGAGCAAAAGCCACCTGCCCAGCTTTGGGCCATACTGTGGTAATGATAGAAAAATTAATCCAGTGGTAGGTGCTTCAGGTACTTGTGGCATCTGAAGTGGGTGGGCAATTTCTTGCCTCTGCAGGAAGGCATGAAAGAAAACTGAAGTATGCTCAAAGCAAAAAATGGATTATGGACAGAAAAAAACAGAGAAATGTCTCTGATTTCTAAAGGATGATGTGATAAGCTGCATGACTTCTTTGCAATTGACCACTGGAAACTGGTGCATAAGTCTACACTCAATGTGAGGCCACCTTATCCAGTAAAAAGTAATAAATATAAACGTGATGATGGGATGTTCATCAACTGCACTTACTCCTTGTAGTAATTTAGAGCTATGCTCCAAGAATCACCTACTTCAACTTTCCTTACTGTCAATAAAGTATGGTAGCAATGAGCAATATTCCTGACCTTCTTCTAAATGCACCTGTGCTCAGGTAAATTTCAAAGACTTCCTAAATAGAGAAGAAACAGCCTATGCAAGCATTCTCCTAGAGTAAGCAGAGCCAATATGATGAAAGGACACAAGGACTATGATGAAGCAGGGTAAGTTTCCCTCCTATGTTAGGATTAGAATTCGTGTTATGCTTCTGGACCATGTGTAGAATTTTAGCTGACTTCAAGGAGACTGATTTTGAGGAGAGAGAATTAGCTACCACAAAAGAGAAGGCAAAGCATTAATCTTTGACAACCTCTACTTACTAGTTTATAAAGGCAGTAAGAATTGGGGTGACATTAAAAAGTAAAAGCTGAGGGAACTCTCTGAAGTGAATGGTAATAATTTTCGGACCACATCATCAACTATTTTCTTTTTTTTTTTTTGGTGAAAAAAGTATAGCTTGATTGTAAAGCATTGTATATTGTTGGGTAGCTTGTACATGATTAAAATATTTAAAACGCCAATTCTGTCCTCTTAAAAATGGAAAGGCCAGGCCAGGCACAATGGTGCATGCCTGTAATCCCAGTGACTTGGGAGGCTGAGACAAGAGGACAGCAAGTTCAAGGCCAGAGGCAGCTTGCACAACTTAGACACTGTCTCAAAATAAAAAAAAAATAAGTACATTAAAAGGGGGTTAAAGGTGCAGCTGAGCAGTAGAGCACTTGTCTAGCATGGCCAAGCCCCTGGGTTCAACTCCTACATACTACCAAAAAATTGATAAATAAAATTAAAAAGTTTAAAAACAGTAATAACAGGAGAAGACATTTTAAAAACTCAGCATCAACAGAGAGTAGCTTTATTTTATCTTATTTGTACTGGGGAATGAACTCAGGGCCTCACACATGCTATGCAAGTGCTCTACCACTGAGCCACACCCCAAGCCCCTTTTATTTTTATTTTTATTTTGAGATGGAATCTTGCTGGGTCACACAGGTTGCTTCTGGTTGTGAACCTGAGACTCACCTGCCTCAGCCTCCTGAGTAGCTGGGGTTACAGGTGTGCACCACAGTACGAAGCCTGGTTCATCTTCCTCACACCAACTTGGGAAAGGCTGAGAATGGCAGGGAAGAAGCTCTATGTGGAAAACTTGAAGAAGAAAGAGAGCAAACAGCTGTGCCCTGATTATAAAGAACCCAAAATATAGGAAGTATCATTTGAAGCAGTTAAATATGCACAATGTTACTTTATTGTTCGGGGGGGTTTTTTATTTCTTTCAACATGTTATTCATACAATCATATTGATATTTGGTGGCCCCTCCTACACCAGGTGCTGTCCAAGGTGCTTCGGGGGGAAAGCAGTAATAAGAGACAGACATGGCAGATGCCCTCATTGATGAATGGTCTAGCAGGCAAGAGACATTGAACAAGTAATTATAAGCATGTGTGATGAAGGACAATCTGGGAGAGTACAAGGTGCTTTTGCAACAGGCAGGTGGGGACATTGGACTACTTTGGTTCTTGAGAGAAGTATAATACAGCAGATAGATTCTGTTTAAAAATCAATTTTCAGAAATTTTGGTTGCTGACAAAAACCTGACATACGTTGATTCCTTTATCCTTAAAGCAATCCTTCCAAGTAGGTGCATTTCTTCCATTTTTTAAGGAGAAAATTTAAACTCAAGGTGGTTAAAGTAACATGCACTACTCAGAAACATAATAAATACTAAAGCTTTAAAAAGGGAGCCAACTTCAAAGCCAAGCTTATTTGAATTTTTTTTTCCAATGGGAAGAAGGACATAGACTGAAATGGGAGATCATTTTTAGTAGGAACATATTAATGGTTAATTAAACCAATATAAAGATGAAATCTTACACCTAAGGCGAATTAGGCAATGTTTTATAGTAGATCAGAGTTGACTGATAGCTTAGCTTTTTGTCTTATTCTTGAGTTGTGCCCAACTCTATAACACACACCCAAATTAAAGTACCTAAATCCCAGGCCCCAGAGTTCCTGAGAATTATCTTGCCTACCGGGGGCAATTTGCTTACCTTTCCTTTCATGCAGACACTTTTTCTGGTGAATCTCTGGTGTCTACCCTGGTAATACAAGCTCCATAAATCAGAAATTCAATTAATCCAGAAAAATCTAAGTTTAATTGGATCCAATGTTTGTTTTTTGAACAGTGATAAGTGTTGAGAAAACTGTCATAGTGAGACATAATCTATGCCCTACACAATTGCTTCTTCCTTTCATGGGTCTTGACCAGGGCCTGGCAAATCTTTTCGTAAAAGTTAAAGTTGTAAATATTTCAGACATGTGGGCCATGCAGCCTCTACCATAACTACTCAGCTCTGCAGTTAGAACACCAAAAACCACCACAGATACTACATGAATGAAAGAGTGTGACTGCGAAACATTATTTATAAAAACAGGCAGCAAGATGGATTTAGGCCACCGGCTGCGGTTTACACACCCTTGCCCTTGACCATTTCTGGATGGTGCATCAAACTACTAGCCGATCCCATTTCCACAGCACAGCGGATCTTGTGATATTGAGAGCTCATCAGAGCTTCTAAGGCTAGAATTATAAGGAAAGAATCTCTCTATCTTCTATTTGTTGTTGTGAGGTGCCGTCTAGTCAGGTCCAACTCATAGCAACCCTACGTACAAGGGATGAAACACTCCCCCACACTGTGCCATGCTTGGCATTAATCAGTGCTTCTCTGTCATTCATAGGGTTTTTCAATGGTGGATTGCTTCTTATTTTGGGGGAGGGGGGAGGAGGAGTGGGTTGCCTGGTCCTTCTCCCATGCCTACAGCACCTGGTGTTCCCAGGCAGTCTCCCATCCAAGTACTAACCAGCACCACCCCTGCTTAGCTTCTGAGATCTGACGGGATCAGATGTCAGGGTGGTATTGCTATAGGCATCTATTTATTAAGTAGTAAATATAAAACTTACTCTACATTCCCCTTCAGAGTTTCATTCAACCACCACCCTGGTCCAGTAGATAAAAAAGATGTGTGTTTTGGTTTCTTCCACAAGGAATGGTTAAGAACATGAGTAGAGACATTCTGTATATATGTCTTCTCAAATAGGACTCCATTTTAAAAATGCAATAGAAGAGGATGAGCAAAGGTCAGCACCATTAATTTAAGGAATATTTATTGAGCACCTATTATGTGACAGGCCTTGGAACACAGGTCTTCAAAATGCGATGACAAACAAAACACACATGGTCTCCATAATTATGAAGCTTAGACTTTGATAAAGATACATGTAATAAGTGCATGATCATAAAAATTACTAACTCCACATGAAATAAGTCACTAAGGAAAAAAAATCTCAGAATGCCACAAGAATACATAATGGCATGAACATAATGACCTTGGAAGGCAATGAAGTCCTCTGTAAGGAAGCTACTTTTAAAGAAAGAACTGATAAATGGATAGAAACCAGGTGAAGAGTATGTGATGGGAAAGACCACAGGCTGAATGGGCATCACTTGCACAGGTTTGTGAAAATTCTGAGGTAGGAAGGAGCTTGGTGTGCTCTGGAGATTGGAAGATGACCTGCAAGACTGAAGCACAAAAAAATGGAGAGGGGACTGGCAAAAAATGAAGGTGGAGGGCTTGTGTGAAGAATTGATAGGCCTAATAGAACTTATTAGGAGGTTTGTATTACATCTTAAAGTCCATGAGAAGACATCAAAATGATGTATACAAAGAGTAGAATGCTTAGCTTTATATACTTAAAAGATCATTCCAATTACTGTGTGAAATATGGTTTGGAAAGGAAATTTGATCAAACCCAGTCTCCACCTTTCTCCTCCCAGCTCAGTTTTTGGGCAAAGTACCTTTTAGTACCTGAAAACAGAACAAGGATATGGACAAGAGAAGGTCATCTCTCTTCCTCCAGTGTATTATGTGTGCATAAATAAACTGGAGCATTTATTACAATAAATTTGCTTCCCTGTGCAAGCACAATTCTATTGCTATGTACAAATCAAATATAGAAACCAGATCCTCTTTGGTGAATCATATACTCACTGCATAGAACAATTACTTTAAGATTTATATAGAAGATGTTCTAGACATCTAAAAATGTCAGGAAACCAGAGGTGGAAATTCCTTTGAAGATGATCCTCCTAAACCAATGAAAGGTATTAGTAAAAAGATTGATAAAAACAGACATAGAGTGACAATTCAGACATGCTAAAGAGGACTTTAGAATACACACACACACACACACACACACACACACACACAATCTGCTGTATAGGAAGTGTCTGATTCTGTCTGACAGTTGGCCTCCATTTAGTATAATAGTCTTGCAAGATCAGGGTGAGGAAGGGAGAAAGCAAAGTGACCATTTGGCCATCTGCTGCTGAACATATTCAGAGAGAGGACAGAAGTGTGGTTGTTTGGAATGCCTTGCAAGTGTCACCTGACATTTTTAGACTACCTCTGAATTATTCTACATCTATCTGTGTGTGTACTATTATGTATAAATACACAAAGACATGGAGTCAATACCACATAATTTTGTACTGGTGACAAAGCTATATATCCAAGTTTTGAGTTATAACTTTAACTTTATACTATATTAATACCTCACCAGGCTGATGAATGCCATATATTCTCCACTGTTTGTTTACCAGCTTCTCAAAGTTATTCATCATATGCACTGTCACAAAGCACATGGTCACATCTCATATGTCTGCTTCAAGGGCAGGACCAATGTGACCTTTGACTTTTTGTTTCACAAAGGATAAAACCATTCTTTAGGAACATTGTCTATTTGCACAGCTACCCAATCTGCTATGAAGTAGTCTCAATTTTCTGCAATATTGCTTGTTAAATGTTTATAGCTAGTTTTATAGTAGAGGGCTATATGTCTGAATATTTCCAAATGTATTCTCTACTGGAGTGGATTTTAAATTGCTTCTCTTTCATGATCCTTTATGAGATGAGACATATACAACAGTGAAGTGCTTAGAAAATTCTTTTTCTTGGTGATGGAAAAAATATGTGTACTAGAGAAGAATAGAACAACATTCTCAAACATCCTCTGAAGTGGAAGACAAGTTACGGATTTGTCTGTCACTTATTTCTATTCCTGAAGCAAATATTAACTGGGAAAAATTTAATGGCATTTGATTTCACTCCCCTTTGCTTCAAAAGCACATACTCAGTGGAATCAGCATAGAGAGGAATAGATTTTGTGTAGTACAGAAATTCTAATGGAAGTGGTAGAATACCAAATGAGGGCTGCAAGATTTAAACCATAGCCAAGAAAATGACTTCAACTATTGCCAACAGCCAATATCCTTAAACCTCCAGGAATCTTATGGAAAACAAAGGGTAACTTAAAACTAATTGCTTTCTTTAGAGGTCCTTTCCACATACAATGATACATTTTCAGGATATATTTTTAGATGGGGAAGGACAAAATTACAATACCCAGTAGAGAGGAGAAATAATTTTATTATCTGGCAAGATAGTGGCTTCATCATTAAAAAATTCAACCAACTAGAATACAACGTCCTTTGACCTAGCAGATAAAAGGTCAGGCAGCAATTTTGAATAATAAATGAGACCTGTTGACCTCATGACCCAAATCTGGCAGGGTGAGTGTTTCCTCTTTCACCAGATGCTGATGGCAGACATGCACACAGACAGCCCAGCTAATGAGCCGCCTCAACTCAGGTCTAGGTGCTGCAGTATTTCAGTGTGAGGGAGCACACGGGAAAACAGGTTCTTAAAGCTGTGTGTCATGTGAGGGAATATTTATATAAATACTTCTGTTGTTCCATTTCAGGAGACTTCTCTACTGCTTCTTCATGTTTCTATTAAATTTATGTTATATTTAGTAGAAACCCAAGCATTGGATAAGGTTTTTCTTCTAATTCTGATTTCCCTCATAATTTTAGTCTTGCAAAACAATAAATAAAAGTTTCTTCTGCTAGATGAATTTCATGTATATTATCACCAAGGTGATCTTATGAGAATTTTCTGAACATAGGGCTAACCTTACTTTTATCTCTAAAGATGTGACTCTTGCCTTTCATTGTACATAGTGTTAAGCTACAAGGGTGTTTATGCTTTAATAATTAGCTTAAATGCTCAAGTTCATTTGACTAACAGTAATCAAACATAGAACTTACAAAAATTTCAGCAAGAATAAAAACATATATAGCTTTAAACTATTTTTCCTTGTAACTATAACTATTTAAAATTTTTATATTACTTTTGGGGAAAAATCATTGCGACAAAGTCAACATGGTAAATGTTATATTCTTGCAATAAATATCATGTAATATGTCTAATTTTGACACTGTTCATTAATAATAAGTATAGTGCATTTAATTTCTATTTACTCTGTGTATTTTTAAATAAAAAATGTTAGGAGCCTGGCCAAATTCCAGTTAGCTAATTACATTTGTTTTGATAGGTCTCCTTTTAACTTTCAACTGAATATAATATTCTTCACTCTTCATATTAAGTTCTTATTGATTATTGAATTTTTCAGAGGGCCATTTTTTTTTTGTACTTGGGGATTGAACCCAGGGCCTCGCACATACTTTGCAAGTGCTCCACCACTGACCTATACCCCCAGCCCATTTTTTAATTGTTTAAGACAAGGTCTAAGTTACACAGGCTGCTTATGGCCTTGAACTTATGATCCTCTTGCTTCAGCCTCCCAAATCATAGGGATTACAAGCATGCGCCACCATGCCTGGAGTAAAATGATATTACAGGTATGATGGAGCACTTCTTATTCTAGTACTTCACATTTCTTTTCATTTTAGCCTCACTACAACCTCCTGTGGAATATATTCAGTTCATTTTGGTAAATGTTTAGCAACTTGTTCTTAAGAAAAAGCAAGCAAACAAACAAAAACCCTGATTTATACAATGTGCTGATACTCAAGTTGGGGATTATGCCCCATCACCAGTTTCAAGCTACCACAGTGGTGTCCCTGAGCTTGAGAAGAGATGCGTGCAACTGACTCTCCTGAGCTGGAGCAAGTGGCTCCATCTTTCCAATAGATACACACATGAATACCTCCATGGAGATGTGGAGGGATTGAAGGAGTCATCTGAGATAAAGAGGTAACAAATAGTAGAGTTAGGATTAGATATCTTGCATTACTGGGTTCTGAGTTTCTCCACCCTTTTCTATACCATGAAGCCATTTAGGACAAACAAGAAAGTGTGATTGACAGAAGAATATGGAAAGGGAAGTACATCTGCCTTTGATACAGGAGACAGAGGCAGGGCTGAACCATGGAGACCCAAGTACAGAGGCAGACACAAAGGGAAGAAACAGCAGCAGACAGAAATGTGGGCCCTGAGGAGAGAGAAATAGAGAAAATGAAGAAAAATGGGAAGGGTGGGGTATGAGAAACAGAGGAAGAGGAAGAGGGCAAGAGAGAGGGAGAGAGAAAACATGTCAGTAACTTCTACAAGAACAAAACCTGGTGTCTCGGACTCAACTTATCTCAAATCCCTTGGACTGGATTTTCCTCCTTTCCCTAAATAAAGATTGTTTTGTCCTTATCTCCTCTAAGCTGGTGCTCAAAAGAATGAATATACTGAATGTATAGGTCTCTTTCTGTAGGTACCAAGTATTTTTACATCCCTGGTCATCCAGTTGTATACAACTGCCAGTAACAGGTGCAACCTTGAATAAAATCTGTCTTACTGGAGTCTTTTCTCCCATAATGCTCACCTGAGGTTGTTTGTTGTTTGTTTGTTTGATAGGTGAGGTCAGGAAAGCAAATGGTCCAATGCTTTACTCAAAAATGAAACAAAATATAGCCAGTTTAACAAGACAATAATTAAATTTGTTTTCATCTGTCAGAACTGCAAAACAAATCTGGTCAAAACAACTGTATAACAATCTGGGAAACAACTGTCTAAAGTTTCATTTAGCAGATTTTGAAGCCCAGTGGAAAGAATGCCAACACTAAGTATCTACAACCAGGGTGAGGAAACTCTGACCTTTGACTTAATTTCATATAGGCAATAAGGCAGATGAAAGATAACATCCTGATTTATTCCTATAAATAGCAAAAAGCAATGGATACTTAAAGGTCATTAGCCATAATACATCAAAATGCCACAAGTTGGTGCAATCATTCCATAACATTTCCATCTCTATCTTTTTTGGGATGTTTATCAGTTTTTCCCTTTTAGTTCATTTGCCTGTCTCCAATTGTATCCTTTCTGTAGGCAATAAGAAATATTATTTCTTATTTGTAGTATTTTGATCCCCATTAAAATAACAAATCTTCCAATTTTTTTTAACTCTCTTCTACCATGCTATCATCCATATGCAATTAAATAAAAATAAGGTTTGGTCTATTTGTTTCACATTCAGGCCACTTATTTGATTATTTTGCTAGATTCATGGCCAATAAATTTTTAAAAAATGTGTATCCATCCTTCACTGCAGTATCACTTGGCAAAGAGGATGAGGGGTTTTATATCCATCATCTAAAAAGCTTTATAGCACCCCTTCAAAAGGGGCTCTTTTATTATATTACAAAGTAAGCAAAGACAAAAGGAGTAAGATAATTTTCTTTAATAAATAGCAAAATGAGCTTAGACTTGTATCTGCTTTGCTACACGATTATTCTGATATGTTCCACTTATACTATACTGTCTTGAAATCATTGTTGTTGTTGTTGTTAGGTGCTGTTGAGTCGGTATCCGACTCATAGCGACCTTCATAGGGTTTTCAATGGCTGACTGTTTCGGGATTGCCTTGGGAGTGGATTGCCAGGTCCTTCTCCCATTTTTGCGGTGCTGGGAATTGAACTCGGGACCTCAGAGACTGCAGTGCAGCGCTCTACCAACTGAGCTAAATCCCAGCCCGTCTTGAAATCATAATACAAACTAAAGATTTTAAACACCTTTTCTTTGAAGATAAATATTTGTATGAGAATGCATTCCATCATTTTTCTATGGAGATAATAAATGCCAATGTTCTCCCTTAGCCAATGTAAAGATTTAATTGAGGCATATTGAAGAGGGAAACCCAGAAATCAGGCACATATATCATCCATCCCTTGAAGAAAACATTTTAAAAGCAATTAAATAATGAGACTGAGTACTTGAGTATGAGGATGATGAAAACCATTTAAACCTCACAGCATAAGAAGAAAGGATGAGTTGGCCCACCGTGTTTAGAACCAAGGGTTCACATTCTTTCCCTCACTTTAGATTTCATTATGTTGCAATGAAGTCACTACTTTTTCTTAATCTTTTTACTTCACAAAATTCACAGAAGTGTTTCTAGAAGATTGCCTCTACTAGGGTCTGGAAATCAGCAGGGTGACATTCAGCAGTGTTCCTGTACATGGATGGATGGAACTGACTTATCAACTGTCATCTGTATCACCCAAATCATCCATGTGAAAAAGGCTGACTTGGCAACGAGCTGGCAATTATCTGGTGAACCCAGCCTAGTAAACTGCCTAGACTGATAAAAGTTCAAAGAATAAATATAATTGCATTGGGAAACTGTGAAGAGTCCTTCTTGATGAATAAAAATGCAACATCATGAGTGGATTCCATCCATAATGGCAAGCTCATCAAGTCATCTAAGATAAAAATACAGCCTGCTATTACAGATATTCTATAATCTGGCTCAAAACACAGCATAAATCTGGTCTTTACAAAAATGTAAATTATTGGTATAAAGAATTCTGAGCACATGTAGAAAGGTTACATGCTCACTAATATCATGCAAAACATATTACCCATACACTACAATACATCCTTGTCCATATACGTTCAATAACCAGAACAAAGTATTCAGGTTATTAAAGAAACAATGAAAGTGAATTTCTTTCTAAATAGATTTTTAAAAGAAAAGAAAACTAAAAGATTTATTGACAGTAGGAATTTGATTTCAACAATTAAACAATGGAGATTGCCAAGGTGAACTTGGCTGGAATAACAAACAGTACTTTAAAGGTAATTTACTTTATTAGTTCTTAGTATGTCAGGCTATGCAGAGAGCTTAGATGCCAAGAGGCAGTATTACAGCAGTCAAAATAAAATGAATAATTACAGTGTCATTACTGTTAGTTTTCTAGGGTTAGAAAATTCTTTCCTATTTTCTAAGTGGGGGGAGCCATGTTGTATATGGCATTTATTACATTTTCCTGAATTTTCAGATTATCTGAGAGAAACAAGTTGACTTCTGCAATTAGTATGATAATATGAATACTCAAAGTAGGAAACACTAAATATTAACTTTTTTGTATGAGCTTAAGCACCCCTCAAGAATTTCATCTTACCATCACATCCAAAAATGATAACGACTGCTTGGAAGGATATGTTCAAGAGATTTCTAATGTGTCTGGCTCCAGCAAGAAACAATGTCTTGATTAATGAGTAAAGTCACTAGGAATGGAGAAGAGACAGATCACATTATTTGTGATCTTGTGGAATGAGATGTGGGCTGAGGTCAAGAGAGATTAGCCCCATGAACCTGACATGAAAGTGAACATCAGCCATCCTGAGGTCCAGTTTCTCTACCTTTAAATAAAGTATATGCGAATAGATAACACCCAAGGCTCTCATGAGCTTTGGGATAATTTAAAAGTACCTAATGTTTGTGTTGGTAGAGCACTGCTTTGCAGTCTCTGAGGTCCTGAGTTTGATTCCCAGCACCGCAAAATGGGAGAAGGACATGGCAACCCACTCCCAAGGCAATCCCGAAACAGTCAGCCATTGAAAACCCTATGAGGGTCGCTATGAGTCCGGATACTGACTCAACGGCACCTAACAACAATAACAACAATGTTTGTGTGGCAATATTACATTATACTTAAAAATGTTTATGCATGCTAACTTCTTATATCATTATTACTAACTTTTAGATAAAGAAACTGAAGCTCAAAGAGGTTAACCAAGATGACACAGAGTGGGAAGCTGGAACTCAAACACTAGTTTCTATCCAACAAACACACTGCCTCCTACATATAAAAATGTGCATTTTTACAGACATGCCAAATGTAATTCCTTCTTTGTTGTCATCATCGTTGTTAGGTGCCACCGAGTTGGTATCCAACTCATAGTGACTCTACATGTAACAGGCAAAACAGTATTGTTAGTGCTTCTCTGCTATTCATAGGGTTTTCAATGGCTAATTGTTTTTTTTTTTTTTTTTTGGTGGGAGAAGGGCCTGGCAATCCACTCCCAAGGCAATCCCGAAAACAGTCAGCCATTGAAAACCCTCCGAGGGTTGCTATGAGTCGGATACTGACTCGACGGCACCTAACAACAACAACAACAACAACAACAACAACAATTGTTTTTTAGGAGTGGGTCGTCGGGTCCTTCTCTGAAGCCTACAGCCCTTGGTGTTCTCAGGTGGTCTCCCATCCAAGTACTAACCAGGCCCAACCCTTCTTTGCTTCTGAGATCTGATGGGATGGGACAACGCAGTGGTATGACTACAGGCAATTCTTTCTTTAGCACCTACCAAGTTGTTGAGTGCCAATCCCTTTACCTTCCCTTCAAGGGTCCCCATTCTTTGTCCATGCTGGGGATCACTAATGTATCATGGTAGTTTTTCTTGCTGAGCCCAGACAATGACATACTAGGAGATTGCTTGAGGCATCACTATTGGAGCCCGTTAATGGGACTCTTCTTTAGGAGGGACAAGTCTCATGGACTTCATTTGTAATAAAAGGTCCCCAGGCCAAACTAGAAAAGAAGTAAAGCAGCAGATGTTCTTCCTACTTCAGACCTTTTGTCCTGCTTTGTGGGTCATGTAAACAGATAAGCAGAACCCTACTGATGTCAGTGGAAGGCATTAAAGGAAGTACCTGATTACCTTTGCCACAACTGGCTTAAAACTAAATAGATAACCTTGGTGTATGAAACTGAAGAAAGAAAATGCTTCCAGTGTCTTCCCTCCTATATCTGGTTTATAATGAATAGTTGGTATAAAGGGTTTCTTCCTTTGTTGATGTTAAAATAGTAGCAATGGTAAGACCAGGAAGAAGTGGGATAGAGCTCAGGGAAAGGGCACAGTCCTTTGTCTGCCCATAGACCCTGAATGACCCAGCTCCACTTCTAGCATAAACATGTCCTAGAATCTATCACTCCTTACATAAAAGGAATTTATAACTCTATGTTAATTTTAATGTTTTATCTGATCTTAATGGCAATTATCCTATAATAGTATATTCTTAATTGCCCACATTTTAAACATTATCCATTACAGTTAATTTTGCATTGCCTCTTCCTATTACCTAGCTAGTTTTTGGGATGATTCCAGCAGAACTCAACTATTCTCAAACAAAATTAGAATTATAAAATATGGTAGCCCTGATATATAAAATTAGAAATTATGAAACATTGGCTCTGAGGTAAATATTATATATCAAACTTCATTAAATAATTGAAACCTCATCAAATAGTACTCCATAAATACTACCCTTTATCTTTGATCTTTAGGGAAATGACTTAGGGGTAGACTGAAGGAGGAGCAAAGATTACTTGATTATCCCTCAAAATGATGATTTAGCAATTCAACATTCCATTAAAGTCTGTTTCATGCAATGTTGAATTGATTTCCTAATTTATAAATTCAAAAAAGTTAAAGTCCACTCACTAAGTTTCTATATGAGAGGAGCCTATAATGTATTCCAAAACCTCATGTATATTATTTCTTGATTCTATGTGCAACATTTTCCTTCCAATCAAGCCAATGAATGAAGCTGATGAATTCTGATTCATAGCAGTAAATGGTACCTGCCTTTTGATTTCATTTGTTTTACAGGGTTTTTTCCAGTGAAGCAAAAATGCCTTCAGAATAAAAGTCTTTTAATGAAATTTCACAGACCTTTCAAAAAATGGGGCCTTCTACATTTTATGTTACTCTATTTGCATACTTAAAATGGGTGTGATTTTCATTGGAGCCCATATCCTTGGAGCATTGGAATCTCAGACAAGCAGTTGTATCTCCAGTTTACCAAGGTATGAATTGAGCTCAAGTACTTAGTTCTTAGAAATACATCCAAAAAGCAATAGCAACATTAAATGGTTATTTACTTATAACTTGCTAATGTAATTTTTAGTTTGAGTGTGGATACTTATTATTAGAGCTAAAAGACATGGACTTTGCTAGCATCATAGTATCCCACTTTCCTTTCAGCCATGGGTTAGAAAGAAGAGTCTTCATCCCCTCACATGAATGAAATTTAATGATAAATGTATGGATATGTTTTTTCCCTTAAAGTTTACAAAAAATCCTTGTTTTTCTTTCTTAAAAAAATGCATTTGTAAACATCAGGTGACAATCAGCCTCCCCACTAGACTTATTTTTCCTACAGTATCTGTAGGAAAAGCTCATTTGCAGACAGCTGCAATATGAGCTTCCTTTCCTTGCCCTGTCATTGACCTCCAACCTGATCTGAAAGAACCACCTTCTTTCAAAGTGAGAAGTTATTCATTGACTATAATAGCTCTATTTTGGGCATCCTTAGCAGAAACTAGCAATTGTTCCCAAATAAGGTTTTGTGATCCTGGCTGCTATTCTTACACAAGAGGACAAAACCACTAGGAAATTTTCTTTCTGATAGCCACAGTCGGCAGCCATAAAGTTGATGTTTAAAACTATGGCTGATGCGTGGTGATCACAAAAAGAGAAGGGAAAATCATTAGGAGTTTGCACTCGCTCTGGTTATGTACTAAGGTCTGCCAATTATGTTCTCTTAACTCGACAGCTCATGAATTCAGCAAAGCTGCTACATTAGAAGTTAGCTGCCTGTCGTGTGCAACTTTAAAATAAAACCACTTTATGAAGAGAAGTGAGAAATAAATGATAAGCCTATTGGATAATCATTACAAATAAATAAAAAGGCTTTGATATATGCAATTAGTCACAAGCATTACAAGTTGAAATGCAGTCCAGTGTTAAAGAGACAGTTTAGAAGCACATGGCACATTTATCACAGTTCCACAGACAAGTTATTGAGCTGTCTGTGAAAAAACAGAGCCAAACAGGAAAGCTTTCAGCACTGAAGAGCGGTTGAGGTCCTTGATTGATAGAGCTAGATGATGCAAAGCTGTCCAATGGCTTTCTGCAAAATAAAGTGAAGGAATTCAAGGTCTTTCATGGTGCTCTCTGACCACAGATGAACAGCTACTTTATTATGGCCCAGATTGAGGTTGCCCCTTACTCTATATTCTGCCACTTTCTGATGCACATAGTTGACTTCTCCAGTCAGCCACTGTGTTTAACATAAGGGTCTGCCATATTCACATTTAAAAAATAAAAACAGGCTCACTGCATAGGAGAGAAGATTGCTCTGTTTAAAAGCTCAGATTCTTTACTTGCTTTTACCAGCAACTCTAGTTTACTTGCTTTTACCAGCAACTGCAGTGACGTAATGGGAGACTGCAGACATAGGCTGCCCAGGCTGGCCTGCTTTTTCCTTCTTGTCCATGTTATAATACAAAGAGTCACAGCCAGGATGGTCAGTACCCTGACCCCAACATGCAATGTAGATTCTTTTCCCCCCAAATAAAGATGCTTTACTTGTTCTTATTCTCATTTTGTGCTCCAAACTAGGGAATAACTTGTACAAAGAGCATAAATATTCTTGGGAATCTTGCTTAAGCTTTTTGGTTGCTGTTAGTAGGCTTTGATGACTGAAGTTTGCTGTGGTTATTCCCACAAAAAGACATGCAAGTAGGAGAGAAGTCATTGGGGGGGCGGGGAGGGAAGGAGGGACACAAGAGGGTAAGAGGGAAGTTATCTGTGCAATATACAATGAAATGCATATATGGAAATATCACAACGAAATGCATGTCAGAATGAAACACATTAAGATGCACGTTAAAAATTTCCAATTAAAAAAAGTTTGCTGTGGTAAGGAGTTTAATAGGAAATAACAAAATGCCTCAACTTATTTCCAGATTGAATCTTACCAAATAAATTTATTAATCTCAGAATAACCAATCTGCATCATCTAGAGTTATTCTTATTTGTTTCCTCCAAAAAGAAAGGAAATGAATAAGGAGAAAGAAAAAGGAGATCCACTCTAGAATCCTTTTAAAAGATTATATTTTTCCACACTGTTTCCTTATACATCATCCCCAAATAGAGTTCACTTTCCCTAATGATATTAGCCTGCAGCTATAGCACTGTGGTGTCCAATCATGTCAGATCTTGGAAGCTAAGCAGGGTTGGGCCTGATTATTACTTGGATGGGAGACCACCTAGGAACACCAGGTGCTGTAGGCTTGGGAGAAGAGCTTGGTAACCCACTCCCAAAAAACAATTAGCCATTGAAAACCATATGAATAGCAGAAAAGCACTAAGAATAGTGTTTTGCCTGTTGTATGTAGGGTCACTATGAGTGGGACACAGATTCGAAGCCACCTAACAACAATATTAGTACCACTGTCCTTTGTTTAAGATTAGAATATTGTAATCTTCAGGTTCTATTTATTTCTTGGCATTTTAGAGTTGTATTACTTGATATTGAGTGCCACAAAGAACACTGTTCAAAACACTTGGAAGTTTGCTTTAAATACATGAGGAAACTCATCTAGCACATTCAAGAAAATGGACTTCATCTGAAATTAATCCTGATAAGCACATATTTATTTTTAAAACTTAAATGTGTCATCAAGACCTAATATTAGATCTCCCTCTAATAAATCAGGAATTATACTCCATTTTTAAATATTTTGAGAATGAAAGCAAGGATTTTGTTAGCTTTTGTTCTGTCCAGAAACCAAATTTATTACTCAAATATAAAAAAAGAAAACAAAGTAACTATAAAAACACAATCAAAGTGTAATTACTTTTAGTTTGCTTAACTTTCTCAGCAATGAGAATATTCCCTGTTCAAAACACATCCAAGTTTGTTGGGTTCTGGTGTTTTTTCTCTTGCCACTAAAGGGGGAAAAGTGGTTTATTTCTCCCTAGGAACATATATATTTCTTAATACCCAAATTCCTTGTTATCTGAAGAATCTCTTACCTGGGGAGTTCATAGACTGTCTCAATCCTCATTCCATAAGAGTGAGAAGTAAGATTTTAATAAATTCCCTAGGTGATTCTCAGGCACATTCAACTTTGAAAAGCTCTGCTTTAAAATAGTCCTTTTAAACTACGTCTGCATTTTAGGTTCACCTGAGGACCTCTTGAAAAATACACGGGTAGATGCCAGTGACCTACTGAAGACCAATTAAATCAGAATTCCTGACAGTAGGGCTTAAGTGCTAGCATTGTTTTAAAAACTCCCTTGGTGATTCAAACACATATCCAGGGATAGAAGCTTCCATTCCAATCAAAGATATGTAACCTGTGTCTTTATCTTTTTATAAAAAGCTGCTAGGAAGCTCAACAAAAATCAACTAGCCAATAAGGATCTTTTCAGGTAAATTATGACCATTATCATTTCGTATTAAAAGCAAGAAACAATAAGTTAAAATTAATATGTATATATCTCATGTTAGTCACTGCAGTAAGCTCTTTTTAATACATTGTCTCGTTTAAAACTCAAAGCAAAGTTATTCTTCCCAGTTTACAGGTAAACAAACTGAGATTGTTGTTGTTAGGTGCTGTGGAGTTGTGTCTCACTCATAGCGACCCTCATAGGCTTTTCAATAGCTGATTGTTTAGGGATTGCCTCAGGAGTAAATTGCCATATCCTTTGGGTGTGACTCAAGGCGACCCTATGTACAATCTAAAACTGTGCCATGCCCAGCACTATTGTCAGTGCTTCCCTGCTACTCATAGGGTTTTTGGTGGCTGATTGTTTTGGGAGTGGACTGCTGAGTCCTTCTTCCTCGACTATAGCACCTTGTATTCCTAGGTGGTCTCCCATCCAAGGACTAACTAGGCTCAACCCTGTTTAGCTTCTGAGATAGGGTGAGATCAAACACCAGCGTGGTATGGCTGTATTTACAAGCTTCCTCAAATCATTTACTTAAGTAGAAAAGTTATATATAAATAAAAGCAGGAAAGAAGGGAGAGACAGATGATGATATATAAACTATGATAATTAGAATTGATAACAAAACTTCAAGTAAGCAGCAATTTTCTATCCCCTGCTGCAAACCCTTCCCAAGAGATAAATGGACTTGAGCATTCTTTTCTCAACAAAGAGTAGGCAATGTGAGTATTCTAAAAGTCAAAAAAACTTACATTATGACATTGTTTAGAAAATAAATGAACAATGATGAACAATTTTAAAGTCTTCTATGCTTTGTGTACCCTAAGTTAGTTAAGTCATATCAAGATATATTTAATTATTCCATGAAATGTTTTGTTTGAAGTTATAAATTACAGTGTCTGAAACAATGAAAGCATGGAAATTTTGTTGAATTTATCTCAGTGATTTATGCTCTCAGTGCTAACAACTTTGCTTTTCCTCATTACTTTTGGAAAGAAATTTCCCCTATAACAGAATAGTAGCTAGATAATTGTGTTGGGTATTGGTCAGACGTGATACAGAAATTGGTATTTACATGGATATGTTTCAGCAAAGCTACATCTTTGGAACTTTATAATTTATAAATTACAAGTAGATTAATTTCTTAAATTTGTGCCTGGAAAATGAGGCACAAAATATGAAATTATTTTAACAGCTTCCTTTTTCCTGGCCTAAGTAAAGTTTAAAAGTAACAAATTTGCATCCCTGACTTACAACTTTAATGACATATGCTTTATCTGAGCTGTTAAAATAAGGACAAGGAAGCTATACCTATTATTACTTTTAAAAAAGTATTTTTAAAATGTTTATTAATCCCACTATAATCTGCACAGGTTTGAGGTAAAGCTGCTTACTAAATGATGAATCTCATAATAGGAATGTCAGCTGGAACACTATTCTTCAGATTTTTTTAAAAATGTGAAATACTGTTCCTGCAGAAAGTTGGCTAGATCACATAAAGAGCACGGGCTGCCTATCACACTGATTACTTGATGTAATAGTAAGCAAGCTTAAGTGAACTGTGTGTCTTCAATCTTTCCAATCACTTAGGGATGGGCATCAGAGCTTGCCATCCATCATCCCTGGCCTGAAACATACGGTGCATCAGCAATCTTGGGCTGACCTAAATGATAGTAAAAGCCAGTATGCTGTTCACAATAAGAAATTGTTGTCCACTGAATTACAGGTTTGTGATTAGATTGCTAACATGGCCAACTTGATGTATAAGTGAAGTGTCCAGGGAAGATATTCTTTAGGATCTTCTGAAGATTAATTTATATCCTTGAAATGTAGACCAATCACAGAGTCAAAAAATATGTCAAGGTATTTTTCTTGTAACCAAGAAAGCACAGCTGCTATAACGGTCATTAATTTATTTCTGGCACCTCTATCTGCGACAGAATTTAATAAACAAGGTGGCTAATAGTTATCATCTTGGCATGGCTAGAATTGCCCAATATGATAATTAATTTTTGGAGTCACATTTATATGAGGAGGAGTTATATATTATTAGGGATATAAGCCTGAAATGTCAACTGTTCTCATAATTTAAATTTCTACCATAAAAATCTTAAATCTGCCAATTGAAAATTCCTAGTTGAGTGTTATGTTCTCATATCTGAGAAACTGGTAGATATGCTATGCATTATTTCTTTCATTTCTTTTCCTAAGATTAAAATACTTGAATTTAAAATTCATCTTTAAAAAAGCAATCTCCAGGTCAACTACACAGCCCTAAATGAATATTGGCACAATAACAAGAAGACCTGCCTTTAATTTTAAGTTCTGTGTCTAAATTTGCTGTATATCCTTAGATAAGCCACTCGCTGTTTATAGCATCAGAATCCACATTTATTATTATAAGAATAATATTTGCTGGCCTAGCCAGTCTTATGTAGGAGGATGACATTCATTCCTTCCACATTTACTAAAACATTTCTACTTTCCTGTCACATTGCTACATAATAAAATAGTGAAGACATAGGTCCTGCTGATAGCTTAGTGGAAGGACACACAGTGTCATAGCAGGCATAGTGTTCATGGAAACTGGTTCGATGTGAAAATTCTTTTTTTTTTTTAATTATTGGAAATTTTTAATGTACACCTTAATGTGATTCATTCTGACATGTTTTTCATTGTGACATTTCCATATATGCATTTTGTTGTACATTACACAGATAAGTTCCCCCTTACCCTCTTGTGCACTTCCTCCCCCCATTCCATCCCTCCACCAAAGACTTCTCTTCCATTTGCTTGTCTTTTTATGGTAATATTTTTCCATATATCCCTGGGTTCCAATTATGTTTAAGACTGAAACTTTTTCTGCAGTGAACTTTCTTTTTACATTGTCAGTACTATTACATGAATTTCCTAGTCCATTTATAATAATACCATTCTTTGGTATTATTGGTGTTATTATAATTATTTCCAAGACTATTAAAGTAGGGTTGTTCACCTTGACGTCACCCCTTCCCCCATTCTTCATTACTCCTTGTTCCTCCTCTCCCCCGCTTTTCTCTCCCAGGATTTCCTCCTTTTGCTAGATCTCTCCCTCCTTTTGCGTTCCCCAAATTGTCCCTTCTCCACTAGGTTGACTTTAGCTTTTTTTTTTTATTATTATGTTCCGATCTCTGCATAGGATTTTTTCCTTCTTATAATTTTGATTCAGCTCCCACATACGAATGAGAACACGTGATATTTCTCTTTCTGAGCTTGTGTTCGTTCACTTAAAATAATTTTCTCCAATTCCATCCATTTTGCTGCAAATGGCATTATTTTTTTTTTTCCCCAACATGAAAATTCTGAGGATTGTAGCTCAGATTCTGAGTCAATACATCTAGTGCTGGACTCAGATGTACACCTTTCTAAAGCATCTTCCAAGTGATTCTAAAACAGATAGCCCATGGTCTTCAGGAGAAGTTACCAAATGCAAAGAGTAAGTGCTAGGTGCTGTGGGTAATATAGGAAAAGCTTTTACTAAATCTTAAAAACCCAGAAAAGGTTTTGGGGACTGGTTCTGGAGAAATAAAAACTTTACAAGCATAATCTGAGCACAAGGAAGGGAAGACTAGGGAATGTGTCCCTGAAAGCACTGGGGAACCTTAGGGAGCCTAGTGTAGGAAGCTCAATAGGCAAAGACAAAAGTGCATTTCAAAAAGTTGAAAGGAAATTATCATGAAGGGCATTTGTTTCTCCTTTTAATAATTTATCTTTTTAAAAACATGAGCATGGACAAAAATGTGTAAAAAATTTATCAGATGAAGTCTTCCTTCTGTCCTCTTCCTGGCCACCTATTTCCTTTTGGAAGTAGGGTAACCTATGTACCTTTGCAGAGATATTGAATACATATACAAAAATTTACTAGTACCTATAAACATTTCCATTCCAATAAATAAAAAATAAGGTACACTATGCATCATTCTGCATCGTGGTTTTCTGACTGTATATTTTGGATATTGGGCCACATCTTCTAATTCTTTATAAAAATTGCATAGACTCCATTATATACACATATTTACTGGTTACTTATTGATGGACAATAATTTTCAATCTTTTCCTCTCATAAGTAATATGGTACAACTGGGATTTAGTTCAGTTGGTAGAGCACTGCTCTGCAGTCTCTGAGGTCCTGAGTTCGATTCCTAGCACCGCAAAAATGGGAGAAGGATGTGGCAACCCACTCCTAAGGCAATCCCGAAAAAATCTGCCATTGAAAACCCTATGAGGGTTGCTATGAGTCAGACACGACTCGACGGCACCTAACAACAACAACAATAACACGTAATATGGTAAAGAACCAGCTTGTGCTTAACTCGTTTCAAACATGAATATAATAGTAAATTCTAAAGAATGGAAATTTGGGGTTAAGGGGAATTATTAACATTCAGCATGTTGACTGAGTCTGTACTAATTTGCAATCTCACTTGCAAGATAGAGGAATGACAGTTTCTTTATTCTCCAAAAAGGAGGCTGACCTTTATCTTGGGAACACTGTTAAGGGTCTTTTTTTTTTTTATTAGAAATTTTTAATGTACATCATAATGTGATTCATTTTGACATGCTTTTCGTTGTGACAATTTTCATATATGCAATTTGATAAGCATTATTCATATAGGTTACCCCTTTCTTAAGAGAAGGAATCCCCTGATTAGGCTTGCATTTTGGAAAACTATGCCCCCACTGCAACGTGGAGAATGAGTGGGTTAGCGTGGGAAACATAAGAAGCAAGTGCATTTAGAAAGCTGTGCAGCAGTAGCACAATAGAAGAAACCTAATAGGATAAGTATTTTTATTGAGCTTATGCTACATTCTACACTCTTTTGAGTACTTACATTTCACTGTCTTATTTATTACTTAGATTAGCACTATTTAGCAGCTATTGTTAATACTGGTTTCACACACACACACACAAAAACCAAAACAAAATTAGACTCATAAGATAATTACTTGTCCAAGTTCATACAGGCTGGACATGACTGTGTTAGTCAGCTTTCTGTTGCTATATAATAAATACTTGAGCTAATCTACTTATAAGGAGAAAAGTTTTATTTTGATTCACAGGTTTAGAGATATCAGTTCATGGTCGCTTCCTCCCATTATTTTTGGGCCAATAGCAAGGTAGGACATCACAGTGGAAAGTGTGGAGAAGAAAAGCGAAGGAATTGAAGAGGAAGGGGCTAGGGTGCTACCACACTCTCAGCAGGATTCCCGCAGGGACTCAGAGACCTCTCACTTGGCCCTATCTATTAAAGTTTTCACCATCTCCCAATAGCATCCCCCTGAGGAGTAAGCCTTTACCATGCCGACTCTTGGGGGACACTTAAGATCCAAACTATAGCAATGGCCAAACTGGGATCCAAGTCTAGGGAAAAAGTACCTCAAAGCAAGTGCTTTTAACCACTATAATACCCTGTTTGGGATGGAGAGAAGTTGATGCATTTGAGATTTATTGAGAGCAGAATTAAGAGAATACAGTAACTGATTCCAAAGATTAGTACTATTGGCTGGGACTGCGAACCCAAGAAGATTTATAATTGGCCACCAGGGGGTGGAGGTGGGGGTGAGTTTGATTTTTAGTTCTTGGTGCCAGGGGGAAGTAGAGTAGAGGCGGGAGAGCTGCCTGGAGATGTATATGGGATATCACCAGCATGTAAGCACTGTGGATGGGAAAAGACCAGCATGGATAGCTCACCCATGGAGCAACAACAGGAATAAACCAAGGATGAGATGAGCAGAAAAGAGATTTAGAATGAATTAAGAGATAAGAAAGGAAGGAAAAACTGGAAGAAAATGTTATTCCCCAAATCAAAATTTCAAGCAGTAATACAAAATCACTGCTTTACAAACACATTGTTCATACCCACCCCTTTCTCATTTCTAAGATCTCTACTATACTGTGAAAGTCACATTCATGAAATGTTCCCCAAACCCAAAGGATAGGTTACTAAAACATCTGTCCTAATGCTGTCTTGCAGGGGTGATAGTGGAGGAGAAAATCACTTTCTCTAAGCTGACTGAGAGTCCTGATACATTTCTTTAAAGTTCTAATAACCATGCAGAAAAGTGTCAAACTGAGGATTTAAAGGCAGTGGCTGTAGTCCCGGGAGAGAGTCTGAGAGTGATTCCTATATACTGGACATAACTCAGAAGCAGGAGAGTTGCACTCAGTGGCAAGGAGAATCCTCCTGCACCATCTCGTATAAATCTACGAAGGGTTGCCCAAAGGTTTATGTGAGCTGTGTGTCCAACACATGTTGGAAAATCAGTCTCTTTATATTTTCCCTGTAAATCCTTCCAGGAGTCTTCGAGGTTTAAGGAGGACCTTCACATTTGGAATCGAGAAATGAGTATAGATTTTCTGAGACTGCCTAGACTGTGTAATGTGCTGCTCACAGGGTATATCTGGGAGAAGAATATGTAGGCGCTGTCACTCAATTGATGGATTTGGTATCAAGAAGTTCCAAGCAGGCCGTTCTCACCAACTCCCTCCTAAGGAACAACAGAACAACCTGGTTTTCAAATGGACTAAGGTCTCTAAATGTGGCTGGAAAATCGCTGCAGCATAGCTAGTGTGTGGTGTGACCTGGAAAGATGGGACTGAGTTTCTTGTTCAGTACATAGAACCAGTACTGTAAGTAGTAAATAATATCATACATGTTAGCAAACTCCACTTCTGAATGTATCAAAACTGAAAATTATGATTAAATCACAATACAGAATGTAAACGCACTCTTATGTGCTTAAACTATCTCTACAGGAACAGAGCCTGCAGCAGTAGCCCTGTGGCATCCGATCCCGTCAGATCTCAGAAGCTAAGCAGGGTCGGGCCTGGTTAGTACCTGGATGGGAGACCGCCTGGGAACACCAGAAGCTGTAGGCTTGGGAGAAGGACCTGGCAACCCCCTCCCAAAAATCAATCTGCCATTGAAAACCCTATGAACAGCAGAGAAACACTGACAATCGTGTTTCCCCTGTTGTACAGAGGGTCGCTATGAGTCGGATACCAACTCGACGGCACCTAACAACAACAACAGGAACAGAATCCCTGAAAATGATATACTGGTAAATAGAATTGTAATGTTCTTAGAACATTATGAAAAAAACACAAAAGTCTAGTATATGTTATTAATATTCAAGTTAATAGCTGATTTTTTTATAGTACTTGTGAGTTGAACTCAGAGCTTTACACATAATTTGCAAGTGCTCTACCACTGAGCTGCAACTCCAGCTCATTTTTTGTTTTTTATTTTGAGTCAGGGTCTTCTTACAGGCTTCCTCTGGTGTTGAACTCATAATCATCCTGCCTCTGCACCCAGAAAATTAATAAATTTGTAGTAAATAGTTTTTAATTATTAAACTAAATTTTATATTTTATAGATTAAAAATAATTATTTGTAAGTTTCATTATAAATATGTAAAAATCTAATATCTGTCAATTCTATTAAGTTTTATTTATTTAATTAATTAATTTATTTATAAACACGCTGTTGGTACATACAAATTCTATTATCTTTTGGACTTTAGCACAAAAGCTGGAGGGAAATTTCAAAAATTACATGTTTAAATTGTGAAATAATGCTTAATTTCCCAATGTGTCTTAGGGTAATCAGGAGAAATGGAAGAATTCAGGTTATTTTAGCAGTGTGGGGTTTACTGAAAACATCATCTAAATCCAAAGTTTTCTTTCCTTTGTGATCTGTTCCTTCCTTCACATGTGATCATTGTCTTTGCAGACTGGCCTATATACTGAATCATGGCCAGACCACTTCTGTCTTTACCTGGTCTACATCAAATATAAACTAAATTGGGCCTCTACAGTCTCAGCTTCCAATACTTGAGACAGAAATTTTTCATTTTGTCCCGGGTCTCCATCCATCAGTGGTAACATTAGAAGTGACCAGGGTCACAAAATTACATGACCAGCAGCTCACGCATCTGCTCTGTAGGTAAGGCTCTCTGAAAAGTAGTGGGCAGAGCTGTGGGAGAAGAAAGCATCAGCCAGAGAGGAACCTTGGATAGTTTAATACAAGGTGTGGATGAAAAATACAGTGCACTTTAAAGTAAAAAAAAAAAAATTATTACAGTAAAAGACACATTGCCATGAATCCCTGTCAAAACACTCCCCCTGGCTTTGAATGCTCTTATCCCATTGTTCTGGCCACATTCTGGAGCAGTTCTGGAAGTCCTCTTTCATGAGTGTTTTTAGTTTCATCTTCTATCATGACAAAGCTTCATGTCACCTATGGCTTCAGGTATGGCAATTTCTGTCAAATAAAAACATTATGATGTGTCCTCATCTACTTTATTCACCAGATCTGGCACCATGAGGCTCCTGGCTCTTCCCTAAAGTCAAAATGACCATGAAAGGTAAACATTTTGAATTGGATTAAGAACATGGAGGCAGCCTTGGCAAAGCACCTAAAGACACTCGAAAAACAAGAACTTCCAGAACTGCTTCAGAAAGTGGAAGGAATGATGGGCTAAGTGTGTTCGAAGCCAGGGCGAGTATTTTCAGGGGGATTAATGGCAGTATGTCTTTATTGTAATTTTTTCCAAAAGATTTCAATATTCACTGTATTTTTGACCATAGCTCATATGTACACATATATGTACACATATATACATATAAATATACACATATACATACATATACACACATAGATATATATTTAAGACAGAGTCCCACCATGCAGGCCAGGCTGGCCTTAAATTCATGATCTTCCTGCCTCAGCCTCTAAAGTGCCTGGATTACCATTGCATGCCAACATGCCCAGCTAATATATGTGAAGTATGTGTCTATTAGCTAAGACATAGTATTAAATATAAAACTAAGACAGATATAATTATGGAATAGCCATAATGAACTACCCATACAAATTAAGAGAATTCCACATACAGGAATTTCATCTAGTACTTGTACATCAGCTTACCAGATATTTACTTGCATTCACAAGACAAAATATTAAATGTGGGTATCAGAAGCTATGAGACATCTGATATCTTTAAGAGATAAAGTTGCTGTACTTCTATTTAATCCTCTACCCAGACAACTCAGGTTCATTCTTACAAGAGTAATGATCCCTTTCATTATGCTCCCCAGTACATCATTATATGAGTGAATATAATTTGCATTTTTCATATGTTATTACTCTTTTGGTTTGTCTTTGAATAAACAATGAATTATGAAAACAATATATATTTAAAATAGGTGGACTTTCTGGTTCTCAATGAAAGTGTATAAAATGATTTACATTTAATAATACCTTGGAAGAGAGGTCTTATTCCACAAAAGACAATATGCTTTTGTAGGAACATGCTTTTTTTCTTTAGTTCTTTTTTTTTTATTAATTTAAGTTTGACAAATAAAAATTCTATATGGTATACTGGTACATGATATTTTCAAAAATGCACACACTGAGGAATTGTTATTGTTGTTGTTAGGGGCAATCAAGTTGTGTATGATTCATAGAGACCCTCAGTGGCTGATTATTTCAGGCTTGCTTCAGAAGTGGACTGTCATGTCCTTCTCCTATTTTGAGGGGTGCTGGGGAATTGTTGTTGTTAGGTGCCGTTGAGTCTGTATCCGACTCATAGCGACCCTACGTACAACAGGTGAAACACTATTGTCAGTGCTTCTCTGCTGTTCATAGGATTTTCAATGGCAGATTGATTGGGAGGGGGTTGCTAGGTCCTTCTCCCAAGCCTACAGTATCTGGTGTTCCCAGGCGGTCTCCCATCCAGGTACTAACAAGGCCCAGCCCTGCTTACCTTCCGAGATCTGACGGGATCGGATGCCACAGGGCTACTGCTGCAGGCTTCAGGGGAATTGTTAGATTGAGGTAATTAACATTTACATTCCCACACATACTTATCTTTTTGGTTTAATGGCATCCCACTTATCTATTTCTACTTTTGTTGCCTATGTTTCTGGGATTCTAAACAAAAAATAATCATTGGCCATACCAATAGGATAGAGCTTTTCTCCTATGTTTTCTCCTAGGAGTTTTATAGTTTCAATGTTACATTTAAATAATCAATCCATTTGAGCTCAATTTTATAATGATGTGAGATACACACCCTCTTTTTCTGTCTTCTTGTGATCCTTTCCTCTCTGACTGAAAGATCATATCTTAAAAACTATTACTGATATAAAAAATAGGAGAAAGTTTCAGGATCTAGGGATAGGAAAAAAGTTAATAGATTGGACTCTAAAAGCACAATTTATATATATATATTTTTAAAAAAAGAACTGATAAAATGGATTCCATAATTTTTTTTTCCTAAAAATTGCTTTATGAGAGAGAATGGGGACCTTGCTGCCCCCAGGAGTCCTCGGAAGGTGCACACTCCCACAAGGGTTGCCTGCAGCCAATAACTAACTGATTCTCTGACTAACAAAAGGCCTCCGTCTCTGTCACTGTCCATGTTCTGTTCTAGTGACTGTTCTTCTGGGAATGCCCCTGATTCTCAAGAAAAGTCATTGTCCAGCAGCAATGAGGGCTCTTCTGCCCAAAGAACCACATTTCCTATCATCTTATCACAAATACAGATTTTCCACAAAATAGAAATTGTTATATTAATTGGAAATCTAACAAAAGAAGAGCATTATTACATTGTCATATTGAATGTCAATGTTCTTACAATGGGGGCTGGGAGGAGGTAAATGGCAAAATTTCCACTGGGGAAACTCCACCCCTTGGTCATGGATTCTAAGTATTGCCATCCAATTCTGATAGTCGCATGTAAAAACTATTTATCTGACTTCTATCATATTCAAATACCTACTGATTTACCATTGTTCCTCTCTTCTAAGTACCTCATTTTGTCCAAATGATACCTAATAAATGTATATGTGACTGTATGTATATTCTCTTCATTCCAAGATGCCATTAATTCTAAGATGTATTATCAATTTTATAACCAGTAGAAGAAAATGCCACATCAATTGTCCACATTTTATATTAAATGACAATGGCATACATTTATTCATACAATACACACCTCTTTCCTTTTCAATATCTGAATAATGTTGGCATCTAATACTGCATATGTTCAGAGGTTAGGATTTTTCTGATTCACTTTGGTCATTGCCTTTTTTAAATGTCATTGGATGAGTTGCTTCTCATATCCTTGCTTGTAAGTTTAACTTTTTTTTAGCCTATTTTAACATAACTGTTTCATTTACATTGTCTACTTACTAATGTCTTAGTTTTGCACTGTTTCAAATTCTTTAGTTGATTGACATATCACAGAATATAAGACAGATCCTTATGAAAGTTAGCAGGAGATGTTAGTCCTTTAAAATATCTGCATAGGTTATAGGAATATCCTCTGCTTGGAAATTTGATGATCTATAAAAGATCGGCCCATTTTATCTATCTTTATTTTCATATCTCTTGACCATGGCAAGAAATCTTCAATATATAAAGTAGTATTTGCTTTGGTTTAGTAACACCACATAATACTTCTGAGGTTATTTTAAATAACAATTAAACATATAAACTTGATTCAAAATCTTGCAATAAGTAGTGGTACTATGCAAAGAGTTTCCTTTGAGATGAAATTGAATGAAGAGATGCTTTCTGTACATGGCTAGGTTAATGCACAGATAGTGACATTCATTGTTCGGGTGATATAATTGTCTTTTCACTTGGATTCATATACTCATTTGGAAAGTATTTATTTATAGCCTAATATTGACAGAAATTGACGTAGGTACTAAGGAAACAGAGTGAATAAGATAGATGAAATATTCCTGGTCATTGTACTTATATTCTTCAATTATATATGGCACCCAGATTTTGGAACATATGGAGAAATATGTAATCTATGTATCTTAGAAAAGAGAAAAACATGAGGTTGCATTAGGGACCTTTCAGATTTTCTAATGTAACTGTTTCTAACACATTTTACTAAAATTTGTCCTGAAGAGACCATTTTAGTATTCACATATTTTCCTTGAAATCATGTTTCTTTCATTACATAATTTCTAATGCAAAGAAATACTGCCATTGTATATAACAAATGACATAAACCCCACAACTTCTTGCCTTCTTTTTTTTTTTCTTCTTCTATAAAAGAAATGAATGAGAATTTTCACAGGAGATGTCCTATGTGTTTTCTCTGTACTTACATATGAGAAAGTATATTTAGGGTTGGAGGAAGAATACATAGGTGTTTTTGATGGTTTTCCTGGGTAGAATTAAACAACTCACATTCCAAGAGAAGAAATATCCCATAGACACTGTCTTACAATGTATTTAGACAGATTTCTAAAAATTAAACTATATATATATATATGTTTAAAACATAGATGTACATATATGTCATATATGCTGTGATACATATACATCTTGAAAAGTAAAGTAGGGAACTCAAGATTAGATTTGTTTTTGAATGAGTACTAACATATCATATATTCCAAGCTCAGCAGGAGAATTCCCACTAATTGTACTTGAAAACTGCCAAGTGAGCATGTACTTTAATGTGTAAATGTGGACTTAATCTTTGATGCTTATGAGAAATGATTCATGACCAGTTTCTACAATATGCCAACAAGACGCTTTATATCTGGGTGCTGACACTTTATGTATTACCTATGATCAATAGTATTTGGTACATGGTTTGTCACTGAAAAAAAATCATGATCATTCTGCAAGTAAAGTTTTAATCCCCAAAACAAACATCACTGTTTTGAAATGTGGCCACCCTGCATATCCTAATACAGCCTATGGTTTAAATCTTAAAACATTAATATCTAACCTTTGCTGATGTTGTTAGGTGCTGTCGAGTTGTGTCTGACTCAGCAAACCTTACAGGGTTTTCAATGGCTGATTATATCAGGATTGCCGAGGGAGGGGGTTGCCACATCCTTCTCCCATTTTTGCAGTGCTGGGAATTGAACCGGGGACCTTAGAGACTGCAGAGCTGCATTCTACCAACTGAGCTAACTCCCAGCCCAATATCTAACCTAGGCTATGTGTATTTTTAAATGCAAACAGATCATTTATTATTGTAGGAGAGAGGCTGAACTCCCTTTCCTTATTTGTTAAATGAAGATAATAGTTCCCATTTCATAAATTTGTTACAAAATTAAATTAGATAATGTGTATAAAGCACACAGAATTTCAAGGCTGCTTCTAAAATTGGAGTGGCTGGGGTTTAGTTCAGTTGACAGAGTGCTGCTTTGCACACTCTGAGGCCCCAGGTTCTATCCCCAGCACCACAAAAACAGGAGAAGGACCTGGCAACCCACTCCTGAAACAATTCTGAAATAATCAGCCATTGAAAACTCTATAAATAACAGAGAAGCACTGACAGTACTGCGCATGTCAGTGTTGGAGAGTGTTTCCTGCTGTTGTACACAGGGTCGCTATGAGTCAGACCCGACTCAATAGCACTTAACAACAACAAAATCTAAAATTGGAGAATGGGAAAATAATTTGAACTTGAGTATGGATACCCAAAATTGTATTAGTATTAACCTGTGCATTTTAAAATCTGCTCATAATGCCCATAACACAGAGGTATTTAATTGCTGATGTTAAGACTGTATAATCACTTAGCTCATCCCACTGTCTTGGAGGGTAGAAATAACAACCAACAGCTTCTGTAGGATTGGAAGAAGATATCTTTGGGACTCACTGGGAGAGCTAGTTTCCCTATTGTGGCACCTCAGATCTTTAGTCCATCTACGACATTGAGAAATACCTAAATTATATATCAGAAACTTCCTAGTACCTATAATATAGCATACAAAACTTTTTACAAATTGGCCCCACCCCAACTTGAAGCCTATTCCACCTCCTTCCTCATGAGATTGTACTCTAATTATATTCCTAAAATAGCCCTTATGATATTGTGTTGTAGTTTATCAAGTGTCAAATACACACCTAGATGGTGCATGAAGGGCTGTAGCACAAAGTGTAAGTGTTTGGCTGGGGCAAGTCAAGTGGTGTCTGTCTGCATCTTTCAAAACAATCACATTTGAAAGGAGTCCTAGCTATTAGCTATTAGCATCCCTTGAGATACCAGTAAGATGAATGGCTGATGAACCACTGACAATAAAACAAACTATGGACAGTTGGTTTTAGTTTTGTTGTTTTCTGCAACATATTATTTAAAACAAATAGAATATAGCTATGGGGGGCAGATGAAACCTTTGCCACAGAGCTCCAAGACTTGGCAGTTTCTAAGATTCACTACTGTACATTTAAGCTTGAAAAGACTCACTGTTTCTTCCAGGAGATTGGAATGCTACTTAGAAGATCTGTGCCATTCATGGGTGTGCTGTCCTCCTTATGCAAGAAATGTGGTCAATACATGACTCATAAATTTATGGCTTTCATTTTAATCAGCAGGGAAGAATTCCTGCACTGCAAAATCTTATTAAAGGAACCTGATTGCAAATTGAATGTGGTCCAGCACCTCTCCAAAGCTCATTTAAGATATTTGATCTTTGAGAGAAAAAGCCTAAATGGCCATGTTAACTATCCATTTACCTACACAATTCCGAATTCTATCTCTGTACTCTCAGACCATCAAAAAATAATGTCTTAGACCACATTATCTCAGTCAATCAAAGACATGGCTTCTGAGCTATGACTCATTACTATGTCCTTTGACCTTATGAGAAGGATAATATAAAAAAGACCACATACCTTTTGGACTTTGCAGAAAACTGGATGGAGTTACATTCTACTGTGTGACTTAGCACTGTTTTATATAGAAACTCATGTGATAAATTCTAGGAAAATAGTTCCAGGAAAAGATGTCTGTCTTCATAGATGCATCTATATATGATGTCTTATGGGAAATAATTTCTTTTCCCTTAGTTACCAGGTCAAACTTAAAAAACTACATTACAGGCTAGGTGCAATGGTACATGCCTGTATTCCCAGCAACTCAGGAAGCAGAGGCAGGAAGATCACAAGTTCCAGGCCACAGGCAGCCTGCATAACTTAGTGAGACCTTGTCTTGAGATAAAAAATAAAAAAAGGGGTTGGGGGTATGGCTCTGTGGTAGAACACCTGCAATATATGTGTGAGGTCCTGGATTCAGCCCTCTGGCACCTAAAAAAAAAAGAGACAGAGACAGAGGGAAAGGGTGGGGGGAGAAAAACAGAAAATAATAAAGAAAAGAAAGAAAAAGAGTAAAGAAAAAAGAAAAAAAACCCTATAGTATATGCGAACACGAATCTTATGTTTGTTTCTGAGTTTTTGAAGCCCTTACTGAACTATCTCTGCTTTTTGTTCACTAAAGTTAATGTTGGCTTTTGGTTTTAGATAACTGAGAACCACCCAATTATAATTGTTTTTATACTCTATTTTCTATATTTGTTTTGCTTTTTAATGTATAACTACAATTTAAAAAAATAAAATGCTATCTATAGATTTGGTGGGCATTTGTTTCTAAAATGCCTTTGTGGTTTGCTTGTTTGTTTGTTTTGAGACAGAATCTTGCTACGTAGCCAGGTTGGCGTTGAAGTTGCTATGTAGCTCAGTCCTGGCCTCAAACTTGCTGTCCTATCACCTCTGCCTCCTAAATCCTGGGATTAAGGAAGTAAGCCACCATCCGTAGTATATAGTATCTTGTTTATTACCTATAACAGGACCTGAAAATTTTAACTTTCAAAATAGCTTATCTGCAATTTACAATATGTACTTCAATTTGAGAATTCCCTGTCATCTTTTTATCAAATGTTTACTGAGTATCTGCTGGGTACCTTGCCCTGACTTGGCACTAGAGATATAATAGTGAGCAAGTTAGATATAACCCCTTTCCTTCAGGAATGATCTGATCCTATGGGGGATAATAAGGCACGAGGGAATGACAACACAGGGTGGTCAAGGTTGTTGTGACACAGGGAAGGCCACCTAACCTATACTGGGGACTAGAAAAGGCTTCCCAGTGGAAGCCTGAGCCATGAACTGGGAGAGGAGAAAGGATTCCAGCAGGGGGCCACAGACTGCCAAGACTATCATTTTCACTGCTGTATACCCAGGCGCGGGCTCAGTACATGTTAAGAAGACATTGTACCATGGAAGAGTTTTAAGTAGGAGAATTGATATGAACAGATTTGATTTCATAGGGTCTCTTTAGCTATTGAATACAGTTGCCTCTCACACAGCTTACTCTAATACTGCATTAAGAATTAGTTCATAGCCTTGCTGGAAGAAGGTGGAAGACTGAAAAACCTGAGGAAAAAGAAAAGCATTTTCTTTTTAAGTTTTATCTAACCCTGGAGACTCTGTCTTTCAAATGGGACTTACAAGAATGCCAACTGCTTTTCATATATTTTGGTGTGTGGTTCATGCTGTTTAAAGGAGAAAACATAAAGATGGGATGGTAAATAAGAATAGTCAGAGGGAATTGGAGGGAATTGGAGAAATACTAAATGGAGAAATACAAAGCCATTAAAAAAAAAACAACTACAAATATTGTAAAGGGTCAGGTTGAACACTGTCTCACTCCTTTATTAGATGTGTGACTTTGTACAAGTCACCAGGCCTCTCTGAGACTCAGGTTCCTGGGCACAAAAAACAAAGGTTTAGACTCAATGACCTCCAAATAATCCTGAAAAAAGTTCCTAGTAATCCTTTTATCTGACTATAACTCATATACCAAGTACTATACTAATCTTAAACATCCCTCCCACTGCCAAAATCATGTTCAAAATCAAATAAACATCAAACAACTATTAGCAGAAAGCCTGCAGGTGTAGCCCTGCGGCATCCCATCCCGTCAGATCTCGGAAGCTAAGCAGAGTCGGGCCTGCTTAGTACCTGGATGGGAGACCACCTGGGAACACCAGAAGCTGTAGGCTTGGGAGAAGGACTCCGCAACCCCCTCCCAAAAATCGATCTGCCTTTGAAAACCCTATGAACAGCAGAGAAGCACTGACAATAGTGTTTCCCCGGTTGTACAGAGGGTCGCTATGAGTCAGATACTGACTCAACGGCACCTAAAAACAACAAATTAGCAGAAAAGGGCTGGGGTTTACCTCAGTTGGTAGAATGCTGCTCTGCATTATCTGAGGACCTGGGTTTGATCCCCAGTACTGCAAAAATGGGAGAAGGATGTGGGAGTCCACTTCCAAAAACAATCCCAAAACAGCCAGCCATTGAAAACCCTATGAGGATCACTGAGTCAGGCCCAACTCAGTGACACCTAACAAAAACAACAACAACAACAACAATCAGCAGAAAGATCAAAGAGTGGCACCCAATAGTTGCAGTCAGTCTTTAGTACAGGTTGTGACTGAGAATTCTGATGTGTCTCTACAACCAGCCTTCATCCTGTGTGATGTGACAATTACATTCATCCCTGAAACTATAGCATGTGCTTTCCACTCCTCAAGTGGCTGTGCTACAGTATGCTCTAAAAAGCCAATCTGATCTGAAACAACCCAAGATAGCTACTCATATGTCCAGCATATTTATTGTACTATTTGCCCACCATAAACTCAGTGACTCCTGTTGATTGACAGAATTAATAAAGATAATTAACAATTTAATATTCCAGTACTCATCAACCATCTGAAGATATTAAAATTCAGTAAAATTTAATCTTAAAATCTAAAACAAAATGATATACAATTAAAATAATTTTATTTCAAACAAGCATGTTTCCAAGAGATATGAGCACTTTCATACCTTAAGGGGACAGTAAAAATGCACTGACATATGGTTATATGACATTAAGAATGTAGAGGAAAATCTCCCCCTTTTACAAAAAGTTTCAAAGTAGGAAATTTTAGTGGAAAGAATTGCGTGCAGTTCTAGGAAATCTCATCATGATCTCAGTGTAATAGCCATTTGCAAAAGAGCCCTGAACTGAGTCCATGCCAGGGAGCATTATTGGAAAAAGGCCTGCTCTGACGACTTCCTGGAATTCCTCTCTGAACAAGTCAGCAGCTTGCCTGGCACTAGCTGGGCACTAAACTGAGGCACAGCCTTTTAGGGAGCAATGGGAAATGTAGGGACTCATGTGGTGACATAGTTTGTGATTCTGACTTGAGCCTTGAAATGTGCAATACACAATAGCTCACATTATCCCAATCACAAGATAAATATTTTTTTGTGTGTGTACAACTGAAAGTGGCCATTGAAAAATAGGGTAACTAGGCAAAAATTGGTCATATTGCCACAATTTTATGCGGGAACTCAGGTATGTACAAAAGAAATGACATAGCGTCTGTCCTTCTGACCCTGTCCAGTAGATTTCAACCTGTATTCTATGAAATCTCAGCCTTTCTTAGAGGGAATTACATAATTGCCTGATTCAAATTTTATTTTTAACATATATACTCTAGCTATTGTAAAAGAACTGTGATTTTAAAATGCAAATTTTTAAATTAAGTATTAACCAACTTCAAAATCATAAGCACATTGATTTATGCTGCCAAATAATTCTTTCTGTGAGGGTCCAAGATTAATCTACTTTTTTAAAATTTATAAAATGCATCATTGATTAGAGAAGGTGTGTGAGTATTTATATTTAATGTTAGCTCCAAGCACTTTCATTCATGCAAAATTCTGTAAGCAAGTGTTATTGAAGTGTTGTTTGGCTTACTATGATGATGAATCAGAATTTTTTTACTACAATGTATCCAAAGTCAGTTAGTAAAATGAATTTGATGTTTAGACCAAAAGTTTATATGACTGTCATCTGTCTTAATTTCAAATCTCATACTTCATAGAAATATCCTTGACCTCAGTGTTTTATCTTATAAAATATAAGACATTGAAAATGTATAATTGTAAATGCAACAAATAAGACAGTTTTATCTATTTTGCTGGTTGTTTCATTTTCATAATAGGTTCAGATGCTTATGAAAAGTTGTAAAACACCAATTTAGATAATTTTTCAAATAAGAGAAGGAAGTTAGTCATTAGTGCAAATCTTTAGAAACTTCTCTGCTTTCCATAATAAAGTAGAAGTTATTGATGAATCTTGGCTTTATTTTTTTGTAAATTCTCATCTATGGATGTGCAAAAGATCTCAAATGAAGGTGAAAACAACTTCTTTCATAGTGTAGAAATCATTTTTTAGTATCTTTCTGGTATTTCACCAACTCTGAATAGAGACAACACACAGCTCTTAATTCTAAGAATCAGAGATGGAAAATTTAAGAAACTGTGATCTAAAGTAGTATTATATACTAGAAAAATCCTATGAAGGTTTACTAGACTTTTTTTTTTCATTTCTGGATTTGAGAAAAGGAATTAATAATTTAGAATTAATGTTACCCATTAAAATAATAGGTTAGAAAATGTTTAATTTATGACTTGTGAATTTGGAAAAGTGGGGACTGAATAGAGAGATGACAAGAAAAGGGGAGACAATATTCAATACAACTAGTAAGGGAAATCTGCTAATTGTAATAAATAAAATGACTTATGATGCCTTCACCCTCTTCATACAGTTGTTATTAACTGGCGCATCTAAGTGCTTTTCATCATTAGTCACCACTGGATCACAGTTTCATTCTTACATTTTTTTTCCAGTACCTTTTATACTTGTGACTTATGCCTGCAAAGCAACTAGAAAAACCATATGCTTTACATATAGATTCCAGACATCAGAATTCAGGTAAGTAAACTTATCATTTAAGTCCAGCTCTGTAATGGTGTGATGGGACACATGGTTTTCGAGCAAAACCTCCTGTAGCCACGGTTTCCACGCATGGACTTCTTCCAGGGCTGTATTACTTTCTTAAGCTATATCATGGTGGAATCTTATCCTTTATAATGTTTTGGAGAAAGCTGAGGGTGGCGCCTGCACAATTTGATTTGGTGTAAAAATACACACCAAATCTGATTTCTGTTACATTAAGGCCCTCTCTGACAAAATATACAGAACAAGAAATGAAGCGAATTATGTTTTAGAAATATTTTGCAAGCTTGTTTCCCCGAATACCTGACCACTAATTTTAAAAAATGGATCAAACCCACTTTAATTGAATATTTAATAGATGATTTAACAGTCGAGTTAAGATACATTTTAAATGCTAAATATAAAAATGATTTGTGTTTGCTTACTGGAAATATTTGTAATACAAGCCAACATATATAATAAACTAATATTTAAATCAAATTTACTATGGAAGAAATGAAATGACTATCTTCAATTTATAAATATACCACATTCATCAAACTTTATTTTTGACTAATAGTAGGCTTTTATAATATGAATACCATAACAGTGAATTGCCATTAACAGTATAAATAGTTTAACTCATTTTTAAAATGTGTGATATATTTTCCCTTAAAACGAACCATTGGAAATATAAAAATGGTAATATTCTCCTAGGGAAGGGCTCAAATTCAGCAAGAATGAAATAAATCATTTTTAATAAATAAATTAGCTTGCTCTCTTGTAAATTCCATTCTTTACATCATGGCGCAAGAAATAACATCATCTACATAAAGGAATCTGGGATTGGCATGTAGAAGCATCCAATGTAGTCTAATGCTATTTTCCAATATGTCATATCATTATAATAAAGCTAAGTCAGTCTAATATGCCATAATTTTCCTCTCAATGAAATAGACAAAGAATCACTTCATCTGATGTCTCAAAAGAGGTAAAATATATGCTAAAGCCTTTTGAAATTGAAATGCCACATAAGAACCTGAAAAGGTATACTAATCATTTGAAAATAGTCCACCTTTTTTAGTACCTGAAAATAATATTAAAAACATATTCTGGGGTCCTGAAATTATCACTTTTTTTGAATATTTTGAATAGATTTTAGCCATTTGCAAAGCTTAAAGATCCCTAAGAAAATTCTACCACTCCATTGTACCTTTCAACATTAAACACAGACACATTATGATTTCTGAATACCACTGCCACCTGGAGATTCCCTGCCATTTTTACCACAGAAAGAAAGTCCAATTAAAATGTTTCATTCTCTTCTAGTATTATGAGAGTCCCAGACATATGGCAATAGTTATGCTATTGATCCACCAGGTGAGTAGGCAATTCTGCACTGCATTACAGGTATTTTGCCATTACCTCCTGAAACAGTTTCATAGAGCAGAATATGTCATATGAAAAATAAATGATACTGCCCAATCTCAACAGTTTGAAAGAAACATAAATCAATGGCATAAGGGAAGCAGGTGATGTAATGACTCTGGAATTAAGCAAATGGCCTAAGAAGATAGATCATGAAGTTTAACCTTTGAAATTACTCAATGGATATTAATATAAAAACATGGAAAAGCACATTTAAATGTTACCTAGCTTTGCTAAATTCTCTTCACTAAATCAAGACTTTTTTTAAGTGGTAAAGAGAAATAATATGCTATTCCTGGAAAATGTCTAATAGCAAACACTTAATAAAGCCCAGTCTTACTTAATGCTACAATTAAGGTTGTTTGTTAAAAAAAAAAAAAGAGGAAAGAAAGATGGACAGTGAATTCTAAACTTGTCAATAAATGGTAAATGACACAAATGAATTCAAAGAAGAAATCAATCCAAATAATAAATATACATAAATTGGGAAAAATAAAACTGATATTAAAGGATCCAAGATTGAGATAATAACTAAACTAAGAAAGAGAACTTCAAACCGGTACCAAGAACCACAACAACTCAGAAGGTGTTACTAACGAGACCTAAACTCTGATGATCCTGAAGGGTATTTGGTGCTGTTTGGTCTAAAAACAAGGAGGCAAAAATTCCCTCTCTTACACAATGTGAACAAAATTTCTTTCTTTTTGTGCTACATAAAGCACTAATGTTTCATCAAACTAACATAGGTTTACAAAGACAATTATAAGAAAATAAAAAGTTAAGGTGTGTGTAAGTACTGCTTTACAAATAAAGTACCAAACAGAAAGATGCTTGACAAAACTTGGACACAGAGTTTCTCAGTATCTTCTACTTCTCTGCACTGGAAATGTCCCACTTCTTATAACCTACATCTTTCAAGAAAAAGCTCTACACCATAACCTTTTTTCTCCAGGTGTATCGTTCTGTGGACCCTGCTTGGAATATCTTGTCTTCTCTATGCTGCCCACAGCAAATTCTCCCCTATGTACTCACCAGGCCACCCTGGCCTGCCCCCATGTCTGTTCTTCTGACATTTCCTTTGCTAGAAGTGCCCTACTCACCCTATGCTCTCCCCCGCTGGTGCAGGGTGGGTCATTCCAAAGGCAGATGTTGGATGGAGTTAGACCTCCACAGGCTGGTTGGGAAGTGGCATTTGTTAGAGAAGAAGGACAATTGCAGGACTGGGCAGAGGAGATCTTTCTAGTCACTATGTAGACCTGACAAGGTTTCTACCAGTCTAATGGAAACTCCAGAGCAAAGATGGCTCATTAAAGGAGGCCTACATGAGCTGGAAATGGCTAGCGCCTTGCCTTATCACCTTGTGCACCTACTGTCCCAAAATGAGTGTGAGCTCTGTTGCAATTTGGAAAAGATCCTGTGAGTGATCACAGCTGGAAGCTGTCAGCAAGCCGCCCTCCTCACAATGGGCCAAGCCTTCCTTTCCTGAAGAGGGGTCTAACAAAATGTCTCCATATCAGTCACACCAGGACTCTCCAGAGCACATGTAAATGTTTGTTCCAAAAAGCATCCCTTGATAATCAGAGGCTCTCTGTGTCTTGAGAGCAATGTGAACTTTAAGATCTTGTTCCACATTGTGTCTTTATATGTTATACCTATCTGATTTTTAGAAGGTAGAAACCACATCATATTCTCTTCAGATTTTTTAGTATATAAATTGGGAAAGAGAGCATATAACATATATTCAAAAGAGGTAGATAAACTGGATGCCATGGTGTACACCTATAATCTTAGTGACTTGAGAAGTTAAGGTAGGAGGATCGCAAGTTCAAATCTAGAGGCAACCTGTGCAACTTAGTGAGGTCCTATGTCAAAAAAAAAAAAAAAAAAGTCCATCGAGAGGGGCATAGGGGTGTATGCCTTTAATTCTAGTACTTGAGAGTCTGAAGCAAGAGGATTGTGAGTTTGAAGCCACTTTGGACTACATAGAGTTCCGGGCCAGTCTGAGTTACATAGTATGACCCTGTCTCAAATAATAACCACCAATAGAAAAAAAAAAAAGAGAGAGAGAGAGAGACTAGAGGTACAGCCCACTGGTAGAGCACTTGCCTAGTATTTGCAAAGCCCTGAGTTCAATGTCTAGTACTGCAAATACTACTACTACTACTACTACTACTACTACTACTACTACTACTACTGGAAGGGGGGTGGGGGTGTAACTTTATGATAGAGCAATTACCTAGCATCTGCAAGGCTCTGAGTTTAACCCCTTCATGCTGAAAAAAATGGGGGTAGATAGATTCAAAAGATGGATGGATAGATAGGTAGATAGATAGATTTACCAGGTAGATGACCAATGAAACTGGTTATCCCCTAATCCAGTACAGAGAGATTGAAGGATCTACCTCCTATGCTACAGAGTATTATGAAACTCTCCAAAATAATTTAATGTACTGTAAATAGTAATGGTTTGCAGATACAAAGTACTAAAAATTAGGATGTTCTAAGACAAAAACCTTTGGAATTATGTTCCCAGTTATAAATACAATTCTAATCATAGTATATTAAATAAACCTATTTGTAGATCTCTTTCTAACCTTTATTCTCTTCCAATTTTTTCCAATTTATATATTGGGAAATATCTAATTTAAATGCAAAGATTTACCATGTTTATTCTATGTATAAAATAATGTAATTACGTTTTAAATTGTGAAACTGTACTTGATAACCTTTCTGGATGAGGCTTAGTAGCTCATCATTTAATTGGCTAACATTTTCTCTCCACTAAGCTCAAATCTGGGGCTGGAGTTTAGCTCTGTTGGTAGAGTGCTGCTCCACATTCTCTGAGGACTCGGGTTCTATTTCCAGCACTGGACAAATAGGAGAAAGAAAATCCACTCCTGAAGCAATCCAGACAAAATCAGGCTTTGAAAAACCTATGAGGGTCACTATGAGTAGGACCTGACTCGATGGCACCTAACAACAAGCTCAAATTAGGCTTTGAGGATATGGAGATGAAAGTGAGTGAAGAGAACAAGAAGCACCTTTTTCTTTTTCTTTTTTTTTCTCTCTTTTGTTCTTTCATTCTCTTTCTTTCTTTTTTTTTTTTTTTTTTTTTTTTTTTTTTGACTTTTTGAGGCAGGGTCTCGCTAAGTTACACAGACCGCCTCTGGTCTCCAACTTGCAATCCTCCTGTCTCTTCCTCCTGAGCCACTGAAATTACAGGTGTGTACCACCATGCCCGGCAAAAAGCACTTTTTACTAATGCAGGAGACTGAATTGCAATCAGAGGTTACCACACAGCCTGGGAAGTGCCATGGCTGAAGGGTAGAGCATAAAGGAAGGAGCCAACACAGGGGAGCTGAGAACAGAACTTCTTGAGTTAATTGGGGGCTATTATTTTGGTTTCATCTTCCCATGCACTTTTAAAAGGGAAAAGGACAGAAACAAAGAGAGGCCTCAGAACGTCTGGGAGCCCTTTCTCTAAGGCAGTGGTTCCTGGCAGGATTAGTACTGCCCCCAAGAGGAAGTCTCTGGGACCTGCTTAGGTGAAGAATGTGGGTGTCCAATGATTATAAGACACTTACTGGCATTTTGTGGACAATCACCACAGTTGCCAGATGTTCTACAGTGTTCAGGAAAGATCTTCATGATGAATAACTGTCCTGATATTCCACATGGTTTCCACATATTACGCTGAACATTCATGGAAGGGAAAGCTTGTTTATAATTTTCCAAGCCCAGAGCCCAACTTTGTCTTACACATAAACACACAGAGATCTTTCAAGGGTTTTAATATACCCTGAATTTTCTGGGCAGGTCACTCCATTGTATGTCAAAAATAACCATAGTTTGCTGCTGTTTTCCAGA
Organism: Pedetes capensis; assembly: GCA_007922755.1. Lineage (NCBI taxonomy): Eukaryota > Metazoa > Chordata > Mammalia > Rodentia > Pedetidae > Pedetes > Pedetes capensis. The sequence goes on along the minus strand of VMDO01000354.1, from coordinate 218,413 downwards.
ACTTTATCATTAAAACCCACTTTGGATACCTATATTGTTCCTGGCAACCACAATACACATGCAGGAGTCTATATCAGTAACTATTGCCATCTCAGCAGTGGGATATGTCCATGTTAGCATGGTGTTAAATCTTTAGTATAGTCAATCCCAGTCTCTTACACATACTGTTTTATTACAAATTACTTGCTGCTGATTTTTTTAAAAACTAGTTGTGTTCCTTTTTCTTTTCCCTTCCCCTCTCCTCTTGTCTCCTCTCTTTCCTTTCCTTCCCTTCCCTTCCCCTCCCCTCCCCTCCTTTCTCTTCCTTTCCCTTCCCTTCCCTTCCCATTTCTTTTCCAGTATAGGGGGACTAAACCTAGGGCCTCATGCATACTTAGCAAGTGCTCTACCACTGAGTTGCACCCCAGCCCCTTTTTTATTTTTTAAATTGAGACAGAGTCTCACTAAATTACACAGGCTGCCTCTGGCCTTGAACCTGCAATCTTCCTGCTTTCACCTCTGGAGTTGCTGGGATTACTGGCATGCATCAACATGCCCAGTTTGTCTTCATTATGTGTAGCTAATTCTTAGGAGTTGAAAAAGAATACTCTGCCTTGCTTTACACCTACAAATAACAGTCAGCATTAATTTTTCCTGATGGGTCTCTAGATAGACAAGTCACTCTTGAACTAAATAGATACATTTGAAGAAATGCCCCTGGATTAACACTTCAGAGAAAACCCACTATCATTATAATGACCATTTCCATTCTCTTCCTATCTACAGGATATTAACATATTATTTAGCATTTTCTCCATTCTGCTGTGGACCAGAGTTCTTTGGTACATGTCTATCAATGTCACTTCTTAGTCATTCACTCACTCAGGCAACAAAAATTTAACAAGCCCTCATCATGCACCACATGGTGTGTTTGCCACTAGGAGACGAGATTAAGTTCCAACTTTTGTGATCAAGTTCAGAGTGAAAGGAAAGAAAGGCAGATAAGCAAGTACAGTGCCAGGTAATATATACTATTTTATAAGGATGTAACAGGATTGTTGTTTTTATTGTTAGGTGCCATCAAATCTGTAGAAAGCAATATATAATTGAAAATCTCAGTACATAACATTGAACCTTGTTGTTGTTGTTGTTAGGTGCTGTTGGGTCGGTATCCGACTCATAGCGACCCTCATAGGGTTTTCAATGGCTGAGTGCTTCGGGATTGCCTTGGGAGTGGATTGCCAGGCCCTTCTCCCATCAAATGTGTAACATTGAACCTTAGATGTGATAAATGCTTAATAAGAGATGCTTTGAAGTTATTCAAATTGTTCCAAGGTTGAAAATTGGACAGATATATTTAAGAGTTAAAATGGAAAGATAAGGATCTAGCTGGCAAAACAATCAACATTTTGATGGGAGTGGAATATTACAAGAGCACAGAGATAAATGGATAATTTTTCTTTCAGCTACAATTTCTCTAGCAATTGCCATGTACTAGACACTGTAATAGGTGCCTGGAACAGTTGTTGTTGTTGTCAGTTGCTGTCAAGTCGGTATCCGACTCATAGCGACCTTCATAGGGTTTACAATGGCTGACTGTTTCAGGATTGCCTTGGGAGTGGATTGCCAGGCCCTTCTCCCATTTTTGCAGTGCTAGGAATTGAACTCGGGACCTCAGAGACTGCAGCGCAGCGCTCTACCAACTGAGCTAAATCCCAGCCCTGCCCAGAACAGAAAGATCACTAAATCCCTGCAATTTCTCTCAAGGAATTTAGTCCTTACTTCTACCAAAATTGTTTTGAGAACTCGGTGTATATATCCATTTTGGCAAATGGAACTGCCTTTGAGGGAAGACCAAATATCACACCCAGTCTCAGACTCAGAAGTAGAAATAGGGTCATTGGAGAGAAGGCATACCCTGGTTATCCATGTTGTGAAGTACGTTCTGTGTTAGTAGCATAAGGGTTAGTGGTTAAAAGAGATCAGGAATGAGCCAGAAAGCTCTAGGGAGGCACATGGGCCAGAACACCAGATGTGAGTTCAAATACAGAGGAAATTGTATTTAAGGCAATAGTTTCTTAAACACTTTGGTGGATAGCCCTTAGCTGAATGAGGAACAAGAGGAGTTTCATGCAAGGCTGGGGTGCTCTAAGATCAAACTGAAAGCAGATCATGACAAAATGAGTGGAGAGACAAATAATTTAACTGTTAGGAAAGAGAAACTCCTGAAGGATTACAACGTACACTCATTCATGTGCTTGTTTTTAATTTTCTGTGAGCCTGCTATGTGTACATTGTAGGATCCTAGGATGATGGCTCTTGGAAAATACAAATTTCATGTCTGGCTGCTAAAGCACAGTGATCAGCTGATTTTTCTTGTCCCCTCCCTTTCTTACTAATTAAGAGTTGGCTGAATCTTCAGTATAAACTATCCCACTGTCCTTCCATTTATCCACCCACTCAATAAAGACTTATTACCAGCTACTAGGTGAAAGACTATCTTAGGTGCTGGGAGGAGAAAAGATAAATAGACCCGATCTCTGTCCTTGAAAGGTCAGTGTCAGGAGGCCAGTCTCAGCTTGGGAGAACAATAGTGCAAAATGCATCGATTTCAGCGACAGAATCTAGATCACTTTTTCTTTGTCAATACATTTAAATGGGTATGTAGATAATAATCAATAAAGTGGTGCCTGCACTATCATTTGCAAGGAAATATTTAAACTCAATTCCTAGATGCTACCATTTCTGTGCAGTTGAACAAGGTTGGTGTTCTGACTGCTCCGGAGGAAAAGAGAGGATGAAATGCTCTAGTTCTTCATATGCCAAGACGAAAATCATCAATCTCAATCTCTGTGAAAAATGACTTTTGTAAAAAGAACAGTGAACTCTATCAGTCTTTCTAAGGCAATGCAATCTTCAAGATGATACAAAGAGGGCAGAAATGTGGAAAAGTTCAGAAGAATTTATATGGACAAAAGGGAAATGAAGTTTCTCCATCAGGCTTGTAAGGAGCTAAAAATAGGACATACATTAAACTCAAACCACACAGGGGTTTTTGCAAAGTAGGTAAGATATAATAGGTACAAAATAATTTAGTTGCTTATTATATAACAACTAATTCTCATCTAACACCTGAATAGCTTGATATTTCATACAATTGTCTATAAGAAATTCAATCTATTAGACAGTTCAATCTACAAACATGGAAGTTTTAAATCTCTTCCTCTCTTCCTTCTATACAGCTAATTCTTATCCCTTTCAACTAATATGTATATGCTAAATATTATATATTTATAGCATTTCCAGTTCCCAGTAGTATAACTGCTTTTTAACCACCAACTTGAGGTAAATATAAATTTATATTCCAAATAAAAGTCTTTAGTCTTGAGTATCTTTAGTGGAATAGCTTACAATGCCAAGTCAATGTTTTATACAAATTTTGTTGTTGTTGGGTGCTGCTGAGTTGGATCTGACTCATAGTGACCCTATGTACACCAGAACAAAACACTACCCAACACAGTGCCATGCACGTGACCTTTATATGCTTGAATCCAATGTTGCAGCCACTATGTTTTTTCTCATTTTGAGTCATGCCACATCAGCTAAAGGAGGTCCCAAGTGCTTTACTCGATTCTGGTTAGTAAAGTCGATTCTGTATTGAGGAGGTAACTCTTCCTCAGTTGTTATTTGAATGCCTTCCAGCCTGGAGGAGCTCATTATCTGGCACTATATTTAATAGTGCTTCTCTGCTATTCATAGATTTTTCAATGGTTAATCATTTCTGAAGTGGGATGCCAGGTCCTTCTCCCTAGTCTGTTTTAGTCTAGAAGCTCAGCTGAAACCTGTCTACTATGGGTAGCTCTGCTGGTATCTGAATTACCAGTGGCAAAGCTTTCAGCATCACAGCAATACACAAGCTCCCATAACATGACAAACTGACAGACACGAGGGGGTTGTAGAGATTAGGTATTCAATATTTCTTGGCTAATTTCTTCTAGACAATTTTTTTCTTCTGTCCTGTCAAGTTATTTGAGGTTTTGCTGCTTCATAATCCTTAACCTTGGTAATACCTATCTTTGTAATTATCACATAGGAGGTTCTGAGTAAATATTTACTGAATTAAGAAATAGCAAAGGAGAATTGTGGGTAATTGGGGAACAATGTCATATAGCAATGAAGAAACAAGATTTAGAACTTGACTACATGGCTTTGAGTTCTGGCTGTGTCACTTATTGGCAATAAGATCCTAGATAAGTTAGTTACTTCTTGTTTTCAGGTTGGCTTTTTGTTCGTTTGAACATATGAGAGAGAACATGTAATATTTGTCTTTCTGTGTTCAGCTTATTTCACTGAACATGATATTCTCTCGTTCTGTCCATTTTTCAGGAAATGAGAGAATTTGTTTTTTATGGCTGAATAATAATATGGATATGTCCAATTTAATCTATCCATTCATCTCATGACAAGCACATAGGCTGATCCCATATCTTACCTGTTGTGAGTAGAGCCACAATAAACCTGGGTGTGTAAGTATCTCTTTGGAATGCTGACTTTATTTCTTTTGGATATATACCCAGAAGTGGGACACCTGGATTATATGGTAGTCCTATTTTTAGTTTTTTGAGGAAAATTCATACTGTTTTCTATAGTGGTTGAACTCATTTGCATCCCCACTAAGTGTGTGGAAGTTCTTTTCTGCCAACATCCTCCAGAGCATTTCCAATTTTTAAAAATAATAACCAACAAAAGTGGTGTGAAATGAAATGTCATTGTAATTTTGATTTGTATTTCTAGTTCAATTATCAGCAGTGCCACACAAATGGGAGAAGGATGTGGCAATCCACTCCCAAAGCAATTCTGAAACAATAGCCACCAAAAACTCTGAGGGTCAGTATAAGTTGGACCCAACTCAGCAGCACCTAACAACAAATGACTGATGATATTGAGCATTATTTGCATTTATTTATTGGCCATTTGTATTTCTTCTTTTGCAAAGTATCTATTCAGATCATTTGCCCATTTTTTTTTCCATTGGATTACTTGTTTCTTGTTGTTTGGGGTTTTTTTTAGTTCTATATATATTCTGGATATTAACCCTCTATCAGATAAATAGTAAATAATTTCTCCCTTTCTGTAGTCTCTTCACTTTGTTGATTATTTTCTGCATAGAAACTTTTTAGTTTGATGTAATCCCATTTGTCAATTTTTGCTTTTGTTTCCTGTGCTTTGGAGTCTTATCCAGAATCTCATTGCCTGTACTGATATTTGAAGTGTTTTCCCTATGTCTTCCTCTTGCAGTTTCAGAGTTTTGGATCTTATATTAAGGCCTTTGATCCATTTTGAATTGACTTTTGTACGCTGAAGGAGATAGGTCTCAAGCTTCAGTTTTCTGAATGTGTACATCCAGTTTTCCCAGCATTGTTTGTTGAAGACACTGCCTTTTTCCACGTATGTTTTTGGTGCGTTTGTCAAGAATCAGTTGGCTCTAGATGCATGGGTTTATTTCTGAGTCCTCTATTCCATTCCTTTGGTCTATGTATATATTTTTATGGCAATAACATGTTGTTTTAGTTACTATGTCTCTATAATATATCTTAAAATCAGATATTTTGATGCCTCCAGCATTGCTCTGTTTGCTTAAGACTGCTTTGGCAATTTGGGGTCTTCTGTATTTCCATATAAATTTTAGAATCAATTGCTAGGAAGAATGTCACAGGTATTTTGGTGGAGATTGTACTGAATCTGTAGACTGCTTCAAGTAATACGGATTTTCTTAAACAATATTAATTCCTCCAATATATGGACATTAAAGATCTTTCCATCTTTGGTCTCATCTTCAATTTTTTATCACTTTTATAATTTTCATTGTAGAAGTTTTTCACTTCTTTTTGTTAAGTTTGTTCCTATGTATTTTACTATTATCATTTTGCCTATTATGAACAGGATTTTTAAAAATTTCCTCTCAACAAATTCATTATTTAGTATATAGAAAAAAAATTGCTTTTCGTATATTGACTTTGTATCCTGCTACTTTACTGAGCCTGCAGCCCTAGCCCTGTGGCATCTGATCCCATGGGCTCTCAGAAGCTAAGCAGGGTCGGGCCTGGTTAGTACTTGGATGGGAGACCACCTGGGAACACCAGGTGCTATAGGCTTGGGAGATGGACCTGGCAACCCACTCCCAAAAATCAATCCACCATTGAAAACCCTATGAATAGCAGAGAAGCACTGACAATAGTGTTTCCCTTGTGGTATGTAGGGTCACTATGAGTCAGATACTGACACCTAACAACAACAACTTTACTGAATCCATATATATATCAGTTCCAACAGTCCTTTGGTAGAGCCTTTAGGTTTTTCTGTGTATATGACAGTGTCTACAAACAAGATTAATATCAGTCCTTCCTTTCCTTTTTCTTTGTCTTTTATTTTTCTCTTGCCTACTTGCTCTGGCTAAAATTTCTAGTAATATAGTAAAGAAAAGTGGCGAACATGGATACTTTTGTGTTGTTCTTCATTCAGTATAATGGTATGAGTTTGTCATATATAGATTTTACTATGTTCAGATATGGTACTTTTAGCCTGCAGCTGTACCACTGTGGCACCTGATCCGGTCAGATCTCGGAAGCTAAGCAGGGTTGGGCCTGGTTAGTACTTGGACAGGAGAAAACCTGGGAACACCAGGTGCTGCAGGGTTGGGAGAAGAAGAAACTGGCAACGCACTTCCAAAAAACAATCAGATCAGCCATTGAAAACCCTATGAATAGCAGAGAAGTATGACAATAGTGTTTTGCTTGTTGTACTTAGGGTTGCTGAGTTGGATACTGACTCGGCGGCACCTAACAAACAACAATAGTACCTTTACACCTAATATGTTCAGGGATTTTTTTTATCGTGAAATGATGGTATATTTTATCAAATGCTTATTGTTGCATCTATCATAATTTTTTCCCCTCTGATTGATGTGATGCATCCTGTATATTGATTTGTGTGTATTTAACCATTCTTGCATTCCTAGAATGAAACCAACTTATCATGGTATATGATCTTTTTAATAGGCTGTTAAATTTGGTTTGCTAGTACTTTGCTGAGGATTTTTGCATCTCTGTCCACAAAGGATATTAATTTATAGGTTTTTTGTTTGTTTGATTGTTGTGTCCTTGTCATGTTTTGGTTACAAGGTAATAGTGACTTCCCAGAATGTATTTGAAAATGTTCCCACACTTTCAATTCTAGGGAACAGTCTGAGAGGCGATGGAGTCAGTTCTTCTTTAAAAGTATAGCAAAATTCAGTAGTGAAGCCATCTGGTCCCAGGCTTTTCTTTGTTCACAGATTTTCCTCATTACTTATTCAGCCTCATTACTTATTATTCATCTATCCAGGTTTCGTATATCCTTCTTCATTCAATAATGTTAGGTCATATATATCCAGAAATTTGACTATTTCTTCTAGATTTTCCCATTTGTTAGCATACAATGCCTCAAAATAATTCCTAAGGATACTTTGTATTTTTGTGCTATCAGTTTTATTATTTCCTTTTTCATGTCTAATTTCATTTATTTGGATCATGTGCTTCTTTTTTTGATTAATCTAACTCAAGGGTTGTCGATCTTATCTTTTCAAAGAACCAACTCATTTTTTAGACTCTATTTCATTTACTTTTGCTTGGCTCTTTAATATTTCTTTCCTTTAACTAATTTTGGATTTAGTTTATTTTTCACTCTCAAAGTCCTTGAAATGTACAATTAGGTTGTTTACTTTAAATCTTCCTATGTTTTGAGTATAGGCATTCAGTGCTACTATTCTCTGTTAATACTGCTTTTGCTACATCCCACAGGTTTTGGTATGTTTTTCTATTTTTATTTGCTTCAAGAAATTTTTAAATTTCCTATCTGACTTCCTCAATGCAATGCTGAGTTTATTTGTAGCTGGGCACCAAAGTATCATCTCCCTATAGCTCCTTTGTCTGTGATTAGTGAGTTTGGGCATGCTGTATAAAATCTTGGAGTCAGAAAGGTCCATTGTCTATGTCGACATTTCAAGAACAGGGACACTTCAGCAGTTCAAGCAAGTGTGGTATCGGCAGCAGCATGGGTAAGGTATACCCTGTGTGACTACTCCAACAATGGAGCGGTGGCCCTATCAGGTGATGGAGGTCTCCTCATGCACTGCTTATATGGGCTCTGTTACTTGTAAGAGTCTCTGCCACTGATGAAACAGTAATGGTGGGAGACTTAAAGCTTTTGTCCTCTGAGTAGAGAGTGGTAGGGGCCAAAGTGCTTCAGGAGAAGTGAGGGGATGAATCACAGCAACCTCGAAGTGGCACTCACGTCCAGTCTTGTTAACAGTGCATGATCAGACAAGAAGTGGGGATAACCCATGGTGGGGACGAGTGCAGGCACAGTGGCAGCAGGGGCTGTGATGTCCCTCCCTGTTGCTACTCTGGAGGTACCCACCCAAGAGCAGGAATGCAGAACCTCCCCCCACTCGCCAGCTGTGCATATCTGGGGATGGAGTGGTGACCAGGGGCTTTCTCTACCCCAATTTTTTCAGCTATAGTGCTCGTCAGGGATGGAGCAACAGTGGGTTGTACCTGGAGCTGGGAAGAACTTTCAGCTGACATGCTTGTGGGAGTGAGCAAGAGTGCTATACAGCTGACACCTAAGCGTCTCTTTGGACCTTCCTAGACTGTGAGTGACCAGCACCCATGTGTGGCACTGGGGGTAGGGGTGGCAGGAACCACAAGTGTGACTGCCTGTGGTCCTTGCACTGTCATGAAGCCACTGTCATGAAACCGTGGCTGGCCACGGCTCTGGTCTCAGAGAGCAGATCCCCTGGTTATTGAGAGGGTAGCACTTCCCCTTCCCCTCTCCATCTGGCAACATCCATTCTCTACAATGCAGTGCTCTCAGTGGGTTTGCATCAGTCCATCTGTTGAGCAACATTTGGTTCACAAGGTAGCCCATCTTCTGAGTAAGTGCAGTGGAGTACCTTGTAGGGTCTCAGGGTTTCCAACCCCAAGAACAGTCCAAATTCAGACAAAGATCTCATCTCTTGACAGGTGATTTTTAAGCCTCTTGACCATTTTCTGGGGATGGTTGTTGTTGTTAGGTGCTGTTGAGTCAGATCCAACTCATAGTGACCCTATGTACAACAAGAAGGGAACACTACCCAACACTATGCCACACACACAATTTTTTACATTTTACCCCACTGTTGCAGACACTATGTTTCTTCTCATTTTGGGTCATGCCACATCAGCAAAAGGAGGTCACAGAGCTTTACTACATTTCTGTCATTAAAGTTGCCTCTACCTTGAAGAGGCAACTCCTCCCCAGCAGTTTCTTGAATGTCTTCCAGCCTGGAGAGGGCCTCATTTTCCATCAGTAAATTAGACAATGCTTATCTGCTATTTCCAGGGGTTCTGATGGCTAATTGTTTCAGGAATGGGATGCCAGGGCCTTTTCCCTTTTCTGTCTTAATCTGGAAGCTCAGCTGAAACTCTTTACCATGGGTGGCCCTGCTGGTATCTTAAATACCTGTGGCATAGCTTTCAGCATCACAATACATAAGCCCCCACAGTATAGCAAACTGACAGACATGTAGGCATTCTGGGAATTAGTTTAGTTAAAATTAGAAAATAAAATCTACAGGTCATCAAAACAGATACATTTGAAACTGAGTACAGCAGGGGTAGCCTTGTGTGCAGTGAATCCTCTACCCTTCCTTCGGCATACCTCGAATGTGACATTGCACCTATGTATGATGCTGGACTACCTAACAAAGGAATCAAGTCAGAATATCAGAGACAATCTATGTATCAATGTCCTGGGCATACAAACCACAGGTTGACATGACCCAGGAAAGCTACTTTCTCTATTCAAATAGTTTCACATCTCAGAGAGAAAGCCCAAGACCTCACTACAATACACCATCCTTCCAAGGTATGTCGCCATTACTTTCTGTTTGTTGCTCATTTAGTATCTCACAGCCTTTTCCTAAATGATTCTGTGACCATAAAACACTTACTGTGTTCTTACTTAGGTCTGGAGACCTCACAGTGGATGGACAAAGATGCATTTACCAAATGAGGACAATCAAGGAAGAGTTTCCCTGTGAGGTAGTCAACTACTTCTCAAAGCCTTTTTACAATTAGATTTCCTTCTGAGAAGCTCAGCAGGCAGAGGAAGGCTGCCCCCACCTGTCCTTGTGCAGAGTAGGACCATCAAAACTTCCCTGTTCAATAGATGTTTATTTGCTTGATTTACAACGCATGCATAGTTTTGTTCAAACAAAAAGCACATTTTTGTTATTTAATTTTCTAGATAAATCTTTGGATGTGATGCATGTGGTAAAGATTGTGTGTAAAATCCATATTTGATGCATCATCTTCACAACCACAGTTTAACATGAAATTTAAATTCAGCCAATAATTCCAAAGTGACAGTTTTATCTACACAGCATCCACTTCTATTTCAACCAATTTATTTAATGGAACAATTTACGCTACTTGTTTAAACTGATCCAAATAATATTGCAAAGTAAAGGGAAATAACTTTCAAATGCATTTAAATAATAGAAACCATTTCTATTTTTAAGGCAATGAATCTTGGTTTCAAATGTTATTATTAATTATAAATTTATTCTTAAAGATATTCAAGGACGATAGCAATGTAATCAGTGTGAAAATGTAAACTCAGATAAAATCCACCTCTCTTGCGTAAAACACTGATACACAAATATTAAGACCACAAACCACATGCCTTGAAATGTAACAAGTGAAAAATGTTGAAAAATAAATAAGATACAAAATTATAGAGTTCAAATGCACATTATACCTCAACTCTCACTCCATTTGATTTCCAATGCATCCTGGATGCATTTTATACAAATAGTTCCAGAAACCTCGTGTCTTCTTTATTGTAAGGGCCAAGATGGCAATGATTGAACACTCTGCATTTTCTTTGGTAATAGAAAGCATGATTTATGAGAGAGGAATAAAACTCTAGGAAAACCACTCAATAAATTATTCAATTTTTAGATTAACCTGATTTAGAGCAAATTTAGCTTCATGCTGCCAAAATAGAGAATATGGCCAACTGCATAAGCCAGTGTCTAAGAAAACATGGATATTTAAAAAACTGTAAAGATGTTTGCACAAAAAACTGTTGGAACCAATCTTTAGATTCATGTAGATTATGTAAGCATTAAAGGAAAATGAAATAGCATTCAAAGTACTCTGCACAGTGTTAGAGAGCATTGAGAACTCGATGACGGTTGTTATTACATTTGTCTTATGAATTTCTATTGTCATATTACCATCATGCTACTAAGCCAAATACAATCCACTCTGGCATAAGTTTATGAGTCCCCATGCATAAGAAAACTATCATCTTTTACTTTCCAAATGATTCACAAATAAGATGTATCACCAAGAAACCAAGAAAAAATTTAAAGAAATTAGGAAAAAAGCAGGAGGAATAGGGAACTTACAGAGGGCAAACAAGCAAAGATCTAACAAATTAAATAATATATACCATCTATCATAATATTTTATAAAATAATATATGTTGCCATGACACTTGGGCTAAGTAAATGTGACTATGAAATTAGAGGAATTATCACAGCAGCGAACACTTTCTACCCTATCTCCTTAAACTTTGTCTCTGGACATTTGAAATAAAGAAAAATACTTTACATCATATAACGAAAGCCTAAAACCTTTTCCCATAATTTTACTAACTTCTTCTGAATAGCTTAAAAATTTAGTCATTTCCTAGAGGGAAAAAGACCAAAATTAATTTAATACAATATTGCTTTGGCTAGTTCCCTTTTCAGTGACTGCTATATGTTTCCCATTTAATTGTAATTGCAGTTAATATTTTCCTGCAAATAGTATTTCTTGAGAAAATACAAGTTTAGCATTTTGTGAATGTTACTGTTCTTTTAAAAATATTCTAAATTTCACCTAACATATAAAAGAGCCTTAATATTTTGATGTTCTAATTCTTACCACCAATCACCCAAATTTTCCTTTATTCTAGGCAAGGAAAGGATCATTCATAACTGATTAAAAATCAGTTGATATCAAACCAACAAACCAAATCTCTATACTCATAAGTTCATAGTATCAACAGTTCTTATGCCTGAGAATGAGCTGCGTTAGAACTGGGCCCAATCTGGTGAAGTTCAAATATGTATAAACCAAGAGGATACATGAAATTAAAAAGCTTTTGCACAGTAAAGGAAACAATCAATCGAGTAAGGGGAGAGTATATAGAATAGGAGAAAATATTTGCTAACAGTACATCTAACAGAGGATTAACATCTAGGATATACGAAGAACTTAAAAGTTTAAACACTGAAAAAACCCAAATAATCCAATCAATAAGTGGACAATGGAATTGAAAAAAGAAATACGTATGGCCAATAAGCATGAAAAAATGTTCAACATCTTTAGTCATCAAGAAAATGCAAATCAAAACTACACTGAGATCTCATCTCATGACAGTTAGAATGGGTAGCATCAACAAAACAAAAAATAACAAATGCTGGCAAGGATGTGGAGAAAAAGGAACCCTTTTACACCACTGAAGGGATTATAAACTAGTGTAGCCATAATGGAGATCAGTATGGAGGTCTCTAGAAAACTAAAAATAGAACTGTCATATGATCTAGCAATACTACTCCTGGGAATATACTCAAAGGAAGCTAAGACATCATACCAAAGAGACACCTGCACTTCCACGTTTATTGCAGCACTGTTCACAATTGCACAGATATGGACTCAGCCCAGGTATCAACAGCTGAATGGATCTAAATGTCACACACACACACACACACACACACACACACACACACACACAATGGAATATTAATCCATAAAGAGGAATGAAATTAGGTCATTTTCAGGAAAATGGATGGATCTGGAGGTCATCATTTTAAGAGAATGCGCTAGACACAAAAAGAGAATACCATGTATTTTCACTCATATGCAGAAGTTAGATCTACCTTAAAGGAAAAGAAGACCATAGACATATACACACATATACACACATATACACATAGACATATACATACATATATACACACACATATATATACAAACAAATATACATATATTAATATATATATTTGCATGAATCTAAGATTGGAAAATACAAGGAGACTCATCTGGAAGGGGGAGGGGACTATTCAGAGAGGGAAGGAGAGGAAAAAAATGGGAGGAGGAGGAGGAGCAACATAGGAAGGTAAAGAAGGAGAGAACAAGCACAAAGTACAGGATGGCAATTTATGAAAATCTCATAATGAAACATTTTATGCAAATTAAATTTTTAAAAAAGTTTCATTTTTGTCTACTAAGAATTTCTTACTCGGAAAAAAGAATCACAGGGCAATGAATACACTGGACTCTCAGGGTTAAGGATGTTGTTGTTGTTGTTAGGTGCCGTTGAGTCGGTATCCGACTCATAGCGACCCTCTGTACAACCGGGGAAACACTATTGTCAGTGCTTCTCTGCTGTTCATAGGGTTTTCAATGGCAGATTGATTTTTGGGAGGGGGTTGCCAGGTCCTTCTCCCAAGTCTACAGCTTCTGGTTTTCCCTGGTGGTCTCCCATCCAGGCATTAACCAGGCCCGACCCTGCTTAGCTTCCGAGATCTGACAGGATCAGATGCCATAGGGCTATGGCTGCAGGCCATATGAGAGCTAGCAAATGACAAATGACACTATCTGTCTTTGGAGAGTTGGAAGAAACCTACTGGGTGTCTCTCTACATGAATCAAGAATTTGAATGTAGCTGTTGAAATTTAAGTAAGACGGGATTTTTCTACTTCTTGCTTGAAAGGTGTAATATAACTGCAACTTTGTCCACATAAAAATGAACTCCTTCACACAGGTGAACTTTGCATATAATTAAAGCTACTTTCTAGAAAAGAATCCAACTAACAATTCAATGACTTGAAAAAGCCATGTAACTCTGTCAATTATTTATTGAATTTGACACTATCAGCAACTGTCCTAGCATTAAGAAAAATCCCACTCATTTTTATCTTTGGCCTCCACAAACTATGTCTTTTCATTTTTCACTGCATAATACTCTTTGATCAGTAATCTTATACAAATAATAGGAAGAAATAATTGTAATACACTTTTAAGAATGATACTTTCTGGGATTTGGCTCAGTTGGTAAAGTGCTGCGCTGCAGTCTCTGAGGTCCCGAGTTCAATTCCCAGCACTGCAAAAATGGGAGAAGGACCTGGCAATCCACTCCCAAGGCAATCCTGAAACAGTCAGCCATTGAAAACCCTATGAGTGTCGTTATGAGTTGGATACTGACTCCACAGCACCTTACAACAATAACTTGTTCTAAGATTTAACATTCTAAATATAACATTTCTCTGAGATTCAAATAAATAAATTTTAAAAATCCCTTCTCAGACCAAAGGAAGTACCTGACAAATTTAACGATCTGGAATATGTAAATTGTAATGTTTTCCTGACAAAAACACTGATTTAATCATATTAAAATTTGTTTACTCATCAAAAGCTTACTAATTAACTTTGCACTTAATTTTGGAGGAATTGTTTATTTCTTCTTATTCTTCTTGTTTTTTTTTTTTTTTTTTTTTTTTTTTTTTTTTTTTTTTTTTTTTTTTTTTTTTTTTTTTGTTGTTGTTCTCTGAGACAGGGTCTCTCTATGTAACCCAGGCTGGCTATGAACTCACAATCCTCCTGCCTCAGCCTCCTGAGCAAAGGTAATACAAGCATTGCTACCATGGTCAACTTACTTCATTTTTTAAAGTCACAGCTAATGTGCTAAAGAAATCAGATGACATTTTACAACATAAATTTAAATTGATGTTCTAGTCATAAATTGTAAACATTATGTTATAATGATAAAGTTAATTATAAAATCAAGTAGTCTAACTATAAAACTTTTAAAATTTTCTGTATGATATTTTTAATTTCCAGGAAAGAAAAACTGGCATATGACTATTATGAAGGTACAAAATCAAGACTAATTTAGTCCTCATTATTATTAGGGTATCCTGAAAATATATATCCCTTAAGGATATTACTACTAATCTTGTTTTCATTTTTAATCACTTAACTTTAAAACAATTGTTATAAATAACAAGAACTTCTCTTCTAGAAAATATTTATGATTTAAATAAGAACAGAATCTAAGTTCTTTAAAAACTTGACAATTCTAAGAGGAAATTGATAGCAGAATAGGTTAGAAACGGGGCACTTGGCTTGGATCTCACAGAAATGATATACAGTACTAGGAACTCATATTTTCAACATATTCTAAGTAGTGCAAAAGTTCTTTTAAAAGTGGATTTCAATACATTTTATACTTACTTTGCAGGGGTGAAGTGTTTCCAATACACTGTAACTCTGTATCTTCGGCCCATCCCATCCTTGGTGGGACCTGTGTTATCTCACCTCTACTATTCTCTGCTGCAGACACTAGTGGACTGTTGATTATTGTTTTTCTCAAACTCTTCATGTGTTGTTGAACTTCGGCCAAGAGAACAGCTTGTATTGCTTCAGTTACCTGGAAAGTGTTTTTTTTTTTCTTGAGTTATTTCCAATATTAAAAGCAAACAAACAAACAAACAAACAAAAAAAGCCTCTTAGGGGTCTTGTAAAAAGTCCAAAGCCCCAAATTTTAATTTGAACTAGCTTTCCATAAATGATGTTCCATTCTGCAAGAAGTAGCATCTAAAACAATTGAAATACGGGTAGTAAAAACTAGCATTCAGACTACTTCTTTGCAAATGCAAGATTCTAAAAGGATACTTGAGAGGAGTTTTCAATTCTTTTGTCTAACTACCTATTTTCATTTTCATCAGAAGGTAAGTAAAATTAATGTGAATACATTACACTGTTTTTCAAGGCAAGGATAGCCCTTTAAACTATATCTAGCTCTAAGGCACTGTTTAGGTAAAAACATTGCATTTAAACTCTGTTTAACAAAGGAGGTTAAAGAAAGGTCTTCAACAATAAATCTTACTGAACCGAATGTTGGCATATGTAGTTTTACATAAATTTAAGTACCAACAGGGATGCCTTGCAATTGTGCACATCCACTCAAGGATCTGTGCTTGGGTCGGGGAGGGATACTTATCATAGATCATCCAGCTAAATACTTTTATTTCTAAAATGGAGAACCAGGAATGCAACAACTTAAGGTTCTGCAGACTCTGTGAACAGGACATCCCCCTTGATTCTATGTCCTTTACAGTATATAGCCACACAAGATTCTGGACCCTCACCTGTCAGTACAAAGCTAGTGACCATTTGCCTAGACTTCTTCCTGGCAAGACTTGAGGTAACCTCCAGAGTTAGGCAGAGCTCAAGGAAAGCTAAGAGGTAAAAGGGGGAGAGAAAAGGAAGGACACCACTGATCCAGGTAGAGTTGGGACACCTTCTCATTATCTTTCTCTGGCCTGTAGTTAAGCCTTTCATATCACCATGTCCTGATGCCTGTTCCTTTTCTCTTCAGAAGCCTTCTCTCTGCCAAGTTGCCACATGTTCCACAATTGCTATTGCCCCCTCCTCCACTGTTCCCAGTCTCCCTATAGGAGCTCAGGATTTGAGGTAAAACCACCCGAGAGTGGTGGTCTGGAGATGCTGTGGCACAGAGACAGAACATGTATTCAGCTTAACATTTATTCAGTCTCCTTTGTGTGTCATAGTATCAACCTGAGGTATTTAGGCTCCAGGGCCACCCAGAGAGTTTATGTTGATGACAGGTACTCACTGAACTATTGGGGCAGGAGTTAGAACCCTGACTTTTAAAAATATGAAGATTCTCAAGAATATTAGTGCAACTTAAGTGATTGCTGATTATCCCCCTGTCCTGTCCAGCTCACACTCAAATGCTTGATTAGGGAATGAAGAAAAGCTGATGAGTGATATGATTTTACTATTGCATACCATGTATACTAACTAGTAGCACTGCCTACCACAAGACAAGTAATGTTTGCTCATGAATCATGTTATAACTGTAATATTTACTACATATAATGAAGCTAGCATATAGTTATGCATAACACAATGCTAGTGAGTCATGCTTACTACTATCTACCATGTGGTGAGATATACAATGACATATTAACTATCATATAGGGAGTATACTAACATGCACTACTGTTGTCGTTGTTTGGTGCCATCAAGTCCGAGTCTGACTCATAGCAACCCTATCTACAAAAGACAAAACACTATTGTTGTGCTTGTCTGCTATTCATAGGGTTTTCAATGGCTGATTGTTTTTTGGGAGTGGGTTGCCAGGTCCTTCTCCCAAGTCAACAGCACCTGGTGTTCCCAGGCAGTCTCCCAACCAAGTATTAACCAAGCCTGACCCTGCTTAGTTTCCATGATCTAATGGGATCGGGTTCCACAGTGGTACGGCTGCAGGGTAAACACACTACTATATGCCACAATAATGGCAAATCATGTTCATTTATATGTTTCACATGACAGGCTATGTTTGGATTAGTTTTTCATGATAAAGAATTTTATATCACTGAATTTATTTCATTTTAACTATTCATATGTTGATAGTAGTACTAATTCCAAGATGTTGTTGATGTGGCTGAAAGAACTCTGGTTCAGAAAGGGAAGTCTTGAGTTTCTGATCCAAATATGACAGTTAGAAATGCAACCTTTGACAAATCATGACTCTTCTGAAACTTCATGTTCTTATGTATAAAACAAAGTCTTCGATACCGAGAGAGGTTAGAATGGGAACTTTCAAATCAGAACATTGTATAGACTTGTTCTCTATGTGCCTATAAATCAAGGAAGCTATCCTTATACCACAATGTGTCCTGACTATGGTATATCCCTCAGAATGGGCAGGGCTTCCCTCACACTGGGATGATTACCACCTCTGAGAAGTGCCCACAATTGTGATTCCACTGGATATAATATCCTATAACAATTTTTAGGATCAAGATACAAGTCCAGTGATGATTGACAAGATCATAATTGTTTCTTAAATATATACAGAGATTTATGTAATTTCATTTCACATTTTCAATTATTAGATTTACATGTAATGACCTCTCATTTTTTAACTGTTGGTTTTTTTTACATAGTTGTCCAATCAGATGCATATTATAAGAGTATTCAACATGTTGTTGTTAGGTGCTGTCGAGTCAGTATCCGACTCATAGTGACCCTCATAGGGTTTTCAATGGCTGACTGTTTCGGGATTGCCTTGGGAGTGGATTGTCAGGCTCTTCTCCCATTTTTGCGGCACTGGGAATTGAACTCAGGACCTCAGAGACTGCAGCGCAGCGCTCTACCAACTGAGCTAAATCCCAGCCCATTCAACATGAGTATCATTTAAAAAATAAGGGGGACAGAAAAAACAACGGAACAAAATATATTAATCATAATATATTAGATACTCAGAGCCATGATAGTTAAAAATGAATACCTAATGGCAGACACCTAGCTGGAAACAAACTAACAAATATATACTTTAGGTTCATTGTGAAAACAATATTCAGTGCTGATCCTTTCCAGAGAGAAAAAAGTACGTTATAAGCATATAATAATGTTATCACAGTATTTGGTGTGCAATAGGCAGTAAATAAATGAAATTCTGCACACTTTAAACATATAAAGTTTGTAAAGTATAATTTATAGACAGTTTTTAACTACCGATGCTTGAGTTCCTCTAGTATATTAATATAGTAGATAAGTTTTATCAAGGAACATTAGGGCTAGAATTTTCTCTAAAAATAATTACATAATTTTTCATTTTAGTTATGATCTAGAATTGAGCCCAATGGCTATAAGCTGTCTTCCATGTACATGTAAATAAATTTGTTTGAAAAGGTAAATGTGCACAGCATAATACTTTTTATGAGAGAATGTACAGAGAATCAAAATAAGGTTTGCAAATCTATTGACTAGAAAGAAGCACATATTTATGTCATGGGCAAGCTAAAAATTTTTGATATTTTGATGATATTCCTTCCACTAACACTTTGTAACAATAAAGTACTATAAAATGTATCAAGATCATGAAGACTTAAAAGAAACTCCATGTTTTATGTGTTGTTCTGATGTCCAGATTGTCTGTGGTAAAGGCATTTTCCCAACACTACAGCTCTTGTGAATCTTTCATGTGTTTGCAATATCTCCTGGAAAAGCAACACTTCTCCCTGGAAACCTGGATGCCGTGATGTGCACCCACTAGTGTTAGCTTATAAAATCCAAAGAACTTTAGTGTAATGTTAGAAATATACAAATAGGACCTCCAACACTTTGCTGATTCTTTTGCAGGATTTATTTTTATGTTGGGTCTTTCATATATAAGAAGCAAAAGAAATAATCTCAGGACAAATTCATTCGTCCACAAAATTAACTCAGTCCCACTTTCTCCTTTAAAAGCAAACATTTAATTTTTGAGGTCAAATTTTGCCCTGTTTTACAAAAATATTCCATTACCACCTAGTGCTCAAAAAGCATATGAAAAGTAAATCCAAGCATTGTGATTAACCTAATTACTTAAATAAATGGCTTCATCAACAATCCGAGGAGTGATTACTGGAAGCATTTAAACAAGTACTTGCAAGAATCTATGTTGTTCCTGACAGGCCCAGAAATTTTCTTTCCCATTTATGAGGAAGATTAAAAAAGTCAACAAGCTGGTCAGGTGCCATGGCTCACATCTGTAATCCCAGCAGCCCAGGAGGCTGAGGCAGGAGGATGATTGCTTTGAGGCCAGAGGCAATGTGAGCAACTTAGAAAGACCCTGTCTCAAAATAAAAAAGAGGACTGGAAGTATAGTTCAATGGTACAGGATGTGCCTGGCATTTGTGAAGCCCTGGGTTCAACCCACTGGTAAAGGGAAGGGAAGGGAAGGGAAGGGAAGGGAAGGCAAGGCAGAAGGAAAGAAGGAAGGAAAGAAGGGGAGAGAAAAAGGAAGGAAAGAAAGGGAGACAGAAAAGAGGGAAAGAGAGAAAAAGAATGAAAGAAAGGAAGAGGGACAGAAAGAGAAAGAGAGAGAAAAAGAAAAAAGAGAGAAGGAAAGAAAGAGAAAGAAACAAGAAGAGAAAGAAAGAAAGGAAGGAAGAAAGAAAAAGAAGAAACAGAAAAAGAAAAAGAAAGAAAAGGAAACAAAGAAAAAGAAAGAGAAAAAGCAAAAGAGAAAGAAAGAAAGAAAGAACGAAAGAAAGAAAGAAAGAAAGAAAGAGGGAAAGAAAGAAAGAGAGAGAGAGAGAAAAATGAGAGGAAAAAAAATCAGCAAACTAAATCTGTCTTCCAGCGTCAGGTGTCAGGCTAGTGGCAGGCATAAGAAGGCGATCAGGTTGGACTTCCTGTGTGGTGAGTAGTAAATGCTCTGGTGATACCTGTCTTGTTGCCAGCATTTTGCACAAAGCACTGAATCATAGACTCTTGAAGGTCCATCCAAACATGCCAAAAAACACATCAAAACACATCTAGTTGAGAGTTAAATGAACAGCTATAAAATATCTTTAGATTCAGGATAACTGTTCTGTTGAATACTTCTCCTTAAGGATTTCCCCCACCTTGAGGCTTCTTTGGCTACTGAGTGGGAAAAAAATCTCACCATTAATAAATAAAATAGACTCCTTTGGGTTGACTGCAAATATGCTGGCAAAGTAAGCATGTTTGCAATAAACACTAAATGATGTATAAAATGCTATATAAAATGATTATAGCTGACAATGTTCTTACAGGTATTTATTCATTCATTAAGTATTTATTGATTGGCTACTATCACTATTGCTTTTCCAGTCATTAGTGAGAAGGAATGAATGAGACAAAGTCCCTGCCCTCAGTGAGAAGATGGGAAATAAGCCAGCAAAAAAACAAATGATGGCAAATGATAACGACTGAAAGCAATCAAAACAAAGAAAATAAAGCTGGGTAACATGATGGCCACTGGAGGTGTGAAGTAGGGGATGGCCAGGTGGCAATATTAGTTGGAGTAGGCAGGGAAGCCTTCTCTAATAAGATAGTTTTTGAGCAAAGATCTGGATGCAAAATAGAGAAATGAGATTTCTAGCCAGATCCTGAGGAAATGAACTTCGTGTCCTCTGTAATAAAAAGAAAGTCAATTTGGCGACTTCAAAGTAAGAATGGGAGAAGGAAAATGATGAAAGACAAGGTTAGAGGGGTAGAAAATTTTGTGGAAACTTGTAGGCCATGATCACAATTTTCCATTGTCATTCTGTACACATTTGATTTGGTAGTGTCAATCCCTAGAGTTTCTTTGGCTTAACTTCCTTTATTTCCCTACAATTAAGAATAACCATTTATAGTTGGAGATAATGCAATTCTCATCTTGCAAACGTATATTTATTGAGCTCATGAAGAGTAATAAAGTTCCAATAAAAGTCATATAGTTAATGTACAGATATTTATTGTACCATGTACAAAGCTACCAGTAAGCTTTTGGAACCCAAAGAAGCACTAAAAGAGGAAGCGAGACTTAAATTGGACACTGAAGAAACCAGCTCTTTAAATCAGCTCACAGAGGAGATACTCTCAGGATAGAAAAACGGTTTCTAATCTCATATAAACAAATCCCCAAGCAAAAAATACATACCTTCATATCACGGGATATTTTGAAATCAAATAATAGACAATTCAGCTTCCAACTTAAACCCCACAAGGTGAGAGGTTACCTGTAACAATATGAACCCACATCCCTCCAACCCCTCATTAATGCTCCCTACCTTGGTGCACACTGGCTTATGTCATTTTTCCATGTTTTTCCTCATCTCCGTCTCTCTATTAAGCCTGTTGCAAAGAAAGCCCTGGGAGACCATTTGGGCAGAGTAACTACCTACTCATCCTCTGAGGTGAAAGTGGAAATCAATGAACCTTAGCAACTCCTCCAAAAATTTTAAGAACATGGTCTGTATCATACCTGCACAGATTGATCTCGCCAGCAGGAGATTAGCTTCAAAAGTGAAAGGTCAGCCTCAGGAACATGAGATTCATTCTTACCTAGAAATACGCAGAACACATTACATCTTGAGAATATTGTAAATGATATAACACTTCTTTTTATAAACATCAATGCTCAGATTCAATCTTGGAGAGACTGTGATGTAGTTGGTCAAAGGGAGGGGGTGGGTAGGTATCTATTGTTGTTAGGTACCCTCGAGTTGGATCAGTTTCATAGCAATGCTAAGTACAACAAGGCAAAATACTACCGAACACTGTGACAGACACACAATCTTTTGATGTTTGAGCCCACTGTTGTAACCACTATGTTTCTTCTCATTTTGAGTCATGCCACATAAGCAAAAGGAGGTCCCAGGGGCTTTACTCCTCTGTTATTAAAATCGACTCTACTTTGAGGAGGCAATTCTTCCCCAGTCATTTCTTGAATGCCTTCCAGCCTGGGGAGCTCATTTTCTGGCAGTATATTTGACAGTGCTTCTTTGCCATTCATAGGGTTTTTAATGGTTAATTGTTTCAGGAGTGGGCTGCCAAGTCCTTCTCGTCTGTCTTAGTCTGGAAGCTCAGCTGAAACCTGTCTACCATGGGTGACCCTGCTAGTATCTGAAATACTAGTGGCATAGCTTTCAGCATCACAGCAATGTGGAAGCCCCCAAATCACAGCAACATACAAGCCCCTACACGATAACAATCTGAAAGATATGTGGGAGGTAGGAATTACTAATTTGTAAAGGTATCTTAGATGATTTTCAAGTACAACTAGAGTCAAAAACTATTTAAATATATATGCTGTTGTTAAATGCCATTGAGTTGGGCTGGACTCATAGGGACCCTATGTACAACAGAATGAAATATTCTCCACACTTTGCCATGCTTAGCACCATTGTCAGTGATTCTCTGCTATTCATAGGGTTTTCAATGGCTGATTGTTTTTAGCAGTAGGCTGCCAGGTCCTTCTCTCAAGCCTATAGCACTATAGCCTATAGTGTTCCCAGGCAGTCTTCCATTCAAGTACTAAACAGGCCCAAACCTGCTTAACTTCTGAGATCTGATGGGATCAGATGCCAGTGTGGTATGACTGCAGGCAAATATATCTCAGGAGCTAATATATTTAAAACATTTGTTTAATATATATATACTCTTATGTATTTCTAACAATTATGATAACACAAATTCTCACCAAATCACAGATCAGCAAATTTTGTAACTCCTTCCCCATACAAATAATTCTTCAAGTTCAATCCTGGCATGAGTCAGTATCTATCATATAAAACGAAATAAAAGAGTTCCTTTGATTTGTCCTTAGTTATTCCACTCTGATCAATAGGTAAAGCACTAATGTTTCAATTTAACTCATTTTGTTATGTATTGTTTCTTTTAAGTTTGCCCTCTTGAATGTCCTTTCTATCTTTGTCTTAATGTCCAGTGTGAATTTCTTAGAGTGAGGTATGGTTTGCTCTATTTAAATTGATCCACAGAGTGCCCAGCATTTTCCTACACAAAAAAGCACTTAATAAGTCCCTTTTCATTAATTGAAAATGTACATATAATCATCCAAATGAAAAATCAATGAATTAAGGCTTTCTGATGGCTAAAGTATATTATCTAGGTGTCAGATCCTGAGAGTAAGATAAGGAAGAATGACTAGGGCTTTCAATGTTGGGAAAATTGCTACTATAATTGTCTATTTAAATTAATGTAGTCATATATGTTTGACATTCTGGTATCAACTATTGAAATTAGCATTTTTTTCAATATGCTTTTGATTGAATCATTGTATGTTGCAACATATGATAGATATATTTATGTGTATATATATATATTATCATATTAGTAGTCAAGGAAATGTGATAGGAGGTATTGGGCATAATGCAAATTGAGAACATGAAAGAAATAGATAAGAGACTTTGGACTAATTATCAATGTCATTATTGTTTTCTGAAAGTGAATCCAATATGAATTTGAAACAGCCAAAAACAGTGCATAAAACATGTACGAGAGAGCACTATAATTTTGAAGTATTTCCCATTTCTTCATAAGCACCAAAGGAGAGAGAAATTTTTCTTTTGATCTTTTTCCTTTCTCCTTCTCTCATTTTGTTGACCTTGTGACTTAGTCATCAAAGATAAGTATTGGTCTCAACTGTAACTACTTACTGGCACCATGCAGTGCTTCACAGAGCACTTTAATGTGATGTTAAAATTTTAATATGAGGTAGAAATGAGAGCCAACTTTTCTTGGCAATGTCAGTGAGTTAAAGAATTAATTGCAACTTCAGTGGGAAAGATGAAAAGAAAACATCCTAGCCTCACCGATATGACTTAGTCACTATTTCTGCTGACAGAAGTGAGTATTGGTTCCTGTTAACACTTTAGAATAAGCACCTCAAAGTGCTGTTTTATTCTTCAGGATTTGGCTTTACAAAATTAATGCTATGAAGTGAAACTTTCTTTTGGCTTCACCTTCCATCTCCCTCTTATGGAAAAAAGGTGTGTTTCTTTAGTTTCTAATTGAATCTCAAATGCTAAATTGCCACCTTATATACCAGGGAGGTTATGTAGTAATAATACTAGCTGCCTAAGGTTTTCTACTTAGGGCATTCATAGGAGAAGCAGGAGTTTCCTTAGCTTTGGTTAGTAATTCCCTATCTTTGGAGTAACACATATGTTAAACCTTAAATTCTAATCCCTTTTCTGGTTCTATAGAAATTAAAAACTGAAGAACTCACTCTAATAAGAGCTACTATCTAAGGAGAGTGGGCTGGGATTTAGTTCAGTTGGTAGAGCGCTGCGCTGCAGTCTCTGAGGTCCTGGGTTTGATTCTCAGCACTGCAAAAATGGGAGAAGGACGTGGCAATCCACTCCCGAGGTGATCCCGAAACAGTCAACCATTGAAAACTCTGTGAGGGTCACTATGAGTCGGATGGTGACTCAATGGCACCTAACAACAACAATCTAAGGAGAAGGCAGGCAACTCAAACAAAGAGAGAATGCTATTGGAGTTATAAAGGTGAGAAGTGGCTTAATAGTGTGGAAAGAAAAAGGAAGATTAGGAATCAGATTTGCAAGGGAATGCTATCCCCTTTGCTTAATGGAAGTTTGATGGTGAGTGAGTTATCTGACTTCTATGAGCCTCTATTTTTTCTGAGGGTAAAACAAAGTTTCTTCTACTGTGTAAGGTTCTTTATATATTAAAGGAGATAATATATGTAAACCCATTAGCATAATTCTTGGGACATACAAGGCATTTTGTAATTGAAAACATATTAGTAAACACTTACTTAAAAATATCTTAAGCATTTAAGTCTTATCAGGGCTGTTATGCACCACATTCAGGCTATCCCATTAAATAGGTCAGATGCTGCACAACATTGGGGGCAACATACACATCAAGCCTGGATACTTATTCTCATTTTACAAATGTAGCAGATAGGAATTTTAAAGGAGTAAAAGGCATGCCCAAGGGCACATAAGTAGTAAGTGGCAGAGCTAGATTTTGAACCTCACCCATCTATTTCATTAATCTCCCAAACCATTGTTCTATTCACTATTCATCCCCTAATTCTATTTGCTCATCAATTTTATTCACACACTAACCCAAATATTATTTGCTTAATTCTTTCTAGCCATTGTTCTAGGAACATGGGGCATAGCAGTGAATAAAACTGTCACATAAATGTAACCCCCATGGAGCTTACATGTCCACAGCAAAGGCAGATGACAAATGGAAAAAGTGATATATTATCAAATAGTGAAGAAGATTATGGAGCATGGTTCAACAGGGAAAGTGATAGGGAGAACTGGGCAGGAGGGTGGGTACCTTCATTGATCAAATGGCATTGTCAAAAATACTTGAAGGATGAAGGTAAGTAGAAGGCAAGCTGGTTGAGCCACATGGATAACTGGGGAAAGAACAATCTAGGCAAGGGTGCTTGTCATGCGTGATTAATAATAAAAAGGCAGAACTAGGTGCAACTTAGAGGTAAGCCAGGGTAGGAGTGTGGAACTGATAACACAGGTAGGGCAGCCAGATCAGATGGAGTCTTGTGTATGTGATAGTAAGAACCGTGCTTTTATCCAAAGTGAAAAACAAGTCACCAAAAGGTAGTTAAGTAGAAGATTGAGGATCTGACTTAGTTCCTAATACGTTGCTCTGGCTGTTTAGTTGGGAACAGATTGTAGGAGGCAAAGGAAGAAGCAGAAATATGGTGAGAAAACCATTATGGTCACCCAGGCAGGACTCACATGGCAGATGGAGGCTCACACCAGCCAGGTGGATGTGAAAGTGATTAGAAACTGTAAGATTCTTGGATGTTTTCTGAAGACCGACCTCACATGATGACTATATGACTGGATGTGGGATGTGAGAGAAAGGGAAAGCAAAAAAAATGGCATCGAAGTTCTCGGTCTGAGCAACTAGAATGATAGAATTGTCATTTACTGAGTTGCTCCAGACCTGGAAAGACAGGTTTGGGAGATGATTTAGCCATTTGGCATCAAAAGAAAAATCAAACCCTTGAGATTGTTACTCAGAAGAAGATAGCCTTCTGAAATAGCAGTATAATTCTCTTGCAATCATTTATTTGGTAATAAAGGCGTTGATGCAATCAACCTTCCCAATAAATCACATATGACTTTAATTTAATATCCAAATATTTTCCTTGCTGAAAAGTTTCAGACTTTCTGGCATTTTAAAGACCATTTGACAAAATCTATATTGTATAACCTGTCATTTATTTTAACAATGCTATCTGGTTATAGATACTATCTGATGTCATGAGAAAAAATTAATCAGATCATATCTGTAACCCCCTTACCATTTCTTAAGTAGCCATAGAAGCTTGAAATATTCAAAATATCATTCCCAAGACTTTTCACCTTATTATGTAGGGATTCCATTTTGAAGGACCTGTTGAAAAAAAGATTTAAAGGTTATTACTTTGTGGTTGTCAGGTGCTGTCCAGTTCTGTCCAACTACAGCCCCTCACAGGGTTTTCAATGGCTGATTGTTTTTTCCAGATTGCTTCAGGAGTGCACTGTCATGTCCTTTTTCTGTTTTTGTGGTGCTGGGCATTGAACCCAAGGCCACAGAGAGTGCAGAGCAACACTCTACCAACTCAGCTAAATTACACCACATGGATATTACTCTAAAAGTATGAAAAATACTTTCAGAAATTAAAGTGAAGATATGAGTTCATAATCACCTCAGCAAATTTGGGACTTGAACGGAGATTATTTTTAGCAATATCATCTACATTAACCTTCTTTATTAATCTATTTTTGACTTTTTTGTTTGTTTTTCAGTACTGGGGAACTGAACTCAGGGCCTTATGCATACTTTGCAAGGACTCTTCCACTGGGCTGCACCCCTAGGACTTAAAAAAAAATCTTTTTATGTTGAGACAGGGTCTAACTTAAAGTTACACAGGCTGCGTTTGGCCTCAAATTTGTGACCCTACTGCTTATGCCTCCCAAGTTGCTGGAATTACAGGCAAGCATCACTGTGCCCAGTTACTTTTATGACTCTTATTTCCCCACTTTGCTCCACCTAGAATCTAAAATCTAGTTTAATTGCAAATCGTAATTTTCCTAAAAACAGAAGGAAAAGTTAAAAGCTTATCTGAAAAAAAAATGAAATAAAAGATTTTGGTATTTAAGTGAACTAAAAGAAAATAGAGGATCATTGTATATGAAAACCATGGAACTTTTCCAGTCTTTTGTTTGCTTATTATTAGAATAAAAAAATTGAATGTTGAAAACTCTCTACCACAGAAGCATTATAATGAAAAGTATAACACTGATGCCTACAGAATCTGGTTGGACTTCCAGTAGACTATATGTTCACCTAGGCCAGGAACTCTATTATATAGAACCTGGCACAGATATTTGTTGAACTGAGCTCTTACTGAAGAACAGAAATGTCAAGGACCACCTATGCCATGTAATGGGTGATTCAAACAGTGTGCCTTCCAAAGAAGCTTCTGATGGATTCATCTCACACTGATTATTATCTTTACTCTGACCCCCCCCCATAGTACTTATTAC
The DNA here is from genome assembly GCA_007922755.1 of Pedetes capensis. Lineage (NCBI taxonomy): Eukaryota > Metazoa > Chordata > Mammalia > Rodentia > Pedetidae > Pedetes > Pedetes capensis. Next base: position 190,425 of record VMDO01000354.1, on the reverse strand, counting down.
ACAACAAATATTTTTTCTTATTCATTTATTTCAAATCATAAATGTATTTGATCTTCTGCATGCCACAAGCTAAAGAAATAGTTTAAGAAGCATTTGGTGAACTGAATTCAATCCTATAACACCAGACTATAAAAAAACTATACTGTATTTTATTAGTGGGAAAAAGTAAATACACAGAATTGAGGTTAGTAATAAATTATGCTCTAGAAATAGACTGGTGCTTAGTCTTATATCAGCCTTTGGGCATCTGAATTAACCTTAGGCTTCATATTTTCTTTCAATAAGCCTCAATATCTTCATCTATACAATGAATAACAGAATAGTACCTACATCCTAGCTTTGTCATGCACATTATATGAAATTCTGTATGCAAAGAATAATAGTTACCATTACTGCTAAACTTCCCATTCTCTAATGAATTACTGGCTAGCCTCTATTTAAATATGCCAAAATATAACCTCAATGTTATTGTTGTTATTAGGTGCTGTTGAGTCATGTCCGACTCACAGTGACCCTCAAAGGGTTTTCAATAGCTGATTGTTTTGGGATTGTCTCAAGAGTGGATTGCCACATCCTTCTCCTATTTTTGCAGTGCTGGGAATTGAACCTGGAACCTCAGAGACTGCACAGCGGCACTCTACCAACTGAGCTAAATCCCAGCATAATGGTATGATTCAAAATTTAAAATTTTCAAATTTTCCTTTCCTGAAAACATAAGATACACTACCATAAACATTTATTTAAGTATTCTTAGTTCATGCTTAATTCATACCATGAATAATGAATTTCAAGGTGTCTCTGTTCATATATATATATATATATATATATATATATATATATATATATGTATGGCTGGGATTTAGCTCAGTTGGTAGAGCGCTGTGCTGCAGTATCTGAGGTCCTGAGTTCAATTTCCAGCACCACAAAAATGGGAGAAGGACCTGGCAATCCACTCCCAAGGCAATCCCAAAACAGTCAGCCATTGAAAACCCTACGAGGGTCGCTATGAGTCGGATACCGACTCGACAGCACCCAACAACAACAACAATATATATATTGTATATATAGATCAATTGATTGATCAATTCACAAAGCATCTAGTGCTATGACTTTCCTGGAACATATGACAAGAATGATGGATGGCTGTTGAATGAATGAATTCTTAACACATACAGATATACTGCCAAATTATCCTTCAATCCCAAAGAAAGAATAGTATGATTTTCTTAAATGTGTTTTGAACTAAAAAAAGTTCTTGCCTATCTATCCAACCATTAGAAAAAGGAAGACTATAGAGGAGATCCTAGCAAATAATGGTAGCTTGTTTAATGTCCCAAATTAGAATAGTCAAAACCTAAGTAAATCCAGGCATCTCTTACCTGTCAATTTCACAGGCCAATTCTAAAGGCATGTTAACTAACCTATTAACTAAAAACAGTCTGCTCAATAAGTAAACTATAGTATTTGACTCTTGTAAGGAATCACAATCACTTTCCAGTCCTCTTGGTGTTCCAATCTGGTTTAGCAGAGTGGCAGTATATTTATTTGACAAGTCCAAAACTTTTCTGGAAAATAAATTTACTCTTGAGTATTCTTTCTTCATTTCATTACTGCATAAATCCCAACCTGGCAGCATCAGTGAGAAGTGGTCTTCATTTGAAGCAAGTCCTAAACACACAGGACCCTGAAGCTTTAAGATATTGAGATGCCTAATGCAGAGATTATCTAATTCTTTATCCACTCCCCATGGCAAAAGGCAAGACAGAAACAATTTTGCTGTGTCTATTGTGAGATTGGTATCAACCTTTCTTGACGGTTTAGGATATGTCTTTTTGGAGCTCTTCATTTTCTTCTGCCTCTTAATGCCATCATTTTCTTCTAAGAATTTGATGGTATTATCTCCTTGGGCCAGGTTGTCAATAGCTGGTGTGGCTTGTGTCTCTTCTGAGAGAGAACCACAAGCAGTTTTATTTCTTTTTATTGTCAGTGTCTTCTTCTCTACTGTGCTTCGGGCTCTTCTCAGGATTTCACTGCCATACAATGAATTGCAAGGGTCAGCATCACCTAGTGGAGTTGGCAGCAAACGTTCAACAAGATTTTCCAAATCAAATAGCAGAATATGAAAGCCAATGTTACTCCATTTTGTTTTCACAGGCAAGACATTAAAAGGTCTTGAGGAAGATCTGGCATCAGCAACCTAAAGGGGAAAAATATTTACATATCACAGTTCTTATTAATATCCTCTGATTTGTAATTACATCTTCCTATAATTGGGACTAGGGTTTAGTTCAGTTGGTAGAGTGCCACACAGTACTCTCTGAGGACCTGGGTTTGATCCCCAGTGCTGCAAAAACAGGAGAAGGACGTTGCAATCCACTCCTGAAGCAACCTTGAAAACAGTCATTGAAAGTCCTATGAGGGTTGCTATGAGTTGGGTACAACTCAACGGCACGTTAACAACAACAAAAACACACATGAAAAAATTGGGTTTGAAAACTGAAGAGACCAATTATTAGAATACTTGCAAAGTTTAGGAAGTATTTTGACATAGTTGTTCCTCCAAATTTGTTTAAAATTATAAATAACTGGAAGTAACCTAAATATATACATATATGAATCTAGATATATGTGTAAAATATATATATACATATAGGCAAAAAGGATATCCATCAAAATGTTAACAATAGTTAATTGGATGTTGCTGTTGTTGTTAGGTGCCATCAAGTTGTATATGACTCATAGTGATCCTCATAGGGTTTTCAAAGGCAGATTGTTTCGGGATTGCCTTGGGAGTGCGTTGCCATGTCCTTCTCCCAAGTTAATTGGATAGAGGGATTTAAAATAATCAGTGTTTATGCTTGAAGGGGTTTTTGTTTATTTATTTTGATTTTCTGAAAATTTTATAGTGATACTAATTCACAATCACAAAAAAGAAAGTTTTAAAAGATAGACCATTAAAATTGTAAACAGTTAAAAAGTGGGCAACAAACTAAAAAGTACCCTTTTCTCATAAATAATACAGTGCAGGGACTGAAATAGTTATTAATAAATAATTTTTGTAAACAAATAATAAAGAATAACATACAAATGGGAAAATGGACCAAGAACATCAATAGCAATTTATGAAGAATATTCAAATTAAAGTATGAAAATTTACCATGAGTAGTAATCAAAGCAGTAAAATGAAGATACAATTAATTACCTGGTAATTTAGCAGAAGGGCTTCTTACATTATTTTATTATGTAATATTTAATGGTACAAAATTATATATAAACCAAATATTTAGTCTTTTTACGATGATAAATGTGCAAAAGAAAATGTTGTATACCGAGAAACATGAAAAAGACTATTTGTTGTTTGTTGTTAGGTGTCGTCGAGTCATGTCTGATTCATAACAGCCCTCATAGGGTTTTCAATGGCAGATTGTATTTTTTGAAATTGTTTAGGGAGTGGACTGCTACAGCCTTCTCCCATTTTTGCAGTGCTGGGATTGAACCTAGGTTCTCAGAAAGTACAAAGCAGCACTCTATGAACTGAGCTAACCCCACAGTATCATTATTCATAATTACTACAAACTAGAAAATATCCATCAATCATAAGATAGAAATATTGTATCTATGCAATGGAAAAATATACAACAATGAAAGGACCATATTCCGTTCAACAATTCGTATACCACACATGAATCTCACAAACATAATGTCGAACAAAGAATTCAGATGTAAAAGAATTAATCAATAGACTTTCATTCCTGGTAGTTTCAAAAAATAGGAGAAAATAAAACTATAGGCTTTAGGGATGTATTCATAGATAATAAATCTACTAAAAGGAGCAGTCACCTTTGGAACACAGAGAGAATGTAGTTTCTGAAGTACATATGTATTTTATATCTTGATTTGTAAATATTATGCAGGTATGTGTTATCTAACAATTTATTGAACTGTACATTTTTGTTTTGTGTTTTATTGTTTTCTATATTTGTTAAACATTTCATAGTAAATAAATTAAAAAGGTAATAAGAAATGAACTATGCTAAGAATATTAGCAAAGTGCCCTCATTTGGATCAAACAGTACAAACTGCCCTGATTTTATGCATCTGTTATACTCTCATATTTGTAGCTCATATTTTGAGTTTCATGTTTATGATTTCTTTGCTTTCATTTAATGTGTTAACTAGAAATGTGTATTCCTAATTGATCTATTCAATTTTGCATGTTTTTGATTTTCACACAAATTTCACACATTACTTAAAATTATCCTTGATTTGCACTATATATGTTGAATATTACACTTGTGAGATTCATATTTGTTAATAACTGTTTTTTCATTTTTATTGCTGCGAAGTATTATACCATACTTCAATATACAAAAATTATTTACTAAGTGTATATTTAATTGTTTTTCTGATTTACTATTACAAAAAGAAAAAAACTATAGTGAATATTCTTCTGGTAAAATTCATGGAGCAAAAGTTTTTTGCAAAAGTTTCCAGACTGACACCAATAATTCCTATGATATGCAAATCTCCAACTCTATGCAATTACTTCAAATTGTTTTCATATGAAGTTGTACCAATTTGTAGTCTTATAAGCATTGTATAAAGAGTTTCCATTGCTCTACCTACTCATTAACAGTTTTTCTCATTTTTGTCAATGTGGCATCCCCAATAACTTTAATTTCTTTAATTATTACTATTATTTGAATATCATTCAATATTTCATTGGTCTTTCATGTTTGTTCTATAAAATCCCCATTCATAGCTGTTATATGCTTACTTTTTTATATTGACTTTATGGAATTACATATTTATTTGGTAATATTTTGTTGGTTATGAGTTTTTAATACCTTTTCCTTATTTTTGGCTTGTTTTGTCACAATTTTTAATAATGTTTTCTGATGAACATTGAGTTCCTCCTTTAATATTCTCAAATTTAAGAAATGCTTATATTAAAGCTTATGGTTTTGCACTTTCCTTTTTAGAAAATGTTCCCAAATTAGAGGAAATGAAAATGTTTACCTATGTTCTTCAAAATGTATAGCTTTGCACAACTTTTTAAATCTTTAATAATTTTTTTTTATTTTTGGTTTGCAATATAGAATAATTTTCATGTTTTCCTATTTTGATATTTAACTGCTCCAATGTAATTAGCGAATCTCTTTTTGTCACTAATTGGTACCTGGGGTACCAATCAACATATCTATTATTATTTTTTGTTGTTGTTAGGTGCCATCAAGTGGGGTCTGACTCAGAGAGAGCCTACGTGCAACAGAATGAAACATTCCCCGACACAGTACTATGCCCAGCACTATGTTATTGTCTGGTATTCATAGGGCTTTCAGTGGCTCATTGTTTTTTGGAAGTGGGTGGCCAGGTCCTTCTCCAAAGTCTATAGCACCTGGTATTCCCAGGCAGTCTCTCCTCCAAGTACTAACTAGGTCCAACTCAGCTTAGCTTTCCAGATCTGACAGGATCAAATGCCAGGGTGGCACACCTGCAGTTGTATCTATTATTATGGAATACTAAAATACTTTTAAACCACTTAATATCTAGTTGAATGGGTTCCTCTACCTTGGTCTCCCTATGGTCTTTTACTCTTTCATGTAAATTTGAGAATATCTTGTCAATTTCCAGATTATGTCTCATATTTATTTAGACTATATTTAATTTCTATTAATAGTTTTTATAATTGTTCAAAAGGATGTGTGTATTCTTTGCTTATCTATTGCTTAATTCTGTGGCCCTCATGAATCCTTTTTCATTTATTTTTGTTGCCAATGTTTTTCTTGCTAGAAGTTTGTCAATTTTAATATTCTTTTCAAAGAATCAACTTGTAACTTTGTTTACTCTCTCAATGGAATAATGTGTTTCTTGAAAGACAGTTTTGCTGAGTACAGGATTTTAGCTTGACTTCCCGTCTCACAGTATTTGAAGCCTTTATTCTGCAGTTTTTCGTTTCCTTTTGCGCGGTGGAGAAGTCAGCTGCTAGTCTGTCACTCCATCTGTCTTTTTTTTTTTTTTTTTTTTTTTTTTTTTTTTTTTTTTTTTTTTTTTTTTTTTTTTTTTTTTTTTTTTTTTTTTTTTTTTTTTTTTTTTTTTTTTTTTTTTTTTTTTTTTTTTTGTCTTTTGTCTTTAGTGTTCTACACTAAACTATAAATAGTCTAGTTGTGGATCTTTCCCCCTAATCCTATAATGTATCCGAGTACAATCCCTTTCATCAGTTTGGGGAAATGGACAGAATTATTTTTTTGAATATTTCCTCTCCCTATCCTATTATCCCCTTATTGACCATTGATCAGATATTTGTCAGAGGTTCTCTATCTATTTCATGCTTTTCATCTCTTTGTCTCTCTGTGACTCATACTGGGATATTTCTTCAGAATTTTTCTCTCAGTTTGCCAATTTGCTATTCACTTGTCTCTAACATGCCACTTCCCTGACCTATTGAAGTTTTTAATTTTGATTTTTACATGCTTTTATTCCCAGAAATTCTACTTGGACCTTTTAAAAAAATAAATCAGTCATTTAATTGTTGATTACTTTTTATATTTACAAAAATTTTATAAAAAGCATGCTTATTTTACATAGCCATACCACCCTGGTGTCTCATCCTGTCAGATCTCAGAAGGTAAGCAGGGTCAGATCTGGTTAGTCATTGGATGGGAGACTGCCTGGGAATATCAGGTGCTGTAGACTTGGGAGAAGGACTTGGCAGTTGATTCCCTAAATAATCATCCATTGAAAACCCTATGAATAGCAGAGAAGCACTGACAACAGGGGTAGACATGGCACAGTGTTGCGGAGTGTTTCATCTGTTGTATATAGGGTCGCTATGGGTGGAAGCTGACTCGACAACGCCTAAAATCAACAACATTTATAATTCCAATTTCTAAAATCTCTCTGGGTATGGCTCTACTTTTTGTTCTTGCAGATGTTTTCCTATTTTCTTGTATGTGTTGTGATTTCTGTGTGATTGTGTATGTGTTTGTGTGTGTGTGTGTGTGTCGGGGGGGAGAGAGCGAGAGAGCGAGAGAGCGAGAGAAACAGAGAAAGACACAGAGAGAGGTTGTCAGTGAGGATGCTTTGAAACATGAGGTAAAGCCGTATTCTTCAAGAGAGGATTTTGGGTTGTGACTGCCAGTACCCAGCGATACTAACAATAGGACCCTCTTTAAGCCAAATTTTCAAAGTTTTTAGCTTAAAAGTTTTTCATTCCTTGTAGGTAGTGTGAATCTTGACTCCCAGATCATGGTTTCCAATTCTCAGACAACACTATTTTCTCCCATCCATCCAGAGCTGAGGACAACAGAGGCAAATGATTTTGGTACTTTTTATAGAACACATCTCTGGCTTGGTTCAACTTTTTCACTAAAAATGCAGCCATCAGCGAGTAATAGATTTGTGCCATAACCTCCAACATCCCATCATTGCCTTGAACCTTTATATTCTCTCTAATCACCTATGTAATGGTTAAAATCAAAGCTATGATTTCATAGGAATAAACAAACACTCTTTCAACCTTCCCCCAATCTGTCTGAAATTGCGCTCCTCTTTTGTTTTTTGACTCTAAGAATTTCTTTCAATTTCTTTTTAACTCAGATATGTAGTAGCTTTAAAGATGATTTTTAAAGTAGTTTATCCATTATTTTTAGAGAATTGGGTAGGACTGATGTTTACACTATTAGCCCAAGGATAGATAAAAATTGGATCTGTAAAGAGCATTAAAATTTAAAATATTCAGCTTTCATAATGGAAAGAGAAAATGAGTACTTTCATATACCACAGGATGAATGTAAATAGGTACCTATTTTATGGAAGATAATTTGGCAATGTATAATGAAAGCCTTAAATATTATATACCATTTAATGTGGAAATTCTTTAAAAGGTAATTTATCCCACAAGATAATTGTAACAATGCATAGCATCAAGTAATGTTCATTACAGAATTTTCTATATCAATAAACTGAAAATAAATGTCTAAATACTTTATGGTGTATGGACATAACAAAATACCATGTGGTTATCAAAAACAAGTCTTTGTAAAGGACATAATGGCATGGCAAGAAATGTGCATATATTATTGATGGGAAATAACTGTGCTTTTAAAAGTATAATCTCATGTTTTAGGAAATTGTAGAATTCTTAATGTGTCCTTTAGATTATTTTTAAAAATTCCCCAAAACACCTATGTATTACTATATTAAACAAAATCTCTTTTAAAATAGTCATCAAAATTGCCAAACAAAATGTCAGTAATAAATAAGGCCATCTAAATGTTTTTAACTGGTATTATCATTTGGATCTTAACTATTCTGCAAAGGCCACGTGGCATTGACCCATGCTTATAACACTACCAGGATGTGTAACCTTTAATAGGTGAGGTCTAAAGGAAGAAAGTTAGGTTATTGGAGGTGTGCCTTTGAAAAGGATATTAGGGCCTTGTCTCCTCTCTTCATAACCCCACCTCTTTCTCCCACTCCTTGTTCCTTGTACTCTCCTTATCTTTGCTTTGCTGCCACCATGAAGTGAGGTGCTTTGCTCTACAACATGCTCCTCACCATGGGCCTAAAGGCAACAGAGCCAACCAACCAGGAACTGAAACTTCTGACACTATGAACCAAAAACATTTTTGCTCCTTATAAGGTATTTGTCTCAGATATTTTCTCATAGCAAAGAAAATCTGACTGACACATGTGCATACCCCCACCAAAAAAAGCACATTAATAAAAGTATAAGAAGAAAATTTACAAGATAATCAAAAGCTAACATTTTAGGCTTATAAAGAATTCACACAAGTTCATCCGTAAATTATTCACATCAAGAGACAAAATGAACAAAGCAGATGAGAATATTATAGAGATAGATTTTAAGCCATTTATATCAATAAAAAGGAAACAAAATTAAAATTTTATATAAGATATTGGTTTTAACATTTCAAGTTAACTAAAATTTTAACTAAATTATAAACAGACACAAAGTAGAATATCCCACGCTACTGAGTGTTCACTTCAACTAGAACTCTAATGGGCTCTAGATGACCATAATCTTTTCCAAAATATTGTGTGTATGTGTGTGTATACACACACACTCATCCACACACACATCTATATATTTAAAAATATTTAATACTACCACCTCTAATTCAGATTCTATATTTTGTTTCATGTCCTTGAAGGTTGCCATTACCCCCTCTTTATCATTTGGAATGATCCCTGGTTTTCCTTCATTCTGCATTCATTCAAGTGGTCCTTCCTAAGTATCTGCTAGTAGGGTGTGGTGTAAGTAGCAACCACATAATGAGGAATAAGGATCGGTAGGTACATTGCTGCAACTCACACCATGTACTCAGTGCAGAAAGATAAGTGCTAAGAAATAACTGTGTATCCTGATAAGGACAGGGTATGGCAAGCATAGGAAACAATGAAGATGTAAAGCAGGCACCTCTTATTCAGCCTTGAGAATTGATAGCAGAACTGATATCTGCAAGAGTGAAGAGAGAGGAAATAAAGAAAAGTGGAGACAAGAGTGTTCCAGACAGGGGAAGAGCATGAGGTCTCTAGGGTGATGGCTGGAAGAAGGGTGAGAAGATACATGTGTATATGAATACACACACACACACACACACACACACACACACACACACACACATATTTATATATAATCAACTGAGAAAATTCCATATAAAGAATGAGCTAGATTAGCTGTGTCCAACCCATGGCCCAAGACAGCCAGTAACGCAGCCCCACAAAATCTTTTATCATGTGTTTTGTAGCATTTATTTTCTTTGCAATCACATGCATAGTTCCAATTTTGAAATTCCCCAGTGATACTGCACATGTTTACAAAACATCATCTAATGTGTCGTTACAACATACTGGGAGGTCATCACAGTATGAAATTCTAACCTTTAAATAAGTGTAAATATGTCACAGTGGGTAATGAATCAGGTTAGTACCATGTTCAGCCAGTCACACAGCTACGCAGCTACTTAATCAAGTATTGTTGTTGTTGTTGTTGTTAGGTGTCATCGAGTCAGTATCAGACTCAGAGACCCTCATAGGGTTTCCAATGGCTGACTGTTTTTTGGGATTGCCTTGGGAGTGGATTGCCAGGCCCTTTTCCCATTTTTGCAGTGCTGGGAATTGAACTCGGGACCTCAGAGACTGCAGTGCAGCGCTCTACCAACTGAGCTAAATCCCAGCCCCAGCATAACTGGTTTGAATTCAAAGTGATTTGAAGTGATTTTTAAGGGTGCATCAGAGATTACATGAATTTTTAGAAACTTGGGAGTAAAACACAGTAATTGCCAACAATATTTGTGAAAATCTAATTCAACCCAGTTCCAAATGTCACAAATTGACCATTGCAAAATTTAGAGTCATTACCCTTGAGGGGTATTTAAGGAAGGAAGTGGCCTATTTACCAACTAAACCCTTGGTTTCTTCTGGGTTGCTGGTTAATCAGGCAGGCTGAAGGCAGGGTTCTGTCTTCCATACTTTCCTGTCCGAAACTGAATTTTCTCTGCGCATGGTATTTAGACCTAACTACTGTGACAAAAATCATAGCAATGATTCTAGGAATATGACACATTCCCTGTTCTCAACTAACTAACTTCATTCCTTCCTTCTTCCCTGCCTTTTTTCTCTCTCCCTCTCTCCCCCACCTCACCCCTCTCTAGATCAAACCCAGGCCTTGCTCTACCACTGAGCTATATCCCCAAGCCTACTCTCAAGTGCTTATTTTGTGATCCAGATAGCTACAATAAGATCACTGTACGGCTATAAAAAAAAAAATCCTAAATTTCTTTCCCAACATATGCTCACCTCAACTCAGAAACAACTGGATGTTTCAGTTTTAATTTAAAATAATAAATGTCATTTCAAATTTATTTCACATGCAACAAAGTTGGTTTCACTTGGAAATAAATCCAATAGATTACAAGTATAAACTAATGCTATGTTTTAATGTACTATAATTAAATATAATTCTAGCCTTTTATCACTATTTGAAATTTTAGAAAGTATATTTTAAAACTCTTGTTACTGAAGGGGGTTGGAAACATAACTATCATTATTTTGGACATAAGTAACATGACAAAATGATAATAAATGCCCGTAACAGTAATTCATGCACTAAAGACTGGGTATACAGAATATTCAGTAATGTTTACCAAAGGTGGTAGAAAATATTCACCTTATTTATTTTACTTATAGACAACATGCTTCTCAAAAATTTTATTAAAAGTAGCGTACTAAGTTATGACTCATGATAAAAATGATAAAGCATATCAAAAACATCAATCTAACACAAGTATTATGGAAACATTTACCAACCTAGTTAAATAAAAAAGTCTAGTATTTTTCCGAACTTAACATAACTTTTAGTTCTATTCTCTAAAGTTACAGGTTAAGCAAGAGCAAGGTATTTACAATCAGAACAGCAAGAGATTAGCTTGCTGAAGGACAATCCATTCCAACCTTGGAACTTTTGAGGGGCTAGGAGTAAAATAATGCTGATACATCTACATGTGAATGCTGTAAACAGCAGGTGGTGAGCAAGAAGAGGCACATAGGGCTCAGTTCTTTGTCTCAAGTACACAGACTTTCTGAAAACTACTGAGTCAGAAAGTCTACACATAGAATCCCAGATGGCCAGCGGGCAAAAATTATTCCTACCCTACCCACAAGAACTCTGAATAAATGACAAGTAAAACTAAAGTCAAACAACAGGAATTCAAACTTGAAACAACTCAATACACATATAGAAAATAAAAACAAAAAGGCCCAAAAGGTTGGAGAAAAAATATAATAGGTATGAACGTGCAAATTCATCTCTCTCTCTCTCTCTCCCCCTCTTTCTCTCATATGTGTGTGTTTATTGATTTTTCTTTTCCCATCATCCAACTATGTTGTTTGTGCCTGTTTCTTTTCTACCTGATTCAGAGAGACAAAAGAGTTAAACAAGACTAAATTTATTCCATGCCTTTGAAGGTGGAAATGCACTTTCTACCATGTTCTGATAAAACTTCCCTCTCAAAACATCCTGGATTCCCCACTGAGTTTTTTATGAAAAGATATGGTCTGCTCACCTTTCCATAACCATAAAATACACTGGGTAAAAGTCATGCCAAAAATTACCCCCTCATCATCTCAATCTTGTGACTTTGTGCAACAGCAGTTAATACAAATAATTAAATACTAAATTAAAAAAACATAGCTGCTAAAAGATTTTAGATAATTAGTTATGTTAGAGAATTGGAAACTTAGGAATTGTCTGGTATGACTCTTCCTTAAGCAACAAAAAATAAGGGGCAGAAGTGAAATACGTTACTCAAAATGACCCATTTGGCAGGTACCCAAGGCAGGACTGTTAAGTTTGTATCTTCTCCAAGTATTCTACAGAGGACATTGTCCACTGTAATTCTTCCAAAAATGGAATGTTTCCCATTTATTATTTCTAAAATAGACAAAGGTCTTTGTTAGCTAAGCATTCTTTTTATGAGATACCATATTCACTGAGCTATATATTGTTGTTGTTAGGTGCCCTGGAGTTGTTTCCGACTCATAGCAACCTTCATAGGGTTTTCAATGGCTGATTGTTTTGGGATTGCCTATGGAGTGGATTGTCACATCCTTCTCCCGCTTTTGCAGTACTGGCAATAGAACTTGGAACCTCAGAGACTGCAGAGCAGCACTCTACCGAGTGAGCTAAATCCCAGCCCACTGAGTTGTATAGGGAAGAAAAAGTCTTGTCTTGTCTTTTCTTTCTTTCTTTCTTTCTTTTTTTTTTTTTGCATCACTGGGGGTTGAGCCCAGGGCCTTGTGCTTGCACACATTGCACGTGTTGTACCACTAACCTGCACCTTCAGCCCACTTTTTTTTTTTTTTAACTTTTGAGATGGTCTGGCTAAGTTACGCAGACTGCCTCTGGTCTCAAACTTGCGATCCTCCTGCCTCTGCCTCCCAAATAGCTGGGATTACAGGTATGCGCCGCAGTGCCCAGCTCGAAAAAGTCATCTTTACACAAAAATATTCACAAATGAACTGATCACTTACAAAATTCGTACCCAAACACTCCTCCTCTTACACCATAAAGGCTCATCTCTTTCTATTATTTAAGTTCTAACTGGTTATCAAATGATGTAGTTCAGTTGCAAAATAGACCGCAAATTCTGTTAAAGATGCAGGATCTCACTAAATCTGTAGCAGTGATGGCAGAACTATCTGAATCATACCCAATGTCACTGAAAAATGAGGATGCAACCAAGGAGAATAGACAACTTGAGAATATTAACTCACATTCTTCAAATGAAAAAGCATTTAATATAAAGTGTGTGAGACCTGTAGACAACTTGATCATCCCTCAAATATTTTTTCTAAAGTAGCTCTTTATCATTCTTCATGAAATTCCACATGAGATAAACAAGATGATGCATTGTATATGATATAGTTTAATGAGGAAAAAACACAAAACAAAACCCACTTCATTCATTCTACAGTCATTTAAATGGGAGAAGGATGTGGCAATCCACTCCCAAAGCAATCCTCAAATAATTAGCCATTGAAAGCCCTATGAGAGCCCCTATAAATTGGAGGTGACTCTGCAGCACCCAACAACGACAATATAGTCATTTAAAGAGTTGGCGTAAATTTGTAATCACAACTTAAATTTTGCCAAGTATAAATTAAGCTACATTATTTTAATAATTTTGGTCTCATTTTTAAGTTAAAAACAAAATATTTTTTAATCCCCTTGGTGGATCTCCACATAGTTAACTCAGATTAATCTGTGCTCTCCAATTTCTCTGGCCACTGGTAGATTGCTTTCTACCCTCTGCAATCTACTCACGGGAACTGAGATATTTACTTTCTAGTAATCTCGACTCCTTTTATTCTCAGTCTTCTTTTCTCATATGTGCTTATCACTTTAATTACATTTTAATAAAATATGTAAAAATTAGGGAACTCTGCAGGTATAATTTAGTGGATAAGAGTACAAAGTTGAGTAATCTGGAAGGCTCCCTGGTGATGAGTCATTCTAAAAACTGCTGACTACTTAGGTAGGAATGATGCAATTGTAACAGATTGAAAAATAATCATAAGAACACGCAAGGATTCTACACTCCACCTACTCTACGACTTTCTAAATTGTTTTCTATATTTTAAATAAATGAAAACTGTAAATCACCATTAATGCATTGTAAATGTAATTTATGCAAAGAAAAAAAAGAATTCTGCAGTATGTATCTACACTCAAAGAACCATCATCAAAAGATTTATGACAATGGAAGTTTTTATAATGATGGCACAGATAGAAAAAAATAATGTGACATTTGTGCACTGAACATTACCACTGAGAAATTATTGCATGATTAGCTTATGTCATAAGTTTTATAGAAAAGGCAATGTAATTTTTTGAAGTAAAAAATCATCTGAGAAACAAATCTGCAATATAGAAGAATGTATAGCTTAATTTATAAGAAGCTATCTTTAAACATTATGCCATGACATACTAGGGAACATGGTACCCAGGTTAAAAGAAAATACAGTAACTGCCTATATGTTTGTTGATAAAAATTTCAAATGGTTGCTTTTGTATTATGACAAACTAACAAATCCTGTCTGCAGCCATACCACTCTAGCATCTAATCTCCCAGATTTTGGAAGCTAAGCAGGGTTAGTTGTTGGATGAGAGACTGACTGGGAATACTAGGTGCTGCAGGCTTGGGAGAAGGACCTGGCAGCCCACTTCAAAAAAAACCAGCCATCAAAAATCCTATGAATAGCAGACAAATGCTAACAAAGTGCCGGGCATTGCACCGTGTCGGGGAGTGTTTCATTCTGTTGTACATAAGGTGGCCATAGGTTGGACCCAACTTGACAGCACCTAACGACAACAAATCCCAAAGATTTTAAAAGTTTGAGTTGGAGAAAGTTTATATTTTGAAGCAAACTATTTCTTCCAAATTCATAAAAATACAACACGGAAAAAACCAAAACTAAGCCAAACCAAACAAACAAAAAGTAAAACTAAACCGGGTTTCACCAAGTTCAAAAACAAAATAAAGATCAGTGAGGACCAAAAATGAAGCAGAAACATACAATGGCAGTGGAACGGAAGTAACAGGCCTGCTTAGCAATGGGTCAATAAGCAAGTGATTGGGCTTCAGCTCTCAAGTTTAAACTTTCAAGGTTAAATGTCAAGCCTGTAGAGGTGGAAAATCTGCAAAAGCCCTAGCGTGACTTGTCACTGAAACAACCCATAACTTGCAGACTGAGAGACAGACATATACCTAGATTAGTGCAGTTCAGTCTCCTAGACCAACAGCCTTGAGAAGACATTCAGGCAACACTAAAACCAAAGAGAGTATAAGTATAAGCTCACCACAGAAGAAGAGAGAGACAAATAAAATACACCAAAACAAGGATATAAGAAAAAAAAAATTCCTCTAGAGTTGGAGTAGCAAAGCAAAATTCCAAAACATGGAAAAGATAATACTCAGAAAGAGAGTCTAAAAATAAACACTGAAATATGTGTTTACTTCAGATAAAATCAATGGTTCTGGAATGGACTGAAAAAATGTATATTTACAATAATCAAAGAGAACCTGAACAATATTCACAGAAATTAATAAGGAAGAAAAAATAAAATGGTATTAGAAATATAATATTAGTCCATGTAAATTAGCTATATAAAAAATATAGTAGAAACAAAAAAGTCCAGATTGGCAGAATAAGAATCTCTGAAAATATGCTCCTTCAAAAAAGCAAAATTTGTCAAAAATCAACTTTTTCAGAATTCCACATATAACCAATTTTTTGTTTCAAACCAAAGATCTCTTTTTCCTTAAAAAACTGACTGGATCTCAGTAAGATCAGTGAACTTACTGACACTTTATTTTGCCTTATTTTCATTACTCCACTCTAGTTCCACATTAGCCTTGAAAACCAGCTGTCTGGCAGTCCTGGTTGCTGTGAAGAATAGCAACCTAGTTCACTGGAGAGGGAGTATCATGTTTGGAGAGCCTTAAAAAGCCTCACCTCTGGGAAAATATCAATGTTCGACCTAACTCTAAGCCCCCGAGAAAAGTCACATTCACTGAGCTTGTCATTATTTGGAAAACTCACAAATATGTGGAAATTAAACAACTCACTCCTAAATAACTAATGGGTCAAAGAAGGAATCTCACAGTAATGAAAGAGATGGGCATCACTAATAATCTTACAGAATTTTTTTAAAGACTACAGAAGAATACTTTGAATAATTACATGCCAATAAATTAGAAAAGCAAAATCAGTAGAAAAATTCCTAGAAAAATTCAAACTACAAAAAGTGGCATAGGATGAAACAGAAAATGTGAATAGACCTATATCAAGTAAAGAAATTAAAGTAGTAATTAATTAAAGTAGCAAAGTAATTAAAGTAGTAAAGTAAATCTTTCCACATAGAAAAGACTTGCTAAAGCTATCTTCACTGTTAAATTCTACCAAATATTTTAAGAAGAGTTAATATCAGTTCTTCACAAATACTTCAAAAAAAAAAAAAATACAACAACAAGAAAGTAGTGAGTGGTGGGGACACTTCCCAATTCTTACCATGGGGCCAGGGCTACCCTGATTGTGAAATCAGAGTCCATGACAAAACTACAGGCCAATAACCCTTATGATTATAGGCACTAAAATGCTCAACAAAATACTAGCAAAAAACCCCAGTAATATATGAAAAAGATTTTATTAGGATTTATCCTACAAAGGCATAGGTAGATAGAACAAAATCAATTATTGTAAATGTATGCTATTAATAAAGAACAAAACACATGATCATTTCAGCAGATGTAGAAAAAGCATTTGAAAAAATTCTAACATTCTTTCATGATAAAATCACAGAACAAATGTGGAATAGAAGAGAACTTCTGCAAAATGATAGAAAGCATCTACGAAAAAATCCACATCTAACATTATAATTAATGGTGAAAGACCAGGAAGAGGATCTAAGATCAGGAAGAAGATAAATATGTGCTTTTGTGTTACTTCTGTTTAACATTGGGCTGGAGGTTCTAGACAGGGCACTTAAGAAAGAAAAACAAATGAGAGGCATGCAAATCAGGAAGGCTGAGGTACACAATGTCAATTTACAGATTACATGATGATCTTGTATATAGAAAAACCTAAGATTTTATATATATATATATATATATATATATATATATATATATATATATCCTATTAGAACTAATAAGCAAGCTTAGCAAGGCTGTGGTACACAACATCAACATGTCAATATATAATGATAATATTGCATTTCCTTGCACTAGCAATGAACAACACAAAACTGTAATAAAGAAAACAATTCTGAGTTGGGTGTGGTGACACACACTTATAATTCCATCAACTTAGGAGGCTGAGAAAGGAGGACCACAGATTCAAGGCCAGGGGCAGACTGTGCAACTTAATGAGACTCTGTATCAAAGTAAAAAAGCAAAAGAAAAAACAGAGGCCAGGGTATAGTTCAGTAGTAGAGCATATGCTTATCATGCATAGGACCCTGAGTTCAAGGCCCCAGTATTGACAAAAAAAAAAAAAAAAAAAAAAAAAAAAAAAAAAGAAAAGAAAAAAATTCCATTCATGATGTTATAAGGAGTAAAATCTATGAAGAAATTATGAAATTATATATCTAAGAGGAAACTCAAAATAAATGAAGTACTTGTAAAGAGAAACTAACGAAACTACAATCATTGTACTTGATTTTAGCATATTTCTAAATATCAGAAGGAGAAGGAACCGGCAACCCACTCCCCCAAAACAATAAGCCATTGAAAACCCTATGAATAGCAGAGAAGCATTGACAATAGTGTGTCATTTGATGTACATAGGGTGGCTATGAGTAGGACACTCCTAACAATACCTAACACCTAGCACCTAACAACAACAACAACAATCTATCAGAAACAAGGAAACAAAATATTCGATATTAAAATATGAAACCAAACATAATTAACGGCTTTGACAATATGTGCGAAGACCCTAAAACATAGACACCTACATGTACAAAATAGAAAACATTTTGAAGTTGATATACACATATGTACATCTGCAAATGCACAATATGAACAGCATAAAGAATATACATTATTTTTTGCATACATGGAACCTGTTTTAAAAATGAAAAGAAGCAGCTGGACATGGTGGCACACACCTGTAACCCCAGCACCTCAGTAGCCTGATGCAGTAGGATGGTGACTCTAAGGCCAGCCGCAGTTTGCATAACTTAGTGAGACCCTGTCTCAAAATAAAAATAAAAAATTACATAATGGGCTAGGGGTGCATCCCAGTGGCAGAGCACTTGCAAAGTATGTGTGAAGCGCTAGGTTCAACCCTCAAGTACTGCAAAAAAATTTTTTAAATAAATAAATAAACAGAAGAATCTTCAATAGACTTAAAAGAATCAAAACCAGTTAGACACACTGTGATGCACGCCTGCAATCCTATGACTCCAGAGGCTGGGGCAGAAGGATTACCAGTTCAAGGCTGCACAGGCTTGATTACCAGAGGCTGGGGCAGAAGGATTACCAGCAGGCTGCACAGCTCAGCAAGATCCTGTCTCAACATAAAACATTGAAAAAGGGGGCAGTGGGTGCAGCTCAGTGGTGCAGCACTTGCCTAACATGTGTGAAGTCCTAGATTCAACTCCTCAGTACCGCTAAACACATACATATGTATATTCATACATACATACATAAAATACTGCTAAAGTCTTCATTCTCTATCCACACAGCAATTAATATGAAATCAGTTATAAAACATAAAATTTTAGAAATGATAAAGTGTCTTCCTAAGTAACTCATGGTTTAAAAGTACATCACAATTGTTATTGTTAGGTGCCCTCTAATCAGGTGTGATTAATAGTGACCCTATGTACAACAGGCCTGCACCTGTAGCCCTGTGGCATCCAATCCCGTCAGATCTAGGAAGCTAAGCAGGATTGGGCCTGGTTAGTACCTGAATGGGAGACCGCCTGGGAACACCAGAAGCTGTAGGCTTGGGAGAAGGACCTGGCAACCCCCTCCCAAAAATCAATCTGCCCTTGAAAACCCTATGAGCAGCAGAGAAGCACTGACAATAGTGTTTCCCCTGTTGTACAGAGGGTCGCTATGAGTCGGATACCGATTCAACGGCACCTAACAACAACAACAACATATGTACAACAGAACAAAACACTCCTCAACTCTGTGCTATGCCAGGCACGATGTCAGTGCTTCTCTGCTATTCACGGGGTTTTCAGTGGTAGATTGTTTCAGCAGTACATTGCCAGGTCCTTCTCCCACATCACAATAGAATTCTTAAAATATTTTAAATTGAATGCTGAGGCTTCCCATTCTAGCCAAGGTGTGGTAACATCATTCTTCTCAAGTCCTCCTTCTCACATCTAAATACCCTGGACATGAACAACAAAAAAACTTATTAAGGTGCTGAAAGATGCAAAGAAACTAGGCTGAAGACTCAATGAACAAACACTGCAGTGAATCCTCTGGGTTTTCTCCTTGCTTCCCATAAATCCCAGGGGAGACTGATGAAGCCCCAGATCTCACTACTGGTAGGTATTGACCTAAAAAGACCCAAGAAGTACCTGTTCCCTCAAAACAAAGAACTAAGAAAAAAAGGTGGGGTAAAGGGGGTGGGTATCAGAGCAGAAAACTCTTTAAATAATATCTACTTTACTTCAACCAACACCAAAGGGAAAAGGGCCCTCTCTCCACTATGGTGTCAGATAAGAGCTCAACTTGTCTTATTAAGGGACAATGAGGCAAAGTTAGTTGACCTTACACTTCCCCAGTTGAGTCAGTATCAGCAGGGCTTAAGGAGTATCTGAACTTCCTCTCTCACAAGGCAGCCAAGAGGGTGGTACAAGACAGTGTAGTGGGTGCTGCATGCACTCTGCTGACCTGCCAGGCAGTGTCAGGAAAGCCCAGCATGGACTGGTGCTCCTAAGTACCAGTAACAAGCCAGAGTTTGCAGAGTTTGTGCTCTGATTTTGCAGGTGAAGAAGCTTGGGTTTGTCTCCCAGCTATGACATTGAGGTAACTTGAGAAATTGCTGAGGGTGGCAATCTTTCAGGCAGAATTCCCTGTTTCACTTCTACCCTTCCGCACCTCCCTGAGCCAGAGGGAGAATCCTGACTGTAGGGTAGTGTAAAAGGGAGTAGGCTTATTTGAGTAGATTCAAGTTTATTTCCCTAACCCCCTGCTTGCTATAGGGTTGATGTCCACCCCACCTGGTATAAAGCTGATGACATTTTAACTGGGGGGGGGGGAGATAAAAATAGGGAACTCAACATCTTGTGAAATGCAATAATAAGTCTATTTTTCCAATTCAGAACAACTCAGTTTATGGAGAAAACCTAGGTAAATTCCTTCTCTTTTGAAATTGATAAATTAAAGGCATTTGGGGCCATTTTTAACCAGCCATCGACAGCCCTACATCCATAAAGATAGGAAGCCTAGCTTCAACACAAGTTTTTCTTCAGTGGGAGCTTGAGATATATTTTCTTACAAAAATTGCTGTAAGAGTTGATTTGGTAGAGTTTGAAATGTTTCCTGTTAACAATACATATGATCTACAACATGGGTTAAATGGACTTTAGTGAGATGGCCTGGAAACCAAGCACCCTTATATCATTGTTTCTTAAGGAAAACACAAGCAGGGCTCCAAGTAACCAATTTGTAAACTTTGGGAATACAGTTCATTCTCATGTTGGGGCTACTGGTTTGTTTTTCTTTTATTTTTTTAATGTTATCTACCGATGCTGCCTGGATTTTGGTTATACTTTCCTATCAGTTATTTTTCATATAATTTTTTATTAAGTCTTGAATAGAGTAGAGTTTCTAAGTAAATCTTTAAAATGAATAGCCAAACTACATTGAAATTTTTAAAAATTTCATCAAATCTGAAAGAACAGATTTCCCCAATAAAATCTATTACCATAGTTTATATAGTTTATACATCACAAATAGTACCAGTAATATTACTAGTAAATAGAAAATGTAGATTTGAGAACAAATAATTTTAACTGTCTAATCTCCTTCATTAGGTAGTTGTACATTTAGACTTTACCTTACTATGCTCAAGAATAAGCTGAAGACAAATTTAGTGGTTGATCTTTAGAAAAGTCCAATGGGGAGCCAGGCGTGGTGGCGCACACCTGTAATCCCAGCTGTTCAGGAGGCTGAGGCGGGAGGATTGCAAAATCGAGACCAGAGGCAGTCCGTGTAACTTAGCAAGACACTGTCTCAAAAACAAAAACAAACAAACAAAAAAAACTGGACTGGGGGTACAGTTCAGTGGTCCAGCACGTGTAGAGCATGCAAGCATGAGGCCCTGAGTCCAACCCAGTACCACACACACACACACACACACACACACACACACACAAAGTCCAATGGATATTTCATTGGTTCTGCTTGATATAGAAGGCTATTAATAATTTTTTGTATTTGTCCCCAATAAGACAAGTAACAAGTAGTAGAGCCATCATTGAAATCCAAGTCATTCTAACTTGAAGCACATGTTTTAATGATCTCTTTCTTAATACTTTTATGTGCATTTGGACACCATAAAGTTCACCTGTGGTGTTTAATGCAATGATTTTTAGTGAATTTATAGAGTTGTGCGATCATTATCTTAGCCGACCTTTAGATTATTTCCATCTACCCAAAAAGATGTCCTGTAACAATTTACTGTCATTCTGCCTCCCTACTTCCACTCCCAGGAAGTCACTGACCTAATTGTCTCTATCGATACTCCTTTTCTGGACATTTGATATAAATGAAAGCATTTACTCTATGGACTTTTTTATTTATGTTATGAAATGAATAACTATTACATTCTTTTTGGTTGCTACATTGCTGTTAACTTTATACTGGACAAATGATACAATAATTGAAGGGAAACAGAAGTGTTTTATGTTAGTGAAAACATTCCATTTGCACAACACTTCTTTCCTTTTGCATTTTCACCATTTGAGTCTGGAGATATTTATTGCTTAATGTGAGTTTCTTCAGAATGTCTTTACTTGTTACCTGCCTCAAACCCAGCCTGCACAACACTGCCGGAGTAATCTAGGTAAAAATGCTTTTAGGATATTACTTTTAGATTTTCAAAAGCTCTCAAATGCCTGTAGAATTGAGTCCAAGTTCATAGGCTTGGTAATGCTCAGACTTCCAGCCAAATCCTTTTTTCCTTTTCCTGTCCAACTTCCCTCCCTTCTTCCTCCTCCTTGTTGGAGTCCTCTGACTGATTCCTACATGTTTAACTCATTTCTGCATGTGTGAGTTTTGCCTGTGTCACCCCAACAGCAATCCTTCCCCTATTCTAATTCTTTATCCCAAATGCTACCTTCTACGGCACTTCATCCATGCCACCCAACTTTCTATTCGCTCCCTTTTCTTAACTCTTTAGCAATAGCTCACCGTATTACATTTTAGCATTAGTTACAAAACATTTTTATGCATGCAATTTTAATCTTTCAAGAGGAATAGAAAAATGACAAAAGATAAAACAAAGATTTCTGCTCTGTGACAACATGCCAAAGGCTTATTCAAACTGGCCCTGGAAATTAGGGTAAATGATATTTATTCATTATAGTTTAGCAAATAAAATTGCCATCTATATTTGTAATCAAGATCTTATACTTTTTTTTTAATAGTAGTGGGGATGTTGAATTCAAGGTCTCATGCAGGTGTGCAAGTGCTCTACTACTGAGCTGCACCCCAAGCCCATTTTTTACATTTTATTTTATTTTGAGACAGGGTCTTGCTAAGTTACACAGGCTGCCTATGGCCTTGAACTTACAATCCTCCTGCCTCTGCCTGCCAAGGTGCTGGTATTACAGGTGTGCGCCACTGTGCCCAGCTCTTAATCACATTCTTTTTGGTATACGCTGGCCTTTCACACTAAAATTACAGAAAAATACACTAAACAGAAAAAAGTTCTAACTTTAAAACATCAACAAGGTGTCATATGTGCTCTAAGATATACTTACTAAATCACAGCCACTGCAACATCAAGCTTCTCACTGAGAAAATCCAGTGACATTCTCCCAGTCCACTAGGCATCTACCCAGATAGCATCTTTTCCTTCTCTTAAGTCTGCTCTTTTTTCAGTGCCTCTTCCACCATCTCCTTTCTTTACATTTTATTAAGTGTGCATGCATTCATCTATCCATCATGGGTTTACTAAATGTCTACCATGTGCTGGCTGCTTTGCCATATGTGGAAGACTCAGGAGTGAGCAAGACAGACACAGCCTCCAAAGCAGGTAGCTTGCAGCCTAATTGACTTCAATCCTTTCTCAGCCTCCTTTCTTAATTGCAGTCTGTGCTTGGTACTGCTGCCTGGACTTTCTGCTATTAAAAGTTCACCTTGGCCCTATGGCCTTTTCTGACTTCTCTGCCTGTGTATCTCTTCTCATGCTGAGAATGCCCTAAATACCCATCTGCAGAAATTCTGCTCCTAAAGACAACTCATCTTCCCGAGAGACTTCCTGCCATAAACCTGTTCTTATCTCCCCCTCCAGTTGTAATCTTGCCTTCCTGGGCCTTGCAAGACAGTTCTTTTCTTGTCCTACCTTTACCTTTTGTCATCATCATATGCATAAGTATCATTAGTCTTCATGAATCTCTACAAAGCCTAGCATGGTTCAAACTCTGTACCAGTTCATAAAACATGAATCATATGGAAGACTTCATAGAGCGTAACAGTGCCAAATAAGCTTGAGTCATATAACCACTGAGGGCAAGCATACTGATTCCGTGACATTCCTTCCCTACTAACTATTCAATGTTGTTGTTGTTGTTGTTAGGTGCCGTCGAGTCTGCATCAGACTCATAGCGACCCTCATAGGGTTTTCAATGGCAGACTGTTTCGGGATTGCCTTGGGAGTGGATTGCTAGGTCCTTCTCCCATTTTTTTCGGTGCTGTGAATTGAACTCAGGACCTCAGAGACTGCAGCAAAGCGCTTTACCAACTAAGCTATATCCCAGCCCCCAACTATTCAATACTAAACCATAATAGCTCAATTAAGTCATTGCAATTCTTTTAGTAAAACAACAAACAAAAGTAAGCACATTTTATTGTCATCATCATCATCATCATCACCGTCACCATTGCAAAGATTGCTTTTTGTTCATGGTAAATTGGAATTCAGCCATTAGACATTAGCCCCACACATTTCCAAAAGCCCATCTCTAACCTCTGTGTGACTAGAGGAATTCACTTAAGAAACTGTCGCCTAAATGAAAAATAAAGGTCTCCCAACACCTGCCCATTTAAGCACCTAATTACAGCTCAGTCAAAGCTCAAGCTGTTCTGTAACAGATCGCCTCAGCACCAGTGGGATCCCCATCCACCCAGAGTTTCAGTTAGGAAGTCCACACTCTTGGGTCCTAGTATACTTGGACTATTTATCCTCAAAACCTGATAGAGAGTCTGGAGAAGGACAAAGTTGCTTTAAATATTTCTTCACAGATTACAAATAAAATCTGTTTCCTATGCCTTCCCTGAACATACATGCACCTAAAATAAATGATTATGTTCCTGATTCTTTTAGAAATTCTTTGAAGTGAAATTTCAGAGTAAAAAGATATGTACCTTTAAAGCACTGAATGAATTCCTGGGTGCAAACCGATAATCCCAGCACATGGGAGGCAGGAGAAGGAGGACTGCAAGTCTGAGGCCATGCTGGGTTACAATAACAAAAATAAACTAAGATAACATAACATAAAATAAAATAATGAAACAAATAAAGTATTGAGTAAATTGTTAGTCTGTGCTTCAGCAAGGCTGCTTTAAAACACCCTTCAGTAAAGTGTAGATATATATTTAAGTTACTATTCTGTCACAGGCTGGGATTTAGCTCAGTTGGTATAGCGCTGCGCTGCAAACAGTCAGCCATTGAAAACCCTGTGAGGGTCGCTATGAGTTGGATACTGACTGGATGGCACCTAACAACAACAACAATTCTGTCACACCATTGAAGAACTTAGCCCTTTTAAATTTTGTATTAGTTTGGTAATAGGAAATTTGCATTGTTCTTTTTTAGTGAGAAATACATATTTGCATTTTTCTATAATTTAGGTATTAATCTTTACCCAATCTCATATTTTATAATTTCTTTTCTTCATTTTTATGAGCCCTTTTATAAGTGAAGATATTAACCGTGTATTTAATATATTACAAAGACATTTCAAGCTTGTTGTTAGACTTTTAAAATTGCATTATAGGTTTTTGTAATATATTTAATTTTTTTAGTAGTTAATTATTTTTATGAATCTTTTCAAAATTTTGCCACTCTTAGGCCCTTCACACCAAATTAGTAAGATTATCAAATATTTTCTTCTACTAGTCTATCTTTCTGCATTTAAAAGTTTTAGCAACTGAAGTTAACTTCTGTAAAATATACGGAAACAATCTTATATTTTATACAAAAATTATAATGAATTATACAAAAGCCCATTACCTTTCCTGTATTGAAGTGTCATCTTTTCCAAAGAACAAATTATAATTTATATATATGCTCATTCCTGAACTTTATCTTTTCCATTTGTCTAGTTATCTATTGTTGACCTAGTACCAAACTCTCCTACTTTATTATATATAGCATGTGTGTGGGGAATAGATATATAGATAGATAATGTTCAACATCTGAGAAAAAAGTCTCTCACCCACCATTCTTTCATTTTCTAATTTTTCTTAGGTCAATTTATACATTTATCTTTTCAAAGAATTCTGTAATCAATACATCAAGCTCCCAGAAACCCACCAGTGGGATTTTGATTTGTTATTAAATGTACAAATTTATGAGTATAAAAATCTTTAAAATACAGTGTTTTCCCTCTTGGACTACATTTTATTAAATCAAGATTTTAAAAATATCTTTTAGTACTATTTTAAACATAGTTGTGCGTGTAGGCCTTGTACATTCTTATTAAATCTATCCTGTTTATTTTTTATTTTTAATTACTATTATGAATTGAATTTTAATTATATTATATACTATACATTATGTTACTATATTTGAATAAAGATAACTTGTTTCATTCTTTCCTTTTTTATTCTTCTTATTTATTTTTCTCCAGGAATTTGGTAAAACTCCCAGAAAATAGTTAAATAATAATAGGGATGGTAGATTATTGTATCTTCATTGGCATGATCATTATTGCTTTAAAAATCATTTGCTTCACATATTTTCTTAATATTAGGTAAGTTGGAATGTTTTCTCTAGGTCTATTTATGTGAGTAATCATCCCTCTTTAATCCCTATCATTTAACATTGAGTTATGCAGCAGTATCAGGTAAGTGAAAGAATATCAAGCCTACGTTAACAGCATAAACTAGTAATGACTGCATATCATCCTACAGTTCCAAGTAGTTTCCCTGATCAGTTTCCAAAAGCAAATCTAAAATAGTATTTCCTGGAGGGATGGTTAAAAATCTGCCAAGAGTAGATGTGAAGATACTGATACAGAAGGAGGTCCACCAATTATTATTTTGTTATTTTGTTCTTGATTTTTTGAGGTACAAAGTGAGGGTCTCACTTTGTAGCCCACCTGGATCTCAAACTTGTGATCCACCTGCCTCTACCTCCTGAGTGCTGAAATCATGTGTGTGCCACCACTCCCAGCCATCACCCAATATTTTTTACTTAAGGCAACTTGTTGATCAACATCTATAACATAATCTAATTTCTATGTAAAAATGAAATTCATATTCCTATACACCACAACCTACACACATTTTTATTTTTATTTTTATTTTATGATCGAAAAAGTAGCACATTGACAACATCATAATAACAGAGGCTAGTACAGGGCTGCGGCTTGAAGTGTGATTGAGGTTTCTTTACTATCCATAAATGTCAGGGACCTCTCTATACTGTCAAGCACTCACTTCCTAAAATTCGGCCTTGGTCCATTAGTGATACATGAAAACCAATACTGCTACATTGTATTTTGGAAAGTCTTAAATTACAACATAAACCATACCTGAAAAGTCAAGTTACTGTATATATTACTGACATGATATCCAGGAAAAGATAATGCTTTTACATTTTCCCCCCTCAAATACATCAAGGCATTAACTGATTTAATACACATAACCACATAAAAATTTCATGGAAAGTACAACCTAAATGCTATTTTACCTATCTAACCTTCTTGTCTCTGAAGGCTGTTTACCACTGAGATTCAGCTTATTCTGGGAACTCTGCTACCTCCCTTAAAATATGAATTTCCATTAGCTGATGGAGAGTCCCATGTCGGTTTACCTTGTCTTTACCCTCTTTCCTAAGACTAGTCATTTTGCTCGCAAGATACACGCTCCCAATGAACAAACCCCTCCTTTGCCTGCTTCTGTGCTCTTCCTGACTCTAAAGTAGAAAATACAAGTTAGAAAGAAAAACGAAAAAATTGTTAATAAATGCGATGAGAAAGTAACATTTATCTAATGCTAAAATATGTTTACATAATTTTCACTTTGGAGTTATTGAATATAATTGAATTGGAGCTATTGAATATAAATAATAGAAAGTGGTACCGATATTGACTTTAGAATGTTTTGGTTTATGGAGATTGATGATATGAGGAATACTGGGTGCCTGGTCTCCATCCCAGTAGCAAATTAATTAAGAAATTAGTTTATTAATTAACATACTAATAACAACTAAATGTTTATTAAGTATAAGACATCTATTAAGCAAGCGAAACAATCACAGGGCACAAGCAGGTTATGGGATCTTTTCTTTTCTTTTTTTCCTTTCTGAAATATCTTCCTCCATCTTCCCTCAAAAAAATGATGAAGTTCCATTCAAGTCTAGAAAGCTCAAACTCTTACTTATGTTGGAAGCCCAATGCCTATAAGCATCTCAAATAGATGGGAACTGGCTGGGATACACTTCCTACTAAATTTTCTTCCAAGTGACCCAGTGGTGCTGAGAACTTTGCCAGCAGCTGAAAGCAGCTGCTGAAGGGAAGGATACATCAGGTATTGGTTTTTCTGGCTCCTCATCTATGTAGGTCTAGTCTCAGAATGCTAGGTACTGTTTGCCTAAGTTAATAGCTGAAATGTGTGTGTGTGTGTGTGCATGTATGTGTACAGAAAGAAAATAATACCCTTTTCAACAATTCACCAATCGTTCCAAAATTTAACTTAAAATGTCTAAATTTAATTGAAAATACATTACCATGAAGAATCACAGTAACATACTACTTAATTCTACATATGAAAACTAAATGTATGAGGATGTGGTTGTTGTTAGGTGTCATCAAGTTGGGCTTGATTCATTGTGACCCTATGTACAACAGAACAAAACACTACCTGACACTGTGTCATGCCTGGCACTATGTCAGTGCTTCTCTGCAATTCATGTTGTTGTTGTTAGGTGCCGTTGAGTCAATATCTGAGTCATAGGAACACTACCTACAACAGGCAAAACACTATTGTCAGTGCTTCTCTGCTGTTTATAGAGTTTTCAATGGCAGATTGATTTTTGGGAGTGGGTTGTAGGGTTCTTCTCCCAAGCCTACAGCACCCGGTGTTCCCAGGTGGTCTCCTTTCCAAGTACTAACTAGGCCTGATCCTACTTAGCTTCTGAGATATGATGGGATCCGATGGCACAGGGCTATGGCTATAGGCCTGCAATTCATAGCGTTTTCTTTTTCTTTATTTTTTTCCCCTCTTTTCTCTTCATGGATAAATGTTGGTGGGATAAAGAGTTAATACAGCATTTGATTTTTCCATTATGCAACTTTTACATCACTTTTGGTTAAACTTTCATCAATTTATAAAGTTTATGGAACCTTTCGACTAATACGTAGTAAAGCTCGAATGCACATATGGTTTATATTCCCTAATTTTCCATGTACTTAGGAAGTTACATCGTTTACATTGAACTTTCTAGCAAAGGGAAGTGAGGGGGAAGGGGAGGAGAAAAAATGTAAAGGGATAAAGGGGAAGAGGATAATCTCATCTTGTTTTCAATGCCTGATTGTCTCAGGATTGTTTCAAGGGTGGGCTGCCAGGTCCCTCTTCCATTTTTGCAGTGTTGAGGATTGAGCCCAGGGATTTAGGGCATGCAGAGCAGCACTCTTCCAACTGAGTTAAACCCCAGCCCCAAATATATGACAGAGTATAGTATTTCATCCATTAAAAAAGTACATAGCAACAACCTTTTTATGTATGACTATAACTCTTGGTTGTAAAATCAAAATCAAATTTAAGTTTTGTATTTAGTCATAAATGCTAACTTAATAGTATTTTTATATAACTATTTCAGGAATAACTTTCTACTGTGATTTGAGGAAAACAAGCTATCAGTCATGAAATGAAGTGATCCTTGATGTAAACTCAAGCATTTAAGGAAGTTAAGAGTATTTATATGCTTATTGATTTCTACTCATTTCATAAGGGTGGGGTTATTTTAACACACAAATACAAACCAAAAACACAAATTGCACCTCTCATATACCATTGTAAAATATGAACTAAGATTTATTTTACCATGTCCATGCTTGCAATTAAGAAAGTTTCTTTATCTTTTCTTGGTGTTATATTGTTTACCTTCAGATATTTTTATAGAAAAAAATCTAGGTGTTCAAAAGAGCTCATTTATATTTCTCCATGGGAATTTTATCCTTATGGAAAGAACCAGTAACTATTTTTAAAAGGATTTTTTTTATTGATTAACTAAATGAAAGAGGTATACTGTACAAAATACACTTTAGCATTCATAACAAATGACTTAATTTCATAGGAAACCATAGCAGGTTGGGATATGCCACATGGGAAAGGCATGCATTGTACAAAGATATGAAAACCCTGGAAACCACTGGTGGACTAATAGGAATGAACAAACATCCCATAAATATGTAAATCAAACAGGAAAGAGTGAATGAAATAGCCAGCCATTCTTTTTCGATTCTTCAAGCCCTAGGTTGCTGGAGATAGTTGTTGGCATAAAACTGTCTCCTTGCATCAGGTCAGGTAAAGAACTGCATGATTGGCAGTGCAAATAGAAGACAAAGGAGAAAGCCTTCAATCTGCAGCTGATGCACAGGAAGAACATGGGGAGCTGAGTTTACAATAGAGAGAACATTACCAAGCTAATGGCACGGGCAATCATAGGGCCACCAAGCATCCCGGGTATCAGCAGGGCATCCATTTTCAGCTAAGTGTTAGAGTACCTTTTCGCTTTCTTTCACCACTGCAGGGGTAAAACAACCTAGTGCGTGAAACCCACTGGCTGGTAATAAATTACTATATTGGATACTTTTTGTTTTCTTTCAGCAATGACTTTACTGTGTATTCTTGCCATCATTACCAATTAAAGTAGAGTCTGCTTTGGCGAATTGTATCTAACTATATATCAGCCCTGATGCTCCAATTGCTTTTGCAAGTATCACAGGGTCAAGAGGCTCCTTTGACCTTTATCATCTAAGTCTTTCTGACCACTAACTGTTTGGAGCAATCTCAGCTGAACAGATGGACACTTTCTGTGACACTATAAAGCTTAGAATATAAAGATAAATGAAATTGTGTTTCAGGCTTCAAACTGGTTTATGAGTGTAAAATATTATTAGTGTGTCCTAGAAAACCTCTGGTTTTAAACTGTGTAACCTACTCTGGCTAATGGGCAAAATTGTTTCTTTTTTAATCATAGGTTTTGTGTTTTAAGTCTGAGGAATAGCAGCATTTTGAAAAGTGGCTCTAAGAGTTACCTGATTATATTTTTAATTAATAATAGCCCATTTAAAATGCAAGGTGCCATGTACTGTGCACTGAATTTAAAATGCAGGGTGTTTTTTTCTGTGAATGTTATTTTTATTAATGATGAACTAAAGAAGTTATGTGATATACTGGATAAGGCTTTAAATGTTGAATGAAGTAAAACTGAAGGCTTAACTTTGCCTTAGGTATAATTTTTCTCTTAACTATATCATTTAGCTGCTAGAAGAAGATTCTAGTAGTTTTATATATCTGGATATAAAAGGAAAATTATTAAGCATCAGCTTTTCTAAAATCTACTTGTTAGTACACCATGGTTATTTGAATATTTTGAAATTGTTAGTTTAACCTTAAATAGGCGAATATATATTTTTCTTCACTTAATTTCTGGGTCTCCTTAATGTGATCATATAATTTACTGTTCAAACCAGGCTACTTTTTCGAATGAAATAGTGTGCTTTTAAGAATAACATTGGAAAAATAGACATAAGCCAAAATTGTCTTAGTGAGCCTGGATATATGGTCACCCTATGTTGAAAAAAAAAAAAGGCAATCAGTTTGCTTATGAAAAAAATCAGTGTTTTTGTGACACTCTTAAAGTGTAATTACTGTTCTATAAAACACAGTTATAACTTTTTATTTATCTAATGACTACAAAAAGGTTAACCTATTTTTTAAACTTTCAGATTTACTTTGATTAGTTACAATTCTTAAAAACTTCTGATTTAGAATAAATAAAAAATAATTACCCCAATAATGATATTACTAAATAATCCAAAACTTTTCATTTCTGTATTTTGTGCTTATAAAATTTATGTAATTAATATGCTGTTACAGTATTTACAAAATATCTGTAACACAAACACATTTGGCTGCACATGAGAAATAATACATATAATTGATTTAAAGGTAATAAACTACTGAACACTTTTGAAGAACTTTTGAAGACTACCCAAGGAAAGAATAAAGGAAAGAGCAAGAAGAGGAATCAGATAAATAAAATCACCCATGGTCAGAAGGAGCCTTTTTGGGTACCTCAGATTGGGAACTGGCTAACAAACTAGAGAAAAAGCTGGAGACAAATGCATCTTTCCCAACAGAAAGAACCACAACTACATATGTGCCCCTAACTTATGGAAAGGGATTAAACCCAAGTAATAGTTTTAAAGTTTTAGGATCTTAGAAATAATTCTGAAAAGCAAACACCAGACAAAACCTTTCTGGGCAATGTTACACTGAAGTCATAGAAATCTACTTCAAGAAAAGTCTCTGAGAAGAGTTCAGGAAAGAAAAAGAAAAATGAGGTATGGCCAAATAGGAATTATTAACAGTGATTTTCATAATGAAAAGAAAACAAAAAGGAATAACTAAAAGTTTTTTATAATAAAATTATATATCATTCTGCTAAAGCCAAAAAATTTTTCAAATTGTGAGGCATCACCAAATTAGACACAATACATAGCTATGCTAAGAAATTCATGAGGATACCGGATAAATTTGGCCACATGTTGGGAACAAAATATGAAGGATCAAAATTACTTCTCTGGACAGATTAAAAAACATGACTCAACCTAGAAAATTGAAAAGACATATTCATTTATTATAAGGCCACAATAATACATAATATGAAATTCTGAATTATAATGTTGTTGTTGTTGTTAGGTGCCATCAAGTTGGTATCTGACTCATAGCAACCCTCATAGGGGGTCTGTTTCGGGATTGCCTTGGGTATGAATTGCCAGGCCCTTCTCCCATTTTTGCGGTGCTGGGAATTGAACTCGAGACCTCAGAGACTGCAGTGCATTGCTCTACCAACTAAGCTAAATCCCAGGCCCCCTGAATTATAATAGGGACCAAATATATCTATATACATTCATAAATTTAAAAAATTAGAAAGGTGGCTGAGTGTGGTGGTGCCCACTGTAATGCCAGAGACTTGGGAGGCTAAAGCAGGAGGATCTCAAGTTTGAGGCCAGAGGCTGCCTGTGAAACTTAGTGAGACCCTATCTCAAAATTTAAAAAATATTAAAATGGTGTTGGGTATGAGGCAGTAGAGCACTCACCTATTATGTGCAAGGACCTGGGTTCAACCTCCAAATAATTCAGAAACAGAAAACAAAACAAAACAAAAAAATCCCCAAAAACCTATAAATATGAACATTTGAAAGAGATCCTTAACTTGAAAGGTTTTGCTTCATTGTTTTTGCCTTTTATGAGCTGTACTAATCCTGTTTACATTCTATTATAAATAAAGATGAGCAACAGGGAACTAAATCATTCATAATATCAAAGGATATGCTTAATTTTTTGAAGTAAAAATCTAGAGAGAAACCATGCTTTCCCACACAATCTCATAGCATTTTATAGATAAAAGAATCACAGCAGTCATAATCTGTGTAGTCATTAGTAGGTTTATACATGCTTCCAGTTCTCTACTTTCCCCTACACATGGCTTCTGCTTCCTCGGCTTGGTCTTTCTATGGTGGCCAAAGAGCAGAGCCCTTTTTGACCCCACATTGGTAAATGCAGTGAATAAAAAATGAACTTGGGTTGTTTTCAGCTAATAAGATTTAGGGCATCATCCAACTTACTATCAACACATGGATGAACACGCAGACAGAAACAGCCAATGGAGGCTTGGTGACTCATTCAAAGAATCAGAATACAAACTGACTATTCCCAGTGCCGTGATATTTCCACCAGATGAAATGTGATCTCCCATGCTCATGTGCTTTATGTTTCCCCTAGAAACCACTAGAAGACCAAGAAACTACTTTTCCCTTATTTCTGACAATGTGAATAGATGTTTCATAATTCAATTTTGGACTATGTTGAATCCTATAAAAAATTCATTGACACTAGGAGAAAAACATTGCATCAGATCCTACTCATAGTGACGCTGTACAACAGAATGAAAAACATACTCAGTACCAAATTCAAAAGGAATTTCATAAAAAGCTGATTCATTTGTGGCAAGGAATATGCCTGTTCCATATATATTCTTTAAATAGCAACTGTTTTCTTAAATTTCTTTTTACCTCTTCTTTAGTACGTATAACAATTAAGATAACAAGTATGTGTTGCTAAACTACTCTGAAAGTCTCTAGACAATAAAGCTAATTAAAAAAGCTGTGGTATAGATATGCTAATTTGACTTACTCCAAACACCTTTGCTTCACAACTATGACACTTAAGTCAGTGGCATCATGTCTGTGCTTTCTAAGCATCATACTAATAAGCTTATAATTGGCCAAAAGGTCAAGAAAGATAAAAGTCTGAAGGAAAAACAACCTAGTCAAAATTGGTTTACCACTGAATAGACTCAGGGACAACACTTTCCAGAGTGCTTTTCTTTTGAATTCTTATATGTATTTACATGAAGGATTACTAGCCAAAATGCTTACTCAGAGTATATGTCTCTGTGTGATTACCAGATATTTTAGTCAATTTAACACATACTTGTTAAATTAAATCAATACCTAGAGAGTATGTTCTGTTAGGTGCTGTTGAGTCAGGTTGGACTCATAGGGACCTTATGTACAACAGAATGAAACACTCCCCAACACTCTGACATGCCCAGCACTATGCCTGTGCTTCTCTGCTATTCACCGAGTTTTCAATGGCTGATTGTTTCGAGAGTGGGCTGCCAGGTCCTTCTCCCACTTTTGCAGTGCTGGGGATTAAACCCATGGCCTCAGAGAGCACAGGGGAGCACTCTACCAACTGAGGTAAACCCCAGCTGAGAGAATATGGTCACCTAAAAATATATATAGTTTAAGCTAAAGTGTATGAAATGCTTAACTCAGGACATGAGTTCTTTCAAAACACCACACCATAATAACATCTTACATATCTAGTGATTGATTGACAAGCCATATTTCTGACCACCTTAAAGAAGCAGAGGAAACAAGACAAAGTAGCTATTTTCTAAACCTGTTGGCACAAACATGTTAACACCTCCAGTGCTGCATCTGTTTGTTGAAACATCTCTATTGGTATCCCATCAATTCCTGGAGCCTTGTGTTTTGCCAGTTCTTTCAAGGCAGCTTCCACTTCCTCCTTCAACACCATTCGTTCCTCTTCATATGCAACCTCTTGGAATGGTTGGTCATCTACCAACTCTTTCTTGTGTGATGACTCTGTGTATTCTTCCCATCTTCTTTTGATGTTTCCTGCACCATTTAATATTTTCCCTGTAGAATCTTTCACTACTGCCACTCAAGGCTTGAATTTTTTCTTCACTTCCTTAATCTTGAGAAACACAGAGCGTATTCTTCCCTTTTGGTTTTCTGCCTCCAGCTCCTTGCACATGTCATTATAATATTTGTTTTTGTCTTCTTGAGCTGCCTTCTGAAATTTTTTTATCTCCTTAACTTCATCAGGTCTTCCTTTTACTTTAGCTGCTCTACGTTCAAGGGCAAGTTCTACTGTCTCTTTTGACATGTAATTTGGTCTTTTCTTTTTTTCTTGTATTTTTAAGAACTTTTTGCTTCCTTCTTGAATGATATCTTTTATGTCATGCCACAGCTCTTCTGGTCTCCTATCATTTGTGTCTAATGCATTAAACCTATTTTTGAGGTGATCTCTGAACTCAGGTGGGATAGACTCAAGGTCATACTGTGGCTCTCGTATACTTGTTTGAATTTTCTTCAGCTTCAGTTTGAACTTGCATATGAGAAGTTGATGGTCTGATCCACAGTCAGCACCTGGTCTTGTTTTGACATTTTGTACAGAGCTTTTCCATCGTCTCTTTCCACATATGTAGTCAATTAGATTCCTGTATGTTCCATCTGGTGAAGTCCATGTGTATAGTCTCCGTTTATGATGTTGAAAAAATGTATTTGCAATGAAAAGGTCATTGGTCTGACAAAATTCTATCATGCGATCTCCAGCTTCATTTCTGTCACCAAGACCATATTTTCCAACTACTGAGCCGCCTTCTTTGTTTCCAACCTTTGCATTCCAGTCACCAGTGATTATCAGTATGTCTTGATTGCATGTTTGATCTATTTCAGATTGCAGAAGCTGATAGAAGTCTTCCCTTTCTTCATTTGTGGCCTTAGTGGTGGGTGCATAAATTTGAATAATAGTCATATTAACTGGCCTTCCTTGTAGGTGTATGGATAGTATTCTATCACTGACAACATTGTATTTTATGACAGATCTTGAAATGTCTTTTTTGATGATGAATGCAACCCCATTTCTCTTTAGTTTATCATCCCCAGCATAGTACACCATATGATTGTCTGACTCAAAATGGCCTATGCTGGTCCTTTTTAGCTCACTGGTGCCTAGAGTGTCAATGTTTATGAGCTCCATTTCTCTTTTAACAATTTCTAATTATCCTAGATTCATACTACCTACATTCCATGTTCCAATTATTAATGGATGCTTACAGTTGTTTCTCCTCATTTTGAGTAGTGCCACATCAGCAAATGGAGGTCCCTGGGGCTTTACTCCATTTCCGTCATCATGGTAGACTCTACTTTAAGGAGGCAATTCTTCCCCAGTAGTCTTTTGAGTGCCTTCCAACCTGGGGGCCTCATTTTCAGGCACTATATCTGACAGTGTTTCTTTGCTATTCATAGGGTTTTCAATGGCTAGTTGTTTTGGGAGTGGTTCACCAGGTCCTACTCCCTAGTCTGTCTTTGTCTGGAAGCTCAGCTGAAAACCTGTCCACCATGGGTACCCTTGCTCATATCTAAGGTACCAGTGGCAGAGCTCTCAGCCTCATCGCACCACACAAGCCCCCATAGTCTGGCAAACTGACAGACATGTGGGTGTCTCATAAACAAGCACTCTCAAATTCACCAAAAATATGTGAACATTTGGTGAAGAGGTACTATTACAAAAAAAAAAAGTTGTTAATGACAACAACAAAATACAGTTCTTTCCAATAGAACACTTCCTGTGCTATTCTTAAGGTCTAATGCACTCAGTTATGATATGATCTAACCACAGTACTGCCTATTGCAGGGGTTAGGAAACTAATATGATCTAACCACAGCACTGCCTCCTTCTGTTGTAAGGAAAATATTATTGGAACAGAAATGCAGAAGTCCAAGTTCAGTACCTTGTACAATTTAATAGCAAAACACCCTAATAATTCAATTAAAAATAGGCTATAAAGAATTAAATAGATATTGCCCTCCAAAAGATATACCAATAATCAATGGGTTGTGAAAAATGCTGACCACCACACCTATCAAGGAAACACACACATACAAAAATAAGTGTTATGAGATATCACCTCACATTGATAAGGTGTTATCATGAAACAAAACAAAAACAAAAAAAGGCAACAAATATTGGTGAATTTGTGAAGAAACTGGAATCCTAGTACACTGTCAGAATGCAAAATGGTGCAGTTTCTGTGGAAAACAGTTTTGAGTTTCTTCCAAAAACTATAAATAGCACTACCATATGATCCTGGGTACTTATCCAAAGCCTGAAATCAGAATTTTAGCAGAGTATTTAATTGTACTCATGAGCAAACTGTGCATGGACCATGAGGCAGTCATTCAAACAACAAGGAAACACTGTATTGCTTAAAGTCAAGAAAGGTGTGTGTCAGGGCTGTATCCTTTCACCGTACCTCTTTGATCTCTATGCTGAGCAAATAATTGAAGTTAAACTTTATGAAGAAAAACGTGGAGAGTCATTAACAACTTGCATTATGTAGATGATACAACTCTGGTTGATGAAAGTGAAGATGATTTTAAGTATTTACTGATGAAGATCAAAGAACACATCCTTCAGCATGAATCGAACATCAATATCAGTAAAACAAAAATTCTTACAACTGGGTCAGTAAGCAAGTCCATGAAAAATGGAAAAAAGATTGAAGTTGTCCAAGATTTTGCTTTACTTTGTTTTACAATCAACACCCATGGAAACAGCAGGTAAGAAATCAAAAGTCACACTGCATTGGGAAAAGCTATTGCAAAAGACCTCTTTAAATGGTTGAAAAGTAAAGATGTCACATTGAAGATGAATATGCACCCAACTCATGCCATGGTATTTTCAGTCACATCATATACTTGTGAAAGCTAGACATCGAATGAGGGAGACAGGAGAAGAATTAATGCTTTTGAATTATAGTGCTGGAGATGAATACTGAATATGCCATGAACTGCAAAAACAACCAGTGGATCTGTCCTACAAGAAGTGCAACCACAATGCTCCTTGGAAGCAAGGATGGCTAGAGTGTGTCTTACGTATTTTGTACATGTTTTCAGGAGGGACCAATCCTTGAGGCAGGACATCATGTTTGGGAGAGTGGTAGGTCAACAAAACAAAGGAAAACCCTGAGCTACATGGATTGGCACCGTGGCTACAACAATGGGCTTAGACATAAATATGGTTATGTGCCTGGCACAGAATCAGGGAATGTTTCCTTCTGTTGTACATAGGGTTGCTGAGTTGGACCTGACTCAATGGCACCTAACAACAACAACAATGTTTACTGCAGCACTGTCCACAATAACACCTTCTGGTAGATGAATGGATAGAGAAAATATGTTATATACACATCAGAGAATAATAGCGTCATGAAGGAAGGAAGTGCTGCATTATCTGATAATATGAATGAATCTTGAGGACATTCGGCTAAGTGAAATAAGCCAGTCACAGAAAAACAAATACTGCATGATTCCATTTATATGAGATATCTAAAACAGTCAATTTCATATAATCAAAGAGTGGAATAGGTGGCCCACAGGAGCTTGGCAGAGGGTAAATAATGAGTAATAAATGGAGGTAAAAGCTTCAGCCAAGCAAACCAAATAAGCTCTAGCAAATTGCTATACCACATTGTACCTAGAGTCAATAATAATTAGGTATGAATACAATGAAATAAGTCTTAGGCCAGGTTCAAACCATTCTTATTTTTCTGCAGAAGTACATGACAGTTATTTTCTGCCTCCCCTCACTATATATTCTATTACCGGTCATATCAACATTTCATTAATCCCCTCCTCACCATTCACCTTTCTTTTTTTGCAGTACCAAGGGGTTGAATCCAGGGTCTCATGCATGAATGCTTGGCAAGTGCTATACTACTGAGTTGCACCTCCAGCCCCTTTTTTTAACTTTTTATTTTGAGATTAGGTCTCACTAAATAACACAGACTGCCTCTGGTCTCAAACTTGTGATCCTTCTGCCTCTGCCTCCTGGGTTGCTGGGATCACAGGCATAAGCCACCATGTCTGACTTATCATTCATCTTTATATTCTGAGCTTTTAGACCAGCTGTTCTCCATAGCAAAATTTTATCAATCAAGATTTGCCCCCTAACATGATTTTCTGCACTCTGCAGACAGAGTTGGTCTCACCATTTACAGGTTCTTTCCAACAGCATTTTGGGATGTAAGTCTACTAGTCATATACATCATATCATGGCTTTTAGGAGCTTGATATTAAAAAACTTAATACCAACTAACAATGTCCTTCTCTTGCTTCAAGTGTGCAATAGCCTCCTCTTCCTAACACACCCTCTCCTCTAATCCATTTTTCTATATATCAACAGAAGTGATCTTTTCAAAATATAAATCAGATCATACCTTTCCTTTTGAGTAACACCATGAAAAGATTTCTGCTAGTACTTTGAAGAGAATTCAAGCTCCTTACTTGGATGATACCAACCATCATTGTCCGCCTTACCTTCCTCTCCAGTTAGCAATTCCTAATTCTCTCCCTTATATACTTCTCTTGACTTACACTGGCCCTTTTGACGTCATTGCCTACATCCATCTAGTTGAGGGTCTTCCTATTTCTCCTTGACCCACCACTCTCCGAAACATCATGTCCTTCTCTGGGAATTGGTCCCTCCTCACAACATGTCCAAACTACTTTAAGCCTCTTACTGTAGTTGTTTTCTTTGTCTGCGCTCACCTCTGAGGGTCACTTGGCTGGGTTGGCTTGTTCTTGCCATTTAAACAGTATAAAGGCTACAACAAATCCCTAGGCACTATCTATCAGACTGTTCAAAGTTAATTTCCTCCAGAGCCTTTATCACTGCCTGAGAGTTGAGTGTGTGTAGATTTTTTTTTAAGTGATGATCTACCCCCTCTCATTGGAAAAGTAAGCACGATGAACACTGGGATTTTGTTGACATTCCTGGTATCAAGAAGAGTGCCTGGCACAAAGTAAGTGCTCAATGAATATTTACAGAATGAATATTTTTTTTTACATCCTACACTACAAAATTTATACAACAAGTGTAGTTATTTTTTCCCTAGAAGCTGAAGGTCTACTTGGAAAAATAATATAAATCCTTGCAAAATAATTAGGCAATCCATGAGTGATTTATAAGTTAATTAGCATGTGTATGTTAAATGAGTAGGATTTGACTAGGCAGCAAGCTCTTGCATATATAACATTAGATAGGAAGAGACATGTAGAGGCTGGAGTCAGCAGAGCCAGCACATGGAAGAGCATTGTTGTTGTTGTTGTTGTTAGGTGCCATGGAGTCGGTATCCGACTCATAGCGACCCTCATAGGGTTTTCAATGGCAGATTGTTTCGGGATTGCCTTGGGAGTGGATTGCCAGGTCCTTCCCCCATTTTTGTGGTGCTGGGAATTGAACTCGGGACCTCAGAGACTGCAGCGCAGCGCTCTACCAACTGAGCTAAATCCCAGCCCGGAAGAGCATTGGCCTATTGAAATTACTGAAGTGCCTCATCACTGGGATCTAAATGGGGCATTAAGAGACAATGAAGAAGAGGAAATCCTATAAGGTTTTAGTCTCCTGAGTGTACTAATTCCGTATCACCTCATGTCCCCACAATGAATAATCTAAAAGTTGTTAATGTCATATATATTGGAGTGTAATCAGCCCCATTTTCCCTATCCTCTGATGAGAGAGGGGATTAAGCAATTTTCAAAAGACCTACAAAAGCAGGAAGCAATGTTTGCTACTAGAGGGATAATTTTATCAGAGTTTTGCATTTGGGAAATCAAACATAAATAAAGCCTCTTCATATTTATTATACTTACATTTCTAAAAGTTATTACAAACCTGTTGATTACATTGTTGTTGGCTTCAGGGGCTCTGTATTGAGGGGAGAGATTAGTAAAGTAATTATCCTAGGAAAGTGAAGGACTCTTGATATTCAATATAATCAATTCTCAGGCTATTTCTGAGTTCTTGTTTTGGATAACTTTGATAGTAGAAAAAAGAGTCTAAGATTTATAGGCAAGCAAATGAGGCAATAATATAAACCTTGATAGTGAAAGAAGCTTAACCATATTGCTTTTTAGTCTTTCTTTCTGAATGTGCGATTTTTGTTTTTGGTACTGAGAGTTGAACCCAGGCCTCTTGCATATTTTTGCATATACTACCATTGAGCTGCATTACAAGCACCATTCAATTTTTTTTTTTTTTATCTTGAGATAAATTATGCAGGCAGCCTATGGTCTCAAACTCACAATCCTCCTGCCTCCACTTACTGAGTCACTGGGATTGTAGGTGTGTGCAACTGCACTTGGCCCCTCTTTCTGAATCTTTATTGTTGTTTGTGAGGTGCCATTGAGTTGGGTCCTACTCATAGTAACGCTATGTCACTATCTGACACTGTGACATGCCAGCCACTATTGTCAGGACTTCTCTGCTATTCATAGGGCTTTCAATGGCTGATTGTTTTGGAAGTGGGCTGCTGGGTCCTTCTCCCAAGCCTACAGCACAGTATTCCCAGGTGGTCTCTCATCCAAAGACTAACCAGGCTGACCCTGTTTAGATCCAAGATCAGATGGGATTTGATGTCAGGGTGGTATGGCTGTAGGTGAGTGTTAATTAACTCACCATTATGCTCATTTCACCTATAGTCAATCATTGCTCCCTAACATGCTGAACAGCCTAAATTCCACTCCTGTTATTCAATCGCCTTTTTCTTATAAACTTTTCAGTTGATTTGGACTGGTCTAAATATCTATATACTTAACAAATTTTTGAATTGATTGAGAATGGTGTCTAAACACTAGTAGGGCAGCTATTATGCTTCAACAGGCTTTGTGCTATTATTGATTACTTTTCCTAGGTCATTCCCCTCTGTAAAATCAAATCATCCAAAATCCAATTTGGACTTAAAGTAATTGGAAAAACAAATATGCATTTTTTCTGGCATTTAAATTTTTTCTTTTATAATATAATCCAGAAAGTGTCTTTTAGTTTCTTAGTACTTTTCACATGTAGACTTCAGTAGTTTTTAGTTCATGAGGTTATTCAACCAATATTTCTAAATGCCTGACATGTGTCAGACATGTGCAAAGTGATGGGGATATTGGGGCATAACATACTGAGGGGCTGTGTTCTATGGCTGTAGGCACTATAGTGTTAGGTAAGGAAAATTAAAGAAAAAAATAAAAATAAAAAAGAATGCTGAGAAAAACAGTAACAAGAAGTGAGCTACTATTTACATTATGAGGAAAATACATTGAAACTTAGACTTGAAGGTGAAGAATCTGTGAAAAATCTTCTTGGCAGAAATCTACCAGTCATGGAGATATAAGTTTCATTCTATTTTAATGGGATAAAAATTTTTTTTTGCAGTACTTAGGGGTTAATTCCAGTGTCTTGCACATGCTTTGCAAGTGCTCTACCACTGAGCTGTACCCCTAGTCCGTCCGTCCGTCCGTCCGTCCGTTCTTTCTTTTTCTTTCTTTCTTTCTTTCTTTCTTTATTTGAGTCAGAACCTTGATACATGACATAAGCTGCCTCTGGCCTCGAACTCAAGATCCTCCTGCCTCTGCCTCCTGAGTTGCTGGGATAACAGGTGTGCTTCACCACACCTGGCAACATAAGTTTCTTTTGTGAAGTCAACTAGCGGGAGATTAAATATCTGGGTCATGGTCTCAATCCTACAGTTCACATTTTTCAACATCTTATTCATATATGCTTTATAATTTTGACTTTTATTCCCAAAATACAAATAATAAGAATTGAATGTTCATTTCCTAGGCTTTTTTCTTCTCATCTGAGTCATGGTAGTGGAAAGTAGAAAGACTAGTTTATAAACTATAATGCCAATCTAACTGATTGGAAACTACTAGGACTTTAGGATATGTATAAACCTTACAGGACATTTCTACTACCCTCATGATAATTGTCAAAACATAACCCAGAAGGTACTGTTGATAAGTGTAGCTATAAGTCCTAGTTTAGTAAAGATAATAAAATTACATGTTAATGTCTTGATTAGGAATTTTAATTTATGAACATTCTGAAATATTCAAGGAGATATTTTCCAGGTTTTGACATGCATCAGCATGTACAGAGTATGTAAATAAACAAAAAGTACTAGTGAACAGTAAAAATCAATTAGAACTTTTAATTATAATGCAGTGTTACATATTTACTCTGAATGAAATTCAGCATAACCTGAAAATGGGAGTTAAAAGCAACCTGATTAAATGATTCATCAAGAAGACAGGTAACCACAGGAGGGCTGAAAAAGCTTTAGGAGGTATGATGTATCATTCATACATAATGAAACTAGAAGATTATATTGCTTGGCCCTATTGTACTTCATGATTTGTCTAAGAATTAAGTTACCCAATTTATTATTCCCTTTTTATAGATAGATATAATAAGGGCTCAAATCTTTAGATTTTATTCATTAGTATAAACAGAGTTTGATTATTGCTGTTGTTACAAACTGAATTATGAAAAAGTATGTTGTTGTTAGGGGATGTCCAGTCATGTTGGACTCATAGTAACCCTATATACAATAGAATGAGACTCTCCCAAACACTGTGCCATGCCCAGCACTACGTGAGTGCTTCTCTGCTATTTATAGGGTTTTCAGTGGTTAATTGTTTTGGGAGTGGACTGCCAGGTCCTTCTCCTGTTTTAGCAGTACTGGCGATAGAAACCAGGGCCTCAGAGAGTACAGAGCAGCACTCTATCAACTGAGGTAAACCCAGATCCATAATGAAGTATACAACTATAATATTTCAAAATACAAACTGGTCCTAGAATGATCAGACTAAGGATCTTAAGTAAAGGCAATAAACACCAAGCTGTGGGTCCACTGATGGACCTTTGTCATAGGTTCATTGTTGGAATTGCTATGTGTCATCTAAGTACTTATTTGTAGTGCAACTCATTGAATTTTTTGTATCTGAACTGCTATCGTGACTATGGCAGAAGTAAGGATCATTTAAGTCAGGTGTACATTTTAGGACATAATTTATGATGATTAATGTAACTGTCATAAAACACGTTCAAAACTTATAGTTTTCTCCTACTGTCATACTAATTCATCTTTGATAATAACAGAAATTAAGGTAAACATATGTTCTAAAGATTATTGAAGCTGATCACTAGCATAAGTAAACATCAAAGACACAAAGTAAAAACATGCTTGTGAGATCTTAAAGACAATTTTTTAATCATCTATAAACTTGACTTTATAATTGAGCAGGTTGAAGAAAAGTTATGTCCTCAGTAATTAAAAATGTTAGATTGAAATCACATGATAAAAAAAGTGACAGTTTTAGATCCATGTAACTTCTTAGATTTGGGAAGTCATATCAACTGTCAAATAATATTCTCATTTAAGCCTCATGCTAATCATATAGGAGGAGGCGGGATCCAGGTTATTCTTTCCACATTCTACCGTACAACCACATAATCAATGTCACACTATGGTTATTGCAAGACACAGACTGGCTGGAGGGACAAGAAAAAGGAAAACAAAATATTTGCTACATGGGAGCAAATGGGGAAAATTAAGTTTAATATAATGACAAGAGACCTCTAGAGGGAGCTAGGAAAAAAGTAGCAAAGGTGAAGATTAGTCAGGAGCCCTGGAGTGGAGTCTGACTCAAGGGGGCTCTGTATTTTGTTAGCTTTTAAAATGGCTTTCTGAAAACTATCAGACCTCAGGCAGTATGTAAAGACAAAAAAACAACTATAGTTCTCACTCCTACTTGTCTACAAATTAAATATGTGCATAAGAAAAGAAGGCTCTTGCTGC
This sequence comes from Pedetes capensis, assembly GCA_007922755.1. NCBI lineage: Eukaryota > Metazoa > Chordata > Mammalia > Rodentia > Pedetidae > Pedetes > Pedetes capensis. Next base: position 145,677 of record VMDO01000354.1, on the reverse strand, counting down.
TCACTGCAGCCTTTTACCATCACTTTATATGTAGCAGGAATAATAACACTTGAACCAATAGGTTATGTAGGCTATTTTAATGTAGAATAAAAAGAGCTGTTTTCAGAGTAGCTAAATTAGTGTGGAGGAAATTATAAATAAGCGATTGTCACTTGGGTAAGCAGAGAACTGATGGCACTTTCAGGACATAATTATTAAGACCCAATTCAGAAAAATGGACAGTAATATTGACTGAATATATTTTCTAATAAAACATATTCAGGCTCTTAGTTCCAATAAATAAAGCCAAAGTATTAATACATTTTGTTTTTAATAATACAGGGGAAATATTCCATGAGAATAAATGCTTTCTTTTCTGTGAATTGCTTCCTGTAACTTCTTTGCATTTGCTGCTCTCTTAGGGCCAGTTCCAACATAAGTCATTGGTACAGAAGCAGTGTTCCTGTTGGGATTTCTTTAAATGGGTCCAGCTGGTATGCTCAGTCAATAAGTGATATTACCAGCTTTCAAGAAGAAAGATTTTATTTTCTTCCCTGTTACAAGCACCTACTTCTTTGAGTTAACTCAACATCTGAATTTCTACAAACTTCATTTTTTGTTCCTAAAAATATCCATGGTGTTAGTAATTTAAAAAAGGATATAAACACAAGATATTCTAAATGGAAGACAATGATGTCATTTCAAGAAAACTCCAGGTTTCTTAAAAGTGGAAACACTTATCATCACCTTTTAATCAGAACCAGCAAGTAGCTGGATAACAGAACTTCCAGGTCCACTGTGGTGAATTTCCACTCCAGCAGACAGAGACCTTTTAAGTAAGTTGAATAGACCATCTTTTGGGTCATCAAAGAAGCAGAGATAACAAATTTTAAAAAGCCAGTTTTTTAAAAAGGAAAAAGAATTTACAACTAAAAAGAAAAGAAATGAGGGAGAGAAAAAAAAGTCCCTAAATGATTGTGGGTGGGTGATACAGTATGGACATGATTACAGAATTCACATATTCTAAAATATCTATAAAATTATTAATATAAATTAATATGAATTAATATAAATTATATATTTATAAAACATCTTTATATAACATCTTTATATAAATCTTTATATAAATATAAATTTATAATATAAATTAATATAAGTATAATATAAATTAATATAAATAAGGGTGACATGCTTTAATAAATTATGCTAACACCATTCCTAGGTTAATAAAAGCACAAAATCCAAATGCCTGATGTGCTTAACTTTTCTCCATGTTTCTATGCTAGATACTCACCCTCCCCCCATTAAGTGATGATTATAAACAGCAAAATTATAAACAGCAAAATGCAAAATTTCTTCTTAAATCTCCACATCTCTAATAGAGTTGAGGAAATGGTATTGGGGGAGGGGAATTGAAGTAGATCTAGGCTGAACCGAGCACTAAAGAAATGATATAAACATTTATTCATTGAAAAATCTCATTTTAGAATTAACAAAAGAGATAAGATTTTTTGAAACCGGCTAGACCCAAAGCTGAGCAAACTCCTTCTCTAGGAGAAACCATGATCCCCTATCAGCAATTATAAAAAACAATAAGGTCGACCTTGAATCAGCCTTAAAGGTCTCTGTTCACAATTATATTATCAGCTTTATGAATTTTCAGTTCTTATCTCAGCCACAAATTCAATAAATGCAGAGTTGGTTAGTGATAGGAAAACAGTTATTTTCACCGCCTTCACTGAAAAATGCATTTGAAAAAGTACACATTACACTGACATTTTCTGTTAAAAATGACAGCTTCTTCAATTTCTACTCAACATACCTTATGACATCTCATGTAAACAACAATAAAAATTCAAGATCAAATTCAGTTAAAACTAAAAATAATTTAAATAAATTATAGCTGCAATTCTAGGAAATCAATAGTCAGCTAAAAGGTTTTTATAACTCAAATTTTTTTATGGTTCAAGATTTTACCTTGAAACATTTTTTTTCCTCATCTTGATCAGATAATTTCACTTCCTTTTTTGTATTTTAAACATAACATCTAGTAACAGTATAGAAACCCAATGAAAAAAGAACCCTTGTGTGTAGTTATGGTAATTAACAGATTCAATATCTATTACCTCCAGTCAGGTATCATAGCAACCTTGTAGTGCTGAAAACTGCCAGAAAACTCTTCAAAACCAGCAAGACTGCTTTAGGGGAACAACTCTGGGAACGCTACTGGCTGTCAACATCTGTGGGTGTTGCCATGGGCACAAGCCACAAAGGACTCTGCCATGTATACAAAAAGGTACACACAGAGAGAAGATGGGAGGGACACAGAAGAAAAATTGATAAAAAAAAAAATTCAAAACGAAGAAATAATTGGGGTGGCAGTATACAATAGGCACACAATTCTGAGCCCACGTTTTATAGTAATTCTTTTCTACTGAGTGTGGAGAATTCAAATTCAACTTAACTGTAATTATGACAACCTATGAACTAGGGTTTAGAAATCATATCCTAAAACTCCACATTTGTGCCATTTATCACAGGTCTTAATTTGAAACTCAATGTGAATTGCATTTAAAACAATATTTAAACTTACACTTGTAAACCCTTGATAGTCGTTTATAAATCTGCAGAAGAGAAAAAGAACAGGTTACTATGAACAAGAACCCAATATTGATTTTTTCAGCGGTGCAGTAAGGCATCTCCATTCTATGTGGCTGCTGTCAAAGCCACTCTTTAACAGCTGGAGTCAAATTGCACTATTTACAGCAAGAGCCCTTGTCAAGTGGACCATAAGTATCCTAACAATACACTATTCAAATGGCACTTTGCCACACAAATTGCTGACTTGATGAATAACCTATGTCAATGACTCAGGCCAATATAAAAGTTTCATTTTTATGAGAGGTTTTACATTCACACGTTAAGTAAGCTTTCTTTGAAGAACTATTAAGCTATATATTTCAGGCCTTTGGATGCTGAAAATAATTAAAATCTGTTTAAATACATCAAGGGAACTTGACAACATTAATATGGATCTGGTGTTAACTACATTTGTCACACGAGTCAGAACAGTGTCCTTCTGTTGCTGGCACTCCCCGCCGGCACGTGCAGCACAATGCAGGACTTATACCAGCCGTGCACCATGAAATAGGAGCGTTCTCCTTTTGTGCCTCTGATTTACATGGTCAACGAATGTTTAGATACGAGCCAGGCTTTGAAGTCCTGTGAGGAAATTCTGAGTGGCTGCTGTGGTCAAGGTGGACAGCTGCAGTCATTTAATGGTGTGTTTTCTACTTTTCACAGTGACTCAGACCTCCTGAATTAGTTTTGAGCCAATGCTGTGATCTGCTCCTACTAGTTTTCCTTATTATCGAGGTAACTTTTTAGTCCAAAAAAGTTTACACTCCTGCCGCCATGTGACAGAAGGGACATTCTTCACAAAGCAGTTATTTTAAAAAGCAATAAGTATTGCAAAAGTTTTTATTTAATTTACAGTAGCTTAAATTATGTGTGAAATATTTAAGAGAAATGGTTATAAACTGGCAAAAATCTGTATCAGTTCCTGTGAATTCAAAAACAAAGCACCAGCCTTGTACATTTCTCCTCTAGAATATATTTTGCTATTCTGTCTTACTAAGAAGGGTATCATCATTTAGACACTAAGGTTTTAGGTTGAGATTTAGTAAATCAAAACACTTGAAACAAAAATTTTAATCCAATGCACTACATTTTCATTGAATGCTTTCATGTTTAACATGTTATTTTCTTCCAAACTTTAATGAAATTGATACAAAATACTTTCCACATTAGAAAAATCATGATATGCTGTGTGTTAGATATTAAGAAAAACAAAATCCAAATTAACTACAGATCAAAAAAGTGAAAAGTGACATTCTGTATAGAGGATTTCTTCTTATATAATGTAATTAATTGTTTTCAAATATTTTTTTAAAGTGATGTAATGTTGATAATTGAATAAAGATAGTTAAATAAAAACTAAGCTAAGCTGCAACATGTAATGTTGCCATGATGAGTTCTTACTTGAAATTTTACATGTAAATTTGCAGGTAAAATTTTCAAATATCACTGTTTAGGAACTTTACCAAATCTACTTTGGTTATTTTTTGTGTGTCATAAAAGAACTAACTTTTCATTCTGATAAAATGTAGGTAATAGCAGGGTCCAATTTTCAATTGGCGATGTAACAGGGTACCATCTGTGTTTTATGAGAGGTAGCAGGATAAAGCTCTAATAAGATTTTTCAACAAATGGCACCAAACAGATATCACCCTAAGTAAGGTCAGATAAAGGTTAGAAAAAAAATACAATCATATTTCTAGAAATCTCAACTGGAACGTAAATAAATGTAAATGTATTCTTTATTTACAATCAATTTTATGTTTAGATAAAGACACACATTTAATATTGAATGAAAATTCCATTTAATAAACCTCAGTTGGATTGAAAGCCATAATTTGCACATGTTTTTCTCCAAGGGATGGTTTTCCAAACACATATGAGTTCTGGTTTCTGTCAGAGAATTGACTTGATATAAAGTCTTTTGGATTACAGTCTAACCCACTACATAACACATTAGGATAAATTGCTTTATTAAAATTTTAGACATGGAAGGAAAGAGGAGGTATTGACCCTTTTGCCAGGTCCACAGAGGTTCTATCTAGATCATAACTGGCAAACTACAGCCAGCACATCGACTCTGGTCTACTAGCTATTTTTGTAAGTAGAGTCTTATTAGAATAGTCCCACACTCCTTGAAGAACTGTCTATGGTTCTATGTTCCAACAGCAAGGCTAAGTACGTACAACAGCAAAAACGTGGCTTGCAAAGCTGAAAATATTTACTCTTTGATCCTTTAAAAAAATTTTATATAACCCTAGTCTTGTTCACCATTGCCCAATAAAAATAAAATGCAAATAGCATTTGTGATTTTAAATTGTGTAGTAGACATTAAAAAACATAAAGGAAAACAGGTAAAACTGATTCCAATAATGTATTTTATATAACCCTATACAACCAACATATACTGGTTCTGGTCGTATTTCAAGTGCTCAATAGGCACATGAGTTTTCTGGCCACTACATTAGATGATGGAGCCCTAAATAAGCCATGAGGGGAAGCTGTTGGAAGACCCATTCTACAGAAAATTAGTTAAATAGAAGGCCTTTCCAGGACTCTTAGAATGGGCCTAAATTGTGGCAGTTAAACTAATCCTGCTTATTCTTTTACTCATTTCATACACAAGAAATGCAGAAAAAGAATTGAAAACCAACCAAGCAACCTACAAAATAGGCCTTTTCTCCTTAAAATACGATGAAGCTGCAAAGATTTCTGCCATGTAGAAATGATTTTATCCAGGTTGTTTATTCCTTACTTTGAAGCTAAATTCCTCCCACTGCAATTTAAACAGGTTCTATCTTGTTTTATCCTCAGCTGAATCTAAGAAAAGCAGTTCCCCATCACTAATATGATATTGTATTCCTTTAAATCCTTTAAGACTCTGACCCTCCTCTCCTGCCCCAAAGATTTTTCTTTGTCTAGCTGTAGAAATTCAACTCCTCTGGCATTTCAAATTGGGCCCATTTTCAAAGTGTTTTTATTGTATTTGCCACTCTAAAATCTTTCCCCTACATCTGTCTACACTCTGCAAATGCAAGAAGAAATACTGGATACAGCATTCTAGAAATGTCCCAATATTGCCAAATACAAAGAGCTCATGCACAGACCTGACATGCTGTTCTTCTGTTTAGATTATACATTCTATTGTTGGAGAATATTTCACTGTGTTTCCCTCATACACACACACACACAAACTCCTGAAATACAAAGTAATCTTAGGGACATTCTAAATTTCTCAATTGTCCCTCACTTTTCCCATGTATAAAATGTGTGATTCAAATCCTCTTCTTTACAGCTGAGTTTTTTCTTATGAAAACTCACAAAGCATTTTACCATATTATAAGAACAGAAAAGTTATAAGCACCTTGGAAATTTCATGCTTACCAATTTGTGAATTAAGAAGGTTATGATAAACCAATCTCAACACACTATCTCTAAGGAGATGACATACTAAAAGAATACATGAAGGACAGACAATGGAGATGCCTAGTACATAACTGGGAAAGATATAACTGAGAATCATAAATAAAATTAGCTGTAGTAAATAATAAATTCAGTAACAGAAGTATAGCATGCAGAACAAAGGAGGTGATAGTCCTAATTGAATTCTTCTACTATAAAGAATGAAGATTGGAAATAGTACTCATCTAAGGTAAAGGGCAGCAACTAGAAAATGAAGTTGAAATCAACCTATGAGTAGGAAAACAAGACCCAGGCATTTTATTGCTTCCTGAAGTCAAAGAAACAAAATTATATACAGAAAATGAAATCTATATTTATTACTATCACTACCTAAAGGGTAGCTCTGAGGTTCTCCAAGAAACTGAAAAAAATATCAATCAGTTAACCTTCGGGGAACTAAACTAGTAAAATTGGCACTTGATGAATGAGATTTGCTCCTATAGACTCTAGATATTTGAAACACCCAGGTCAGGAGACATCCAGTTCGCAACCACCATTCTAGCATATACGTCCTACTGTACAATGCACACTATGGCATGAATAGGGAGGAACAAAGCAACATTAGGATGAGAACATGCAACAGTCAGCTGAGCTCACTTCCTGGGCTTTATTTACCCCAACCTCACAACACACATGATTCAATTTCCCACTTTATGTTCAATTGCAAATGTTAAAATTTTTTTCTATCTAGCACCCTAACATCTGATCCCACCTGATCTTGAAAGCTAAGTGGGGTCGGCCTGAATAGTCCTTGGATAAGAGACCATCTGTGAATACCAGGTGCTGCAGGCTGGGGAGAAGGACCTGGCAACCTATTCCCAGAAACAATCTGCCATTGAAAACTCTATGAATAGCAGAGAAGCACTGACAATAGTGCTTGGCATGGCACAGTGTCAGAGAGTGTTTTGTTCTATTGTACATAGGGTCACTATGAGTCTGACCTAACTCGGTGGCACCTAACAACAACAACAACATACAAGTGTCCTTAAAAATAACCTTTGTTTCAATTAAGAATATGAAAAACAGGTTTGGCAACCTTAAAGCAAGTGACTAAATGAGAAAAGGAAAAACAAACTGTCACTTAATCTCTGACAGCATCTTAAAGAAGAAAAGTTTAATAAAATTGTTGTTATTGTTAGGCAGTCTAAATGGAATAGTAAAAATAGAAATCCAATCATTTTGTAGTTTTTCAATGTTCATCAGCCTACACCAAGGAAGATGGCAGCCTGATGGGCTGAAAGAGTTCAAAGCATTTGACTGTCAGGGCTCAGTGAATAAATATCCTCTAGCTCTGACTTCATGTCCATGGAAGAACCCTCCATTTTAATTTGTGCCTTGCCTCTCTCCAGCTTTGCTGTGGTGAGAATGGGCTGAGCAACAGACAGAATCCCAATTATATTTTTCATTGTTAAGTAAATAAATGTCTTTCTAGTTTATATATTAATTTTTTAGGTGTTTGGCATGTGTAACTCAGTTCCCAAAAGGTTAGCAAGTCCTGGACTCATTGAGGAAATCTAAATCGGGTCCCTAAAACTAAAAATCCACAGATTATGTTCTGGTACCCTATTCCCAACTCTGTTACTCAGACATGGTTTCAGCAGATAATAGGCCTTGCTTCATGACAACCTATCCTTTTGCTTGTAACTATAAATATATGTACGAGACAAAATCAGGTCTTAAAGTTCCTGCCAATAATATTGTATAGGTCTTCATAATATCATTAAAATAATGGAAAATGTTAATGTGTAATTAAAAATCAGCTAAATCTTGGCTTAGAAATTCCACTTCCCATATGTCCTTTAAATAATTTTGATGAAAAAAACCTTTTGGTTCATAGGTGTGTTATTCATAAAAGTGAAACATAAAAAGCATCCATAAATTGAGTCATAATAAAATAAATTATATCAGCAACAGAAGGAACTCAATATAAAACATGATGGGGGCCATTATGTTCATATATTAGATAATATTGTGAAAATACATTTACATGAAAAATGCATTAGATGGGTGCATATAAATGGCACAGATACAACATACTAAGGGGATAATTTGAAGGTATGAAGACAAAAATAATCTCTTAAGGTTGTTGTTTCTAGGTGACATTGAGTTGGGTCTGACTTACAGTGACCCTCAGAGGGTTTTTAGTGGCTGATTGTCTCCGGATTGTTTTAGGGGTAGGTTGCCCATTTTTGGGTAGTGGGGGTTGAACCTAGGGCCTCAGAGGGCACAGAACAGGACTCTACCAACTGTGCTAAACCACAGCCCCATGTCTTAAGGAAATCAGATTAAATTACTATATCATGTTTAGACATGAAAAATAATAATGCTCATCCAAATTTCTGGTAAGCTGCTTGATTTGGTTTGAGAATAAATGCAAATTCTATCACTATTAACTGAGCCTTGGAATCTGGAAGAACTAATGATATTATAGACATTGAGTGTATCAAAAGAATTGTCCATGCAATGAACTAATTTTTCTGAAACCTTTTTGTTTATTTGCAATAAGTACTTTTAAGAGGTCAAATGCTGTCAACTGAAAAATAAAAATGGATCTAAACTACAGAATATTATCATTCTCCCTTTGAAAATCACCTAGAATTTGAGTTAATATTTATGCAATTTTTGGTAAGCTAAAACCTATCTTATCAAAAATAATGTGATAACAAGGATAATATTTACTTACAGGCAAAATTCACTCATCCTGACTCACCAAAGATCACTTGGTAGATGCAAATCATTTCTGAGTTCCTGTTTTTGTGCTGACATTTAAGTGCCATGAAGGCATATGAAGGCATATTACATCCTGATCGAGTAGGTAATATTCTTGGAGAGTACCAGCTTGACTTGAACTTACCTTACAGGACTCCATCTGCAGACCAGGGGAAGGCATTGGCCCAAGCTGGTGGGAGCTGGAAGATCTCTGCTCTACACTTTTGTGCTTCTGTGTCTCTGAGATAAGTGAAAGCGCAGGCTCAGGCTTTAGAAGCTGCAAGTCATCACAACAATTAAGAATAATTCTTGCTCTTTCTCCTGTCTCATGTCTTTCCAAAGTGCCTGGAAAACAAGGTTAGATATAAAAACTTAAGCAAAATATTTACCTTAACAGAATAGAACAACAACACAACATTCTTAACAGAAGAATTACAACTCTTTAAGCTATCATGCCTCTTTTCTTGCAACAACAGAAAGAAAGCAAAAATGAAGGAAGGAAAGAAAAAAAAAAAGGAAGAAAGACAGGAAAGAAGAAAGAAGGAAAAGAGAAAAAACAAAGACTGGGAAGCTTTTTCTAAATTATTCAAATCACTATCACATCAAGGTTGAAATTATGAATTTGAAAAGCTCATGTTTTTCTGTGTGTTTTTTCTTCTGCTGAAATTAACAGAATATTCAATAGTCTTTAACAGTAAAATCTCTTATGTATTATACAGTATGCAAGTGATCAGTAACTAACAACTATGGAATATTTTGGTGCTGTCCCCTAGTGTTCCAATTACAAACAACAGAGAACCTAGTGTTCTTAGATTTCCAGGATTAAAATATAACTTAAATGATGAAGATAAGTAAGAACACAAATGCTTTGTGTCCTACCACCTCATTCAAGGTTCCCTCAGCTTTTGTTGTTGTTATTATTGTTGGAATTGTTGCTCATTCATGAGCTTTTATTTCTGATAATATTAGAAAGAAAAAGAACACATTGTCTGCTGACAGTCTTCTAGTTCCAGAACGGGCGCTGGCAAGTATAATTTAAAGTAAAAAACAGCACATATAAAACATAAAAAAAAAAAAGATCAGAAAGCTATTCTCAAATAGTGAAGGGATTTTTATAAAATAGAATATCATATACTTAGTGAAATCTCAGTAAACACATTAATTGTGACTGCCTCATATCTGTCATAACTTCATTTGCATTATTAATACTGTTAGATATATAACCTATATCTAAGTGAATAAAATGCTAAAATAATTTGATAAATAATACCTAAATACAGATTTCATTTCACATTATTCTTTTCTTCCAAATAGGGAAAGGTTGTATTGTTTCTTAAAGAGAAAGGAAATGAATTCTTATTGAGAGCATTAAGAAAAAAATGAACTAAGTAATTACAATAAGAAGACAATAAAAATCACATACCTCTATGCCTTCAGATAGGTAAATAGAGGTGAAGACTATTTACTTAAAGTATTTATTAATATGAATTTTGATACAATTTATTTTAATCCTAAACTATTCCCTATAGGCACTCAAAAGGTTTCAGATTTTGGATTGTTAAATTAGGGATGCTTGACTGGCAAAGTCAAAACTCAGAAAGAAATTGGGAAGACTTCAGGTCTCAAGCATTTAGGATAAGAAAGATTCAATGTATAAGACATAAGAGAAGGGAAGCAGTCATAAAAAAAGAGTGCTTAGAATAACATCCAGATACAAAGTGAAGGAAAGGTCAATTTTCATGGATCCAAGATTGCTCATTCTCCAAAAGCGTCAGTGTACAGAAACATAAAGAGCAGCCAAGACTTCCTTGCAAATCTCCAGTCCCCTATGGACAGTATTTGCACAGGTAAATCCTGCTCTCCCTGCCAATTCAACATATCTATGAGCATCCCTAGTCAGAATTTTTAGAAGCAGAGCTTTCGCCATGTGTGCATGGGCAGCCCTGTGTCCAGATGGACAGGGAGGCGGCCTCACTGCTGGTGGCTCAGGGCAGATTCTGGGACCAGACTGCTCTGCATCAAAATACTCTTCTCATTCCCTGATTACATGGCCTCTGCAAGTTAGATTTCTGGGCTTGATTCTCCTCAGCTGTACAATAGGGATAATAAATCCCTACCTCCCAGGGTTACTAAGAGGATTCACTTGAGTAGACATTTGAAAAGTACTTAGAGATTCTGGCACGTGGTGGTGAGTGCTAGGCTATAGGACAGTGCCCTCTGCCACATAATAGAGCCTGTTCTGAGCTGTTCAACAAAGCACCTTGGCTCTCTAGCCCTGGAACTTGTGTGCCTCTTAGGCCCAGAATTGGGTATATGGCTGGTTGGGGCCCCCCACTGCCTTCTACCCAACATTCGACCCTCCCTCATCAGCCCTGCCTGCCCCCCAGGCGAGGTTATAATAAAAATCAGAGTGGAATTATATGTTTAACTTAGTTTTTAATCCTCCTCAGTGTACCAGAATGGTGTCTGGCTCAAATTAAATGGTAGATAACATTCCTTAATGGATTACATGACATCAGCAACATGACTAATGATTTTTTTTCCTACTATACATACACTTGGGGTTAAATCCAAACTCCTAAGCTACACGTCATATTCTCGCCTGTCTTTCTCCATGTGATCCTCCCCTTGTTCATAAATCAGGTTTCCTTTTTCCTTGCTTAAATACAAATAAATCCTTTCCTACCAGGTCCATCTTGTTTTTTAAGGCATTAGCTTAAAATCTCAACCCCTCAATGAGACTTTTCTAAAGTAGTTTCCTCTCATGTCTTGAATTGTTTTCTATCTTAGCTTCCTTATAACACTTAGCACATTTCTTCCCCCCCACCCCTTTTTTTTTTCCATACTGGGGGTTGAACCCAGGGCTTTGTGCTTGCATGCTTTGCAAGTGCTGGACCACTGAGCTGCACCTCCAGCCCTTTTTTTTTTTTTTTTTTTTTTTTTTTTTTTTTTTTTTTTACTTTTTTGAGACAGGGTCTCACCACATTACACAGACTGCCTCTGGTCTCGAACTTGTGATCCTCCTGTCTCCACTTCCTGAGCCACTGGGATTATAGCTGTGCACTACCACACCCGGCTCACTTAGCACATTTCTAATTGGTATATTTTACTTGCTTGCTAAGATCTGGGGCTGCTTCTTCATTAGATATTAAACTATATTTTGCAAATATGTACTATGCAAGTGTGGAGAAAAGCAGAGTTCAATAAATGTGCCTGGACTGGACAGATTAAAATGTACCCTTTCCTGGTGGGCAGTGGAAAGGGCAGTTACAAAGCACCAGAGCATAGCTAGGTCTCAGTGTGATAGGAGTTAACTCCAACTCTGCTCATGATGAACTTAGACCTAGAGTCCAGGAGAGGTCAAGGCTGGGAAAGATGGCATTCAAAGTCTAAGTTGATGCCCAGCCAGGTTGTCAGCTGTGTGCCAGGTCATTCCCAATGACCCAAGAAACTGGGGACTGGAAAATCCCAAGCTGGTCTCTGAATGTGCCATGTAAACTTGACCTGTGCACTAGACATGTCTTCCCCTGTGGACTGAGGAGCAGACAAAGTAGATACTAGACAAGGGAGGGAAAATAAGAAAATCCGTAGCGAGAGCAGAGATGGAGAGGGGGGAATCAGAGAAGGCAGGAAGGGCATTGAAACTTTCCAGTTTTGTTTCTTGTCCCTTCCTAAGGTCTTGGGCCCTGAGGTCTGGGCAATCACCTCTAAATCCGCATAATAAATACTTCCTTCTGATCAAACCATCTCTACTTGGTTCCTACTGGTTGCTACCTACCTAGTGGGCCCTGACAAATAGTGCACATAGATGTTTTGATTGCAGTACAGGCCATGTTTGAGGAGAGCCATTTAAATATACAGCATGTAGAGTTCCAGGTAGAGATCAGAGCAAAGAGACAGAGGCTTAAGCACTATCAGTAGATGGGTAAGGATTAAATTCCAACAAAGAAAGTCATTTCGAAGGGAATTTGGAGCGAAATGTTTCAAGAGACCACCACAAACCCTTTAGCAGTTTCTGCCCACAAAGAAGAAAGGAGGATGATTCTGAAACTGCTATAAAGCAGCATGTTGCTAAAATATGGCCACATTACAAATGCATTAACACTATCAATATTTACAGGGCACCTATGGCTTTTTGTTTGTTTCATTTTAAAATAGGCAAAATAATCTCTTTGTGACATTCCTGTTGGAGATTTGATTTTGAAGCATCAGGCTATCCTCAAGCAAGACACATGTATCACAAAGGCTGCTGTTTCAACAGCAATAGAAGAAAAAGGCAGAGAATAAAGAGAACATTATATAAACAAGCCTTACAGATGAATAGTCCTAAATATCTATAGAAAGAAAGCCAAGGAAGAGTAATACTCTACACTGCCGAAAGTTCCTCTCTTCATTTGATTTCCCTTGCTAATTTGCCCAAAATTGGCTGTTTCCTACTTAAACATTTTTCTAGCCCTCACTGATATTTGCTTTCCACAACCAAGAAAATTATTCTAGTCTGCTATTAATTAGGGAGAAGGACCCGGAAACCCACTCCCAAAATACAATCTGCCATTGAAAATGCTATGAATAGCAGAGAAGCACTGACAATAGTGTTTTGCCTGTTGTACACAGGGTGCTATGAATCATATACTGACTCGATGGCACCTAACAACAACAACTACCAATTAATGAATGGCTTTAACTATTACATATCTAAAAATCCCAGCCAGACAAATTTCCTCCTACCAGTTAACAACTAGATTCACTAATTCTGTGGGAAAAGGATTGGTTACTACCCCAAAAAGAAATAAACAAAAACTAAATCATAGTCACTTAATAAATCCAACTTCAGTGATTGAGAGTAAGTTAGGATGCAAAAACATTGCCCACATGGATTTACATTTGGTTGCATTGTACAGAAACATGTTATCTAAATATTATAGATAAACAAGTTTGAGACAGCCACTTTTCCTCAGAAGAACACTGTAGAAACAGCTCTGCTGCAGGAACATAAAATTCTCCAGGCTCACCAAAAGCATATGTATTGTAAACCAACAAATTTCAAACAATATTTTTTCACAAAAAAGGGAAATATTTTCATTTAAATACTGTACTTACTATGGGATTGTGAAAATACCAGCATTTGCTAAAAAGTTCTGATTACGTAATTAATAAAAGACATATACCATATTTACCTGAAGAAAGCTTAAAAGAAACAACAGGAAAAAGGATATATTACAGAGTTAAGTCTTTTCCATATTGTTGTTGCTGTTGTTGTTAGGTACAGTCATTAGCAGGCATTTTTTTACTGACTCCACCATGATATTGGGCAGGTTAAAAAAGTGGCCTGACTACCAAATTTGGTGCCAAACTCATAAAATCAGGTTTCAACCTAATAGCTTGACTAGAAGTTGTAATCAAACTTCACAAGTTAAGGAATGTCAAGGTCTGTTGGAAGATTTTCTATCATTTATCTTTGGTTACACACGAAGTTCTCACCTTGCTCACAGAAGTGTATGGAAATCAATCTAGTCCCCCTTTCTAATAAAAGCATTGGTAATCACTCCGGAAACAATCTGCCACTGAAAACCCTATGAATAGTAGAGAAGCACTGACAATAGTGCTGGGTATGGAACAATGTTGGGTAGTGCTTCGTTCTGTTGTACATAGGGTCGCTGTGAGTCAGACTTGTCTCGACAACACCTAACAACATCTTACTCTACAAAATATGGGGATTTGACCAAGGATAGGGGGCCCTGGAAGTATACAACCTAGCTAACTAGAAAGAAATGGAAGTGTGGGGAAAGGGAATGAATCTATAAATATTACCTTAGGCAGAAAGGTACTTAATTTCATTCCTAAATATATTCAAATAGAATAAATTCAGCTGTAAAATAGTGTGTCAAAGACTGAGCTCATTCTATACTATATAAAGGTCCTAATGTGATAACAAATTTATGGTTGGCTTTGCATCAACCTTCTATACATTACGGATAAAGAATAAATTCTTAAAATATCCCTGACCACCTCAACCTTAACCCCAGCTCTGCCAAGCCTCTAGCACATTCAGAGCAATGCTGGCATTTATCAGCTGGGCCACTCTCAATCCTCACATCTAATTCTGACCATTGACTTCCAGAAAAACAGAATAAAGGAATGGGGAAGGGAATGAAGGAAAAAAAGGAACAAAACAGAGAGAGGTTTAAAGTTACTGAGGTGTATAAGGATTACAAACAATATGGTTAATTTTAAATTTTAAACTAGAATTTTCCTGATAAAGTATTTTTTATTAAATGACCCCTATTCTTAAATATACATGTTTGGGTTTAGCTCAGTTGGTAGAGTGCTTGTTCAGTGCACTCTGAGGCCCTAAGTTCAGTCTTGAGCACTGAAAAAATGGGAGAAGGAACTGGCAGCCCATTCTCAAAAAACAATCAGCCATTGAAAGCCTTGGATAGCAGAGAAGCACTGACAATAGTGCCTCTTTTGTTCTCTTGTGCATAGAGTCACTATACGTCAGACCCAACTCAAAGGCACCTAACAACTATTCTGAAACATGTACTAACAACATACTATTTACTATGACTAACCTAAATCTTCATTATTAACCTCACTGTCAAGCTAGAATTTATAACCAATTTAAAGGGATATTTACAGAAAAGTATGTTCTATAATATGTGAAGAATATACTTAAGTTTATGATTATCTATCATATAGGGCATCAAAATTATCCTTCTAAATATTGCAAAATGTTATTTACTCTATACTGTGTGAATTTTTATAGCAGGTATGCTTTTTGTAATTTAAAAATATTTATAAGTAGATTTTATCCTTTCTGATCTTCAGTGAAAGATTATTTACTAGATACAAGAACCTCAAAGGGATTCAAGTCCATCATTTATTCATTTCTGGCATTGCTGCATTTAATTAGGTCAATGTCTTGCTGAGTTGATTTAGAGTTTTCCTTGGAAAAAGGAAGAGAATTGGGAAATGAAAAATTGAGATATGGTCTCCTGAATAATGTGCTGAGAGGGATGAAGTTAGATGGAGAGTCTTGTGGAGTTTTTTGTTTAGTTTTGTTTTGATTTGGAGGGAGAGGAGAAGATAGGGTGAAAGTAGGAGGACAAAAGCATTTTGATTGCCATCAGTTTTCTCATGGGTGATGGCAATAGTTTTCCTTAGGCAAATAACAGGTGACCACAGCCACAGGAGGTATGTCAAGGTTTTAAAGCACAAAGGCTCAGCATACCCTCCCTACAGTTCATCTACAAAATTCAATACCACGTCTGCACCCAAGAACCACAAAATGCTTTCCCATTTCTTCACTTTTCCATTCCATGGATTCACCCATGAGGTTGTCTAGAGACTGTCTTGTCTGAAACCCAGAGTAATAGAAAGAATTCTAAGAACAGCTCCAACACCCCTCATCTTTATGCGATTCCCTCCCCTGTGAATGTGATGGGATGGCACAGCAGTGATTGTTAGGTTACAGGGATCATAGGACTTTACAGATATAATTTTGGCTTCTTTTAAAAAAGGAGCCCATTCAACAAGGTCAAGCTTCACTAGTGACCCCTTTGAAAGCAGGGAGTGCTCTCTAGCTGCTGGAATAAGGCAAAGGCCGGAAGATGTAAAGAACAAGAAAGATCCCATGTGCTGCTGCTGGCTTTGTAGATGGAGGTGGTAATGGACAAGGAACAGAGAGTGACCTCTAGGAGCTGAGAGCAACACCTGGCACAGCCAGCAAGGGCCTCAGACCTACAGTAGCACAGAATTCAATTCTTCCAAGGACCTAAATGAGTTTGGCAGGAAATTCTTCCTGGGGTCTCCAGATAAGAGGCCAGTTGGCTAACACCTTTAGTTTGGCCTTGTGAGATCCTGAGCAAAGAACCTAGCTGAGCTCATCTGGATTTCTCATTTATAAAATTATGAGACATTAAATGAGCATTGTTTTAAGCTACTAAGTTTGTGGCAATTTGTTATGATGCAATAGGAAACCAATACAATCAGGACTTAGGGCAGTAGTTTTACATTGGACCACAGCTTCTGACCTCAGAACTTTTATTCTTTTTTCACTATTTTATGTGTGAAAGTCTCATCTCTTAATCAAAATAACTAACTAAATGCATTCAGGCATAAAGATACAAAAAGAAATAAATATGAGGGCTAGTTAGGTATTTAATACTTTTTTTAATAAGTTTTTCCTGCTCTTATACTCTGAGTATTACAAGCCATGGAGGCATTCACTAAATAGGTAGAGGGAGAAAATCATATACCATATCAAAAAATTCCTTTTAAAGCATACTATTTCCAAAGGAATCATATATAAGAGATAAAATATTACTTTCTCATCCTTCCATTAATTACTTATCATCCTCAAAATTATCGTTATTTACCATTAATTGGATATTTTTTAAGTGCTATTTAATTCTTAAATCAATCTAGCAGAGTACAAAGAAACTTGAGGTGTAGGAAGAGTGACATGGGGTTGGCTGAGAGGGTGGCTAGACAAGGTATTCTGACTAAAAAGCTAAGGAAATGCTAGAATGCCACATTGTGGATTTACATTTCCACCACAGCCCATGGGGACTGGCATATTCAAGGCTGGGTTTAAACTAAGTGATGCTTGACTGGTAATATACAGAATGGAAGGAAGAACTTGACTGAGAAGTAATCAGGAAATTTGTCAATAGTGCATGTAAAAGATGATGAAGATCCCAACCCATGTGGCCTTAAATCATTTTACTTTTAAATGTTTTTGGTACCTCTAAAAATACATAATTCTATAGTTTACTGAAGTCTGCAGCCGTAGCCCCGTGGCATCCCATCCCATCAGATCTCAGAAGCTAAGCAGGGTCGGGCCTGGTTAGGACTTGGATGGGCGACCACCTGGGAACACCAGGTGCTGTAGGCTTGGGAGATGGACCTGGCAACCCACTCCCAAAAATTAATCTGCCATTGAAAACCCTATGAACAGCAGAGAAGCACTGTCAATGGTGTTTCCCCTGTTATACATAAGGTCACTATGAGTTGGATACCGACTCGACAGCACCTAACAACAACGACATAGTTTACTGAAAATTTAAAAAATAAATGTAGCATACAGTCTATCTCTCAAATGATTCAAATTTATCACTGGACATTGTTGATAGTAGTGGAGCTAAGAAACAGTAATGCTGTCTGGAATTACTAATTAGGACTTCCATGGAATGGCTATATGTTCTCTATATAGCTAGACTTTTTTTTTTTTTTTTTTTTTGGTGGGTTCCAAATTTTAGAAAACCATATCCTTTTTCTTATTATTCATCTAGGGTATTTTATTCTATCCATCCTCACCAGCATCTCTGTTTCTGTAGTTCATAATCTCTGCTGCCAGTTCCTGCCAGTGGCATGTATATAGTTGCATTTACCCAGTATCTGGAAGGATCCTGCAGAATATAACTGGATTTTCTGGCATCATTGTTTCTATCTAATTCTGAATTAGGGAACAATCTGCTATTCCTATCTACTGTGGCCTGTTGCCTGGTGAAAATCCCAGTATGGATAACTGTTCATTCTGTGCAAGTGTGCCACACACAACTCTCAGGATGTGTGGACAATGGCTAAGACACTTGTGTTGACCTCTGGGTATATATCCAAAATAACTGAAAGCAGGGATACAAGTAGATATTTGTAAACCTATCTTCATGGCAACATTATTCTCAAGAGACAAAAGGTAGAGGCAATCCAAGCATCCACTGGTGGATAAATGGATAAACATAATGTGGTATAGACCTAAAATGAAATATTAGTCATCCTTAAAAAGGAAAGAAATCCTAATACATGTTTCAACATGGATGGACCTTGTGGACATTAAACAAAGTGAAATAAGCCAGTTACAAAAGAACAAATACTATATTATTCCACTTAACAGGAGATGCCTAGAAACACCAAATTTTTGAATCCACAATCCCTTACCCAAAATATTTGAAACCATAGAATTTTTAGAATTCAGGATTTTTCATATTTTGGAGATATAAAATAATGCATATATGCATATTGCATAAGATTTATATAGTGGGGTGTAGGAGAATAGACAAAGTGAAATGATATATATCTGCAGAGAGAAGCAAGGAGGAAAAGGAGAAGGAAGAGGAAAGCTTTGATTTTCAGAGGTTTTCAGACAAGTAGGTTGTGACTAAGAGAATGTAAGCTTGTATTTAAAACAAGTGGTAGCTGGGAGGCCAAGGCTAAACAGAGAGAGATTCTCTGAAATGAGTTAGTAAGATACTTAGTTTTCTATAACATAGAACATTAGATTATGCATTTAATTTCTCCTTATACTAATTTAAAACATATCTTATATGAGTATGCTTAGTTATTTGATTCCAACCCCCCAGTTTGGCTCCTCGAGTTGTATATGCCATCTATGATCATATCTTAATGTACTAAAAATTACTTTAAATCCATTATTTAAAGTAAAGTATAATTTCTTTCACAAAATTATTGATGAGAGGCAGTTTTGCTAACAGAGCAATCTTGAGAAAACTATCATGGTTGTAAGAAATAGAGATAAGAGCTTTTAAAAAGTAGATATATTAGAGGGAACATAAACTATATGATTTTTCAAACTAGACTAACAATTGAGGCTTCTAAAAATAAGAAAAACATTGATGACCATAGAAAATCTGTGGTGCAAATTACTTGGTAAAAGTAAAGTGCTTTATTAAGTCTTTGTATGCCAATTCTGTCGCTAGAACTTTAATTCATAAGTAGTATCAATTTTGATCTATCAACATAAGGTTTAATACATTCACTATATCTTCAAAAGCAATTTGCTTTCTGTTCAGATGGTGAACTGTAAAATAACAACTTGTGTCCCTTAGTAGAATCTTTAGAACTCTAATTCTTCCCAGTGGCTGAAGCAGGTCCCACATCTTTTCAAAGCATGGGCGTAAGTGGAATGGAATCTACTAAACTGAAA
The DNA here is from genome assembly GCA_007922755.1 of Pedetes capensis. NCBI lineage: Eukaryota > Metazoa > Chordata > Mammalia > Rodentia > Pedetidae > Pedetes > Pedetes capensis. Next base: position 125,945 of record VMDO01000354.1, on the reverse strand, counting down.
TGTGAAAAGGAGCTGGTACAGTGGCCTATTGGAATTATAGGAGGTGGAAGCTGGAGGATCACAAGTTTGAAGTCACAGATAGTCTCCATAATTCAGTGAGACCATGTCTCAAGGTAAAAGAAAAAGAAAGTTAAAGGAAGGTTGGGATGCAGCTCAGTGGTATAGCACTTACAAAGTATGTGTGTGGACCTGAGCTCAACCCCTAGTACTGAAAAAAAAAAAAAAAAGAGAGAAAAAAAAGAAGAAACAAAGAAAGAAAAAAGAAAAAACTAGGGAAAGGGTGGGCCAATCTATACCTAGGATTTACTGGATTTATTGACAAGGCTGAGATTAATAACCAACATCACTGGTAAAATAAGATAATATCTGACAACATTCCCACAGTCCAATTCTCTGTTCACATTCCTAAGCCAAGGATCTGACCTTTGGATTTGTTTCTACCTGGTTCATCCCCAGAAACACAAAAGACCTTTCGCATCTAATTCTAACAAGTAAGTTAATGGTAGAAGTTGGATATTATTGATACACTCAGATGAATCAAGTGCATCCAATATCCTTTATCTCTCAGCCAAATCAGAGAACCTACTTTCCCCGAGAATAACAATCATTACAGTCCACTGAGTCTTGCTTTTCCAATCGTTTCTGTGGCAGCTGGCTACTGGGAAGTTGCTAGGGAATTGAAAGGAGGCAGCATGGGGAGGGCAGATGGCTCCTTTGGGTTTATTTCCACTAAACATTGCAGCTGTGAAAGCCACTAACGTTCCAAGAGTCCGTATAACACGCTTGCAGAAGGGGCCCAGCTAAGGAAGAGCCACAGAGCAGCCGTCCTGAAGTGTTTCTCTCACTATGATATACAATTAACCCCACATAAACATTAAATGCAGATACATAACAAACATACTCAGCCAACACTCGATCCAAAACTGTAGTCAAACCACAGGAATGGGAAAAAATGATTATAGCCAGTATTTTCTTCAGAAAAGGAAAACCCAGGAAGATAGCAGCTGCCAAAGGAAATAATAAAGGCAGTGAAGGGTAGGAGTTAATTGGTGAAAGTAATTTTATGAGCAGACAACATTTATTTTTATCACTAGGATGAGATTGTATCGATTTTCATATATGTGAGCCTATAAAATGTTCCAAAGGCATCCTGCAAATACCACAATAATATGCCTAATGTATATCAAGATGCCAGGAGAACCAAAAAAAGATGGGAGTTGACTAATACTTCAATTAAAATGCACGCATGCATGCATGCACACACACATACACACACACTTTTCTATACGTGTTGTACAAGAAAAAAGGTCAATCATAATACATAGAATTTCTAAAGTCATAGGTATTTAAAAATGATATGCTACAGAAAAATACAAAGTACAATTCTGTAATATAATATAGGTAATTCTTTAAATGTTTGTAACTAATAGAGACCAACAAGCAATTCCAAATCTGGGGAAAGAAGAGCATTAAGAGCACAAGCAGAAACTTTCCTATGCAGATTGTTTTATTCATTGTTGGGATTTCCTCCCTATGAAAGGAAGAAGTTGGAATGAGATTAAACGAACATTTACATAATTTCACCAAACTAGAGCTACATGTTCACCACATGGAATTACCGGCCACTGTGTGAAAGTGTTGTGGGGTGGGGATGTGTGCTCACATGTTTGCACATGCATGGAAAAGTATCCATCAATGATTTATACTGATGGAAAAATATACATCCAATGAAACATATGCCTTTTTTTGGTGTGTTGCTGTATTAATTATTGCATTTAATTTGGTTAAAAATAAGATCAAATTCTTCATTATAAATCTGTTTTTGCTTTGGAATTTTTAAAAAAGATATGAAGGGCAAACAGAAAGCCTGTCAACTGAAAAAGCAGATATTGACTTACACTCTCCAACTGTACTGCCACCAGTGAGTAATTCTGATACATTCCACTTAGAAAATCTTTTAGCCTAACAGGAGCTCTTAACCTTTTATTCTCCATGAACCCCTTCTCTGGTCTGAAGAAGCTAATGAATCCTTTTTTTGCAATAATGTAAATAAAAAACATGGGCTTATAAAGGATATCAACTATATTAACATGCAATCACCAAAATGTTAACATCACCACATAAAAATAACTATAGGCATTGTTCTGCATGTTTTTTTGTTTTGTTTTGTTTTGTTATGTTATGTTGTGGGTTTTTTTACAGTATGAAGGGCTGAACCAAGGGCTTCCCACATACTTTCTAAGCATGCTAAACTGAGCTGTGCCTCTAGCCCATTTTTTCATTTTTTAAAATTTGAGACAAGTTTCTTGTTAAGTTATGCAGGTTGCCTCTGGTCTTGAACCAGTGATCTTCCTGCCTCTGTCTCCCGAGTTTCTGGGATTACAGATGTGTGCCACTGTGCCCAGTGGTGGCATATGTTATTATTTCTCTTGGGTAGATGGGAGTAGAATTGCTGGGTCATATAGTGAACTTATGTTTAATTTTCTGAAGAAATGCCACACTGTTTCCTACTGAGGCATCATTTTATATTACCACTCAGCAGGTACAAGTGTTCCTATTTTCCATCTCCTTGTCAACACTTGTTATTTTCCACTTATTTTAATTATAAGCATCCTGTTGTTGTTAGGTGCCGTCGAGTCGGTATCCGACTCATAGCGACCCTCTGTTCAACAGGGGAAACACTATTGTCAGTGCTTCTCTGCTGTTCATAGGGTTTTCAATGGCAGATTGATTTTTTGGGAGGGGGTTGCCAGGTCCTTCTCCCAAGCCTACAGCTTCTGGTGTTCCCAGGCGGTCTCCCATCCAGGTACTAACCAGGCCTGACCCTGCTTAGCTTCCGAGATCTGACGGGATGGGATGCCACAGGGCTACCGCTGCAGACTATAAGCATCCTAGGTAATATGAAGTGGCATTTCATTATGATTTTGATTTGCATTTCCCTGAAGGATAATAATAGTCTTTTCCTGTGTTTGTTAGTCATTTGCATATTGCCTTTGGAGAAACATATATTCAAGTCCTTTTCAAAAGCCTTTTCAAAATTGGGTAGTTTGTCTTTTTGTTGTTGTGCTGTGAGATTTCTTTTATATTCTAGATATGAAACCATTAACAGATACATGATTCACAAATAATTCTTCCCATTCTGTAAACTATCTTTCCACATACTTGACAATGCACTTTGATGCACAAAGCTTTTAAATTTCATAAATTTCAATTTATTCATTTTTTCTTATTTCTATTTATTATAACTATAATATATAATTATATATTATATAATTATATATTATATAATATTTATTAAATAAATTCTATTTATTATAGGAAGAATGTGATATATATGCATGTATGTCAATATCATGTGTATATGTATATATCTTGCAAATATTTATTAAGTATCATCAGCAGCATTATCACATGGGACTAAAGCTCTGATTTAGTGTTTTGCCAGAGTGCAAAATTAACAGTGCTAGAATCTTTTGTCTCTAAATATTATGCAGTAACATTAGCTTGACATACTACAAGTGAATAATGAGTCATGTGTCATTTGTGCTTACAGAAGCTAAATACTGTATATTCTTGAATCTAATCCACGCCGTTTCAATAGTTTTGGAGGGCTACAAAATCAGATGCAGACTAGAATTGCATGTAGATTGGATTCTCATGATTCTAATCTGCATGTAACTTTATACCCCTCCATGACTGTTGAAAGGGTATGGGTTAGAGAATATACTTTTTTCCATTTTCATTTTAACTGAATTCAATAAATATTTGTTGAGTTCTTCCTATGTGTCAAGTGCTGCTTTTGCTTGTGGGAATAGAGCAGGAAAGAAGACAGAACATTTCTTGCCCTCAGAGTGTTTTAGACTGCTAAGAAGGATAGATAGCAACCATAAAACTTTTAGTATGAGAAGTAAAGTACATTGTGCTATGGTAATAAAAATAAGAGTAATAAAAGTCTCCTCCATAGGAATAACCATCAGTCCATTTGGGAACTTTAGTATACTCCATATTCCACTTGCTTACATGTCATCTTCTATTTTTTCAAACTGGTTCAGAGGCACAGATTTTTCCCTAATAATATTAAAAATACTTTAATGCGGAAGTCCACATGTGATAACTGCAGTATCCTTTGTGGTGGTAGCTAGTTCATCAGAAAAAGAAAGAAATATTTAGCTCAATTAGAATGAATATAGAGAGAATTAAGGATTCAGGAGCAATGAAACCTTAAGTATAGCTGTGATGTTAATTTATGAAGGCTTTATAATAAATAATAGGTAATATTTCATCAGTGCTAGCTACTATGGAGATTTAACTCCTCTCTGAGGAGATAAAACTTGATTGTGTAATATAGATAGAAAAGGGTAGAAAAAAATCAAACTTATGCAATTGGACTCCAAGTTTCATGTTCATAACTACTCTGGATGTAAGAGATTAAAGTAGGACAAATGTAGCCTGCTGTGGTGGCACACACCAGTAATCCCAGCACTCAAGAGGCTGAGGCACAAGGATTGTGAATTTGAGACCAGTCAAGGCTATATAGCAAGTTCCACGTAGTGTGGCCCACATAGCAGGACCCTGTTTCAAAAAACAATTAAAAATCAAAAACAAAAAACAACAACAAAACAGACAAAGAACCAGAGACTTGGAAAACTGTGTAAATATTTAGTTGTCAAACTTCAAAGTTCATTGACAACTATATACATATATATGCCCAAGCATGCACAGACAATACTAGATAAATCAGAATTGCAAATTACACTATTTCTGTGATTACTACAGCCAAGGAGAAAGAAATCAGATTCAAAAAATAGGCAGCAAACTAAAAATATATGTTGAGTAATAACATCAGTAATTATTATAATAAATGAAAAAGGGCTTAGAAAAGGTGATATAGGAAAAATCTCACCCTGTACTTTAATGCATCCTATTTTTCTTTTCTAAAAACAATCATCCCAAGAGGGTTCCATCTGCAATCTCCCACAACAAAATAATGTGGCTTTGAGAAAATGACATACTGGAGAGGCTATCATCTGGAGGATGCTACATACCCAAAGCCTATCCTTAACGCACATGCAGTGGAAACTGTATGCTAGTCGTGCTGATAAGGTGATTGACACAAAATAACTTTCCCCCTATGTCTAGAAAGTAATGACCTTGATGAGAAACCAAGCAAAATTCTCCCTCAGAATGGTATACTTGGTCACTAGGGAAATTTTAAAATTTTTATTTTATATGTATAGCAATACTGGCAATTGTAGTCTATGAAAGAAGGTGACCAAGTAAAACTTGTGGACTGGAAAATTATTTTTCCATGTAGTAACCTTGTGTGATATTTTGTCATATAGCAAACTAAGATTTAACCACATGATTCTATTCTCCTAGGGTAAATATGACTATAATTCCAGAAACACTGTCTTATAGGTAGGTATTCTATATACCTCTTGGACCATGGCTTAGCTCAATTGGTAGTGTGCTGCTCTGCACTCTCTAAGGCCCTGGGTTTGAACTCTAGCACAGCAAAAACAGGAAAAAAACCAGGCAGCCCACTCTCAAAACAATCCTGAAAATAATCAGCCATCGAAAACGCTATGAATAACAGAGAAGCACTGATACAGTGCCAGGTATGGCACAATGTTGGAGAATGTTTCTTTTTGTTGTACACAGAGTTGCTATGAGTTGGACTCAACAACACCTAACAACAATATATACCTCTCACTATAAACAAAGGAAACTCAAATCCATAGAAGAGTAAACATTGGATATTTTCTTAAAATATGGTATATTAGCTATTAGTTGACAAAACTCACTGTTCTTAACTTTTTAAAAATTTTCTTAAGACTATGTACATTAAAATCATGAAAAAGACAAATATTTTATTCATGTCATCATTTTGTTACTAATTTCAACAAGAGAAAGAAATTAAGAGATGGAATATTTAATGCCTGTGATGAAAAGAAGTCTGAAACATCTTATCTTTTTTCTTAATTTCTTATGGATAGGCTATGTTTTCATGGTCTTTTTAAAAAGTGGCTTATTTATTTTCTATTTTTATTTTTATTTTTTGAGACAGGATCTTGCTACATAGCCCAGGCTGGCCTCCAACTTGTGATACTCCTGCCTCTGCCTCTTGAGTGCTGGGATTACAGCCACATCCCATAAAGAGATTGTTTTAAAATCCAGAGTGTTTTCCCACAGAAACTATGTCACAACCAGAAACTAGATCCTCAAGCCATGATATCATAGGAAAGCTTTCTGCTTAAGGTAGCACATCCCTCATTATCTAAGTAAGAACTAGAAGGAATTAATGAAAATAGACTCACACAGACCCTGAATTCCATGCACTTACTGGTCAGACTTCAGTCCCTTGAGACCCAAGCCACAAGCTGTTTCTGAGATTTCCTTAGGTGTGAAAACCACTGTGGATATAACACTTTTCAATATTACTTCTAGAGCCCAGAAGTACCTGAGAAGGAGAAAGCTCAGCTCTCCAAGTGAGTCATGGCACATGGACGCACCCCAGCCCACAGCCCATGCATGCAGAGTTACGCAGGACCTTCCTGCACAGGAGAAACAATTGCAGCACTTTTTTTTTTTTTGGCAACACTTTCTGTGAGCTCAGAGAAGACTGCCCTGAGCTGTGACACATAGCTTTGCCTTTTCTCCCTTCCCTCCAGCTGTCACTTCTGCTATCAGCATGTCTGCTACCAACAGCCTCTCCACTTGCAATTTGTTATTTCTAATCTGTCATCTGAGAAGTCAGATGACTAGAGCTGTTAGAACTATGTGTGAATTAAGAGCCAAGCTCTGAGAGACAGCCAAAGACCCTCTTTCAAAAGAGCTTATAGCAGGCTTCCTGGCAGCCATTTTCTTTCTTCTCAGAGTTTCTTATGTAATTCACAGTTTGACAGTCTCAAAAACCTGACCTCTATCTGCAGAAGGTGTTCCTACTATAAGACACAGGGGAGAACCAGAATGGACAGAGGAGACATCTATCCTGGTACAAGTGCAAACACCTCATCTACAGATCTTCAGACCCAGCCAAACCTTCCTGTGCATAAGATGGGTATAACTATACCACACTGTCAGTCAGGCACAATGGATTAAAAATTATAACCTGCTTTAAGAATGAGTTGTTAAGCTGGGCACCATGGTGCTTGCCTGTAATCCCAGTGACTCAGGAGGCAGAAGCAGGAGGATCACAGGTTTGAGGCTAGAGGCAGCCTATGTAACTTAAAAAATAAAAACAAAGTGGGGCAAGGGTGGTACAGGGGTAAAGCACTTGCAAAGTATGCATAAGGCTCTAGGTTCAGCCCCCCCAGTACGGCAAAGAAAAAAGAAAAAAAAAGTGAGTTGTTATGAAAGCAAGTTCTTAACAGAAATCATATGGCCCACATGGCTGAAAATATTTACTATCCAGCCCTGCAGAGAAAGAGTTTTACTGCACTATTTTATCAACAAATCTTTTCAAGCAAACAAGGTTTCATTTTCCCCCACACAAAAAAATAGTTACTTAATATGGAATACTTTACAACATAGTCCATAAGCTTAACAGAAGACTTTCAATAATAATAAATTATATTAATACCACACAAGAAATTCATTGTACAAGTTGTTTGCCATCTAAATCCATTACTGTGAACACAAAAGTCCTCAAAATTATTTAGAATTTAGTTCTTAAAAGGATAATTAGCTCAGAGCTGAGAATTATTTCTGGTGTGCATTTTAGGGGGAAAAAAAAAAGACCCACAGTATTACATTATCTCTATTGTGTCACGGCAACGTGGGCAACAAAGCTGCCTGGAGTTGTCAGTGCCAAACACACTGTAGGAGCTCAAATATTAATCAAAATGACATCTCCAATTTTTTCCCATCCTAATCAGGCCTAAACATCATGGGACATCCGGCAAATCAATAAGTAAAACTGCACGTCCTCATCACTCTCAACCTGGCAGCCCTGCATTCCAGCCAGGACGAGGGGCTGCAGTGTTCCACAGCCACTCCCCTCCCTCAGTTGTTTGCCTCTTCCTGAGGTGGGCATGCCCACCTCTGACCCTGAGCTTTGCTCTGGCATGCATCTGTCTGTACCTTCTATCACAGAAGGAAAGACCTCACATCATTTGAAGAGAAATGTGTGGCACTAGAATATGCATGTGAATTCTATCAGAGAGACTCACAAGTAAAGGGAGAATAAGCAGTTACAAAGCATCTGTGAAAAACTGAAGGGGTCTCTCATGCTATCCACCATATTTGAACCTATGTCCTACTTACCCCAAACTTCTACCAAAGAACATATTTGGTACAAATGAAAATAAATTACTTTTAATTTCAATCTCCTTATTTTGCCTTTGCTTTCTAGGTCCTTTCCCCCAAACTCCTAAAACTCTTATTTATTATTTTTATACTCGAGGGTTGAACCCAGAGCCTCGCACAGGCTAAGCAAGTGCTCTACCACTAAGCTGGACCCCTTTCTCTTTTTTTATTTTTTATTTTGAGATAGAGTCTTGCTAAGTTACACAGGTTGCCTCTGGCCACCATCCTCCTGCCTCAGCCTTCTGAATGGCTGGGATTAAAGGCAAGCACTGTAATGCCCAGCTCCTCCAAAATCTTATCCTGCCTGCTAGTTTCTCCCTATAGGCTCTGGAGTAGTTCTAGTGCTGAAATCTGATAACTTCATATCAGTTTATTCCTCCTTCGTGTACTTTTTTTTTTCAGTACTGGGGGAAGGATTTGAACTCAGGGTCTCCTACATGCTAGGCAAGTGCTACCACTGAGTTGCACCTCCAGAACCTCCCCCTTTTTTATTTTGAGACAAAGTTTTGTTAATTTGCCTCTGGCCTCTAACTCTTAATCTTCCTGCCTCAACTTCCCAAGTCACTGGGATTAAAGGCATGCCCACAATACCCAGCTTCTCCTTCATGTACCCAGAGGCAGAGTACTGGAGAAATAGGACAAAGAATAGGTCCATTCACACATGGAACTAAGTTTGAATCCTATGGAGAGAACATCTATAACCACAGCTAAAGTGCAAATGCCCAGGAAAGACTACCTGGAGTAGAAAATCCATAAACCTACATCTGAGGAGATGAGACATGCCCTGTGAGCTCCAAAAAGCTAAGGATCTACTTATGGTTGGGCAGCCTGATCTAAGGCCTACCACAATTGGCCAATGATGAAGTAAACTCATTTGTACTGCATCAACTGAGGTCAAGGAACATTTGGGTTAATTCAGTTTATCATTCATTCATTTATTCATTTATTCATGAGCCAGGTATACCAGTGAACAGGCACAATTCAACTTACTAGACTTTTTTCAGCCTGTTTTGGTCTCCATGGTATTTTGCCTCTGAATTTTATGAAATACAAATGGAAAATCTTCCCAATCTCATCTTTTTCTACCTTTATAGGAAAAGAACAAAAATAAAAATCAAGTATAGGAAACATGACGGAACCATTTTAGCCAGTTGAACTCTAGCTTGGGAAAGAAAAAGTAGTTCATTAAATTTTAATCAAAACTGGAATTGCAGAGATTAAAGGCAAGGCACAACAAAGCCAATACCAGACACAAGAGTAAAAGGAAAAACATAAACTTACTCAAAAAGAATGAGTGTGGTAAGGAAAATCGGGCTACCAGCCACCTCCACAGGGTGTTGTGGGGCTCACATGAGAAGGTCTAAAGGATGGGGTTTTGAAAGAGTGAAGGGCACATCACAAATGTGAAGACATTGATGTAGTTTTGCTAATATCAGGAATTATAAGCATCTTCATAGGTTGAGTTGAGGTTGTACAAAAACCACCAATATTGTTCACATACAATAAGCAGCCTCATTAGGAATAGTGTAATGTGGCACCAAATATGTACGTATTACATGACACGGAAATTCTAAAACAAACATTTTAATAGGAAATGATATACATAGCCAGCTCTAGGGATTCCTGAATTAAAATATGGTATGTCCATACTAGTCACTCTACCAATCATCATCCATTCCATAGCCTATTCCAGCCTTTCTGATGTTTCTATTCCCTGTGTTGTCTGCAGTGAAGATGGGTCTTAGAAGCGAATACCCTTTGCCTCTCTCTGGCATCTAGTGGGATTACACTAATGGAAGTGACTACAGGAGAAGGAAGAGAATTTCTTCCAATTCTCTATTTCAGTCCTGCATATCTACCTGAAGCTGTTTCTCTTCCACATCTTTAAGGGAGACCATTTTCCCCCAGCTTTGCTTCTCATTGGGTTTCAGTAACATTATTTTCTCCTCTTACTGGCTCAACCCTATAGGTGGTAAGAACTTCCTGATGCTGCCAATGTGGTATCTGGATGCTGGGGTCTTCACCCTCTGTTTCTATTCTGTTCTCCAATCACTAACCACACTCCCATAAATATTCCTTTCATTAAAGGCTCTTCATTTGACCCATCTGAGCTGAACTCATCTTCATGCCATGATTGATATTATTGTTATTGTTGTTAGGTGCCATGGAGTTGGGCTAGACTCATGACTGATATAGACATCTGTTTATTAACATGGAAAGATGTGTGACAGAGAGTAAGATCAAAACATTCACAGCACATATATTTAGGTAGTAGGATAGTATTGTTTGTTTTTCATTATGTTTATTTTTCAAATGTCTACAATATGTGCTTATATATTTGGGGGTAAAAAAAGAAATAATAAAATATAAAAATGAAAATAAATATATCTTAAGAAGTACTAGTGAGTTGGTTTCCCTCCTTTACTTCTCATTTCCTCAAAAGTTACATAAATAAAACTTGCACAGCCCAGAATTATTCTGGTGGGGCAAAAGAACACCATCAGTTCTCAGGAAGGCAATATTATTACTTCCATTCCATAGATGAGGAAATTGTCCTGCAGAGAAGCCAAGTAATTTGCCCAAGGTCAAATTGCTCTTCATAAATAGTTGCTGGAGACAATCCTGGACTTTAGAGCCTATTCTATCCATTAAACTCAACTGCCATTCAGATCAATAGGTTGCTTGAGAATTCTAAAACTCTCCTAATTTGGGAATTACTGTGCGAAGAACCATTAGGGCCTTCAAGCTGGTTTGCTACAGATTACCTGTGCAATCTTGCACGTTTACATATCAGATCTGTAATTCTTCCTCAATAAAATGGTGATGAATATCTCTCCTCAGAAGTTGTAAATCAAATGAGAAAATCAGCATGAAAGCCATTAAAGCTATAGAACAAGGTAAAAATGTAGGGCAGTATGATGTCGTACTCCCAACACTTGAGTATATTAGTCATCATCATTAACACGTGACAGTCAAATGTAAAGAAAATAGAAATTATTTTGATCAAGTATTGCTCCAAACTATACCACCATAAACTCTCCGGTCTGTTAATACTCAACATAATACTACTACTGATTAAGCAATAAATTTACAGTAGTTTCAGTGAAACATACTCTGAAGCGAACTTCCCTGACTCAGATTCATTAATTAACTCACCTTATTTGATGTGTTCCCCGCATTTTCTGAAATGTGTTATTCTCAGTCTTTGGTTATATGGTAAAACTTTTAAAAAACCTTTAAAGTCTAAACTATACATTGCCAATGGTAATACCAAAAGTTCAATTGAACCACTTAGTTTTCAGTTTCCCTGACTCAACTTTTTGGAGTTTTGTAATTAATTATATTCCATTATTACTGATCATCAATTAGCTCAAAATGTTGCTGAGATGGTGAGTATGCTGAAGAAGGCAGAATTTAATGATAATTCGAGACCAGTAGGACACTAAATTTCTCTCTTGTTAATAATTAAAGTAGATAACTTATGTTTTTATTTATAGCTTCCAGAAATATCTGGCTCATCGCTGTGCTCTGTTCTGTCAGCTAATCATCAGTTGGTCAGGATCTGCCTTTGGCTGTTGTGCTTTATTTTCCACACACACCTTCCATGAAGCCATAAATGCAGCCCAACCAAAGGTTAAAGCAAGTGAGGTCATTACTGTATCTTCTCTGGAACTTTCCATGTGGCCAAATGTTTGGACATAAGTATATAAAGGCTAAACATAAATAAAATTTCAATTTACCTGTTTCAATTTCCCAGATATAGACAGAGTCATCTGCACATCCAACAATTAAGAAATTCTCAATTGGGTGCCACCTTATTGTCCTCACAGGGAACAGGTGCTTCCGGGCATGCAGGAGATAGTTCCCCCCCTCTAGATGAAGGAGAGCCACAGAATGGTCACTGCACACACAGCAGATTATCCGATCATCTTTTAGCTGTGAAAAGACAATATGCAGTCAAATGCTTTATTTCTGATTAGATAAAATATTTTCCCCTAATATTAACATGAAACATTTTTGTTAAAGCCCCATTTACTGAAGACATTTTCTGCTTTCAATAGAACGTCTTCATGTGACACTCTATGAAGAAGCTTTAAAAATTCAACAACCTATCAGGAAAGCCAAGAGATGCAAATGAAAGGGAGAATTTGAGGCCAGATCTACTTCTAAAGTAGATGAAGGACTTGATCATCACTCAGCAAATTCAGGCAGTGAGGCGGACGTCGGAAATAATGAAAAATAAAACAAACCCCAGAACTAATTTGTTGCCACAAAAAGAAGCTATTTGTAGACACAAACTTAGGCCCAAGGGTATCATGAGCTGATAGTTTCCACTTAAAGCCTCAAAATGTGATTTGGTGCTGTTCCCAGAACGATACAGATTCTAATCCAAACAGGAAACTCAGTGTAGACACAATCTAAAAGAGGTAAGCACTAGATAGTTCCAATTGAATGTACAGTTTCAAAGACACAAAGCCCAAAAATAGGCTCAGAGCACAACAATACTTAAGATATTGTCTCAGCATGTGGTTACTTGGACTACAATTTAGGACAATGACCATCCATGCTGGGTGCCACTGATCTGCCCAGAATTTCAACTCTTATGTTTAAAGCATCAGCTAAGATCTCCTGAAATTCTCCCAGGGCCCATTATTAACCTCTCTCTGAGGCATTGGGGAACATATTTTCTTCCCTAATTCTTTTTAAGAAGACTACAAAAATCTTGAAGGAAAAAAAATTTGAAAATTGCAGGAGTGATAAATAAGGAGCCTAGTTTGTAAAAGGGCTGGGATTTAGTTCAGTGGGTAAAGCGCTGCGCTGCAGTCTCTGAGGCCCCAAGTTCAATTCCCAGCACTGCAAAAATGGGAGAAGGGCCTGGCAATCCACTCCCAAGGCAATCCCGTAGCACTCAGCCATTGAAAACCCTATGAGGGTTGCTATGAGTTGGATACCGACTCCATGGCACCTAACAATAGCAAAGTTTGTAAAATGGATCAGATGTCATCTCTTCTCAACCATCATACTATCTCTTCAGGAACTTGTCCATACCACAGCTTCTAGAACAGGTGCTCCTTTTACACACACCTACAGCCACACACACAGAAAGCATGTGAATATAAATCTTATGACCAGGCATAGACATCTAAAGTGACTACAGTCAGACCAATCATAATCTATTTTCTAGACATCTGGAAGGTAAAAAATGAAAACAATTCATAGGTAGAAGGTAGAGAACAGAACAATTATAAAAGCATATGCTTTGAGGGCTGGGGACTTGGTGTCTGAATTTATAGTTGAAGTTCCACTGAGCCCTTGCTGTGGTATTTTATACTGGATGCCTCAAGGATTGCTGCTATATTCTTTCAATAAAGTCCCCTTTTATGGGACTTGGTTTGAATGAGTCCTGATCCCTAGGGTTCAATCATCTATGACTGAGGCAAGAGTACAGTGGTTTAGGAGTGGAACTGACTTGGACTGCTGTAATGGAGCTGAAAGAAAATAAAGTGATTAAAAAAGGGGCAGGGGAAGAGACTCTGGGAATAAGATCTATCAAGGTATTCCAAATCATCATGTGGAAGCTTTTGTAAAGACTCACTCAACATTGTTTCACTGTACTCTTTAAAATACAGTGTAAATTTTCTCCAGGTTTAATTTGAAGCTTATTTTTATAATACTATGCAGAAATAACTTTTACACTATTAACTTACAAAATCATTTTATCTGTGTTACCATATGATTTTATTACAGAGGAAATTCAAAAGTTGTTTGTTCATACTTTAACAAAGACATCAGCTCTATGGAAGCTGAATTTAAGTTGACATTTCATGAGAAAATTATAACTAAAACTATTTCATTTGTCCAACACAAGGAAGGGGGTACTCCTAAATTCACTAAAGGTCAATATTTATTAAAGAAATAAATAAGCAAATAAAAATCCACATAAGAACAACAATGTAACCACTTATAAATATTATTTTAAGGGAAAATTATTGAAGGCAAAAGTTAAGTTTTAATTTATGGTTTCCTATATTATTTGACATCTACAGTCATACCATGCTGGCATATGAGCTCCTCAGATCTTGAAAGCTAAGCTGGATTGGGTCTGGTTAGTATTGGGATGCGAGACCACCTAGGAATACCAGGCACTGGAGGCTTGGGAGAAGGACTCAGCAACCCACTCCTAAAACAATGAACCACCAAAAAACCTTAATAATAACAGAGAAACACTGATGGTGCCAAGCATGACACCATCAGGTAGTGTTGCAGTCTGTTGTACATAGAGTTGCTTTGAGTCAGACACAACTCAGTGGTGCTTGACAACAACAACAAATTTTTATTTCACTTGTTTTTGCAATACCTATTATTTTTAAAATTCCGTTTAAAAATTAAGACAAAACTAGAGAAAATAATAAAAAAGCGTAAGTACTTAGAATGAACTAAGTGGTTTATGTAAAGCTAGTAATTAAGTATTTTCCTTCGAATAAAATTGTGTAATGTAAGTTATAATACAAATAAAATTTATATAAAAAGATTAGAAAGAAGCACAGAAAAAGCATCCAGTTACATTATGGGTGCACAGAAGTTTTTTTTCCCTGTGGGAATATGGGTTATGTTTCCTTGTTTTTAAAGAAAATGTTCTGTAATATTACATAACTTTCAAATCATGTGTTATGTTTTACTTTCTATCTTAACTTACTCTGAAGTTCTCTGGTGACATCAAAAGACTTGTTACTGGACCAGCTTCCAAAAAGAATTTGTGCAAAATTTCTTCAGCAAAGATATCCCACACAAGGACACATGAACCTTGGTCCCCAGACACCAACCAACTTCGGTCTAATTTTGAAGAGAGACCATGTAGGTAAAGTAATGAAGTAACACTATGGTGATGGCCTTTAAGAACCTTATGAGAAGGAGAACCTGGAAAATAATCAAACATCACATAATACAAAGTCATTTTTGTTCAAGAAATCATTCTGAAACTTTCTTTCCTAAGTTTTTAATGTAAGCATGCACTTGGCTAAAAAAAAATTAGTAAACAACCCTTAGACTATCTCAGAAGACAAGTGCCGCATCAGAGCCAGATCAAGCTTTTTATGAAACACTAAAGTTGATTGTCCAAGTATATTAATTTTTAAGGATATTAGCGAGTTACCTATTTATGTACCATGAAATAGCAAACACTGTTCTAAAGGAGTGAACAATTCATATACTCTGCCTCCACAAAAGAAGCTAAGATTATAACTGCTGTTCTTTGATACAGTATGATCAAGTCAATGTATAAGAAAAGCAAGGACCACAGAACATTTTGTTATGAAAGATATTAGAGATTTCCCAGTGCTAATTCTTTGTTTTACAAATAAAGTATGATAAATATGAGGCTCAGGTAGATTAACGTATTTCCAAGTGTCAAAACCCAAGCACACTGTTTAAGAGCATAGCTGTACTGTTAAACAAATCTGCTCTTTATCTCTGGGTCAGTCACTTACTAGATGTATCACCATGGACAAACTGCCTTTTCCTTCTTACCCACAGTTGATGCACATGAAAGATTCGGGTAGTAATCATCCTCACTTCAGATTGACTGGTAGAATAAACAATCTCTTGGCACTCTGCATGGTACATGGTAGGCACATGGGTATTTCAAACCATATCTACACTTGAACACAGAACTACTGACACATCTTTTCTCTTCCCACTAACCACTGATTCCCCTGTCATCATTAGCTAAACTCCCCAAGTTGGAGAAGACCATAAGCCAACTCTCTCTATTCAAATTGAAAATGACTCCCAATGAATCATGATTTTATTTTAGTTACATCTACACCATCAGGCACATCTTCATTTTATACTCCCTAGGAAATCACAAGAAATGTTAATTCTGATGTTGTAAGTCAAGTGTGGGTTTGTGTTTATTGTCTGGACATAAGGATAAATCAGCCTAGATAAACAATGCTAAGGTCTTCGCTTTTTCAGTAACTTTTAATGGCAGCCATTTAGTTGTATACCAGTACATTACCTCTCCTTGGTTCATCGCCATTTATTCCTCTACCTCAGTCAATCACTGAATCACAAGTCAGTAACATTTAGGAAGTAGCCAAACTAAGCTGAGAATAATAGTAGCCACTGTAAGAAAATTTTTTAAAAATTGAGATTTAGTCTCTAAAGATTTTATATTTTAATGGATGTATATAATTGGAAAATGTAATACAATTTTTCTACATATCCTAAAATCTCAATTGCCTCCTAAATTTCCTTTCCTTACATAAGGCAACTTACTATAAAATGGAGCTAAGTTTAGCTCAGTTGGCAGAGTGCTGCTCTGCACTGTCTGAGGACCTGGACTCAATCCCAAGCCCTGCAAAAATGGGAGAAGTACATGGCAATTCACTCCCGAAGCAATCCTGGAACAATCATCCATTGAAAACCCTATGAGGGTCACTATGAGTCAGACTGGACTCCATGGCACCTAACAACAGCAACTATATAATGGTATTGATTTAACAGGTATGTATTGTTGTAATGTACAAAGATATATAAGAACACATACACATTTCACTAACAAATACAAATTAAAAAGGAAGATACTATTTTATTCCTGACTAATAAAGATTAAAAAGTTTAACAACACACAAAGTTGGCAAAGGTTTGGGGGAAAGGCATTTTCATGGGATATTATTGGACCTACATGGATATTGAGGTTAAGTTCTTTATAGACCCTTTTAGCTATAATTCCAAAATTAAAAATATAAGTAAGTAGTGAGTTAGTAATTCTACTCCTGGGGATTAACATTAGAGATAAACGCACATATATGCACAAAGATAATCAGTTCTGTGTTGCTCACAGTAGCTAAAAGCTAGAAAACCTAAACACTAACAGGAGATTTTTAATTAAAACCTGATTGTTTTTGTTGTTGTTGTTGTTGTGTGCCATTGAGTCATGTCCAACTCATAGCAACACTCATAAGGTTTTCAATGGCTGATTGTTTTGAGAGTGGACTCCCACATCCTTCTCCCACTTTTGGGGTGCTGGGGATTGAACCTGGGTCCTCAGTGTGGAGCAGCAGTTTACCAACTGAACTAAACTCCAGCTCAAATTTATGTTGTCATTAGCTGCTATCTAGTTAGGTATGAGTCATAGTGACATCCATAGGGTTCTCAATGGATGATTGTTTTGGGATTGCTTCAGGAGTGGATCGCCAGGTCGTTCTACCACTTTTGCAGTTCTGGGGATTGAACATGGGTCCTCAGAAAGTACAGAGCAGCACCCTACAAACTGAGTTAAACCCCAGCTCTGATTATTATTAGTCATTTAAAATTATCTCATAAAGAATATACAACAAAATATTTTATTTAGATTTATTTAAGGCTGGCATGGTGGTGCATATCTGGTAATCTCAACAACTTGGAAGGTGGAGGCAGGAGGATCACAAATTCAAAGCCAGAGGCAGCCTGAGTAACTTAGCGAGACCCTGTCTCAAGATAAAAGAGTAAAAAATGGCCTGGAGGCACAGCTCAGTGATAGAACTATTGCCTAGCATGCAGAAGATCCCGGGTTCAATTCTTTGGTACTGCAAAAAGCAAAATTTAAACACATCTTAGCAAAGTGTATAATGTATGCTTCTATTTGTGTAATATAATTAAAAGAATGTACACTGCTATGCTGACATGTGCTTACATATACATAGAAAATTTCAAGAAGCATATAAAGAAATTGTTATTTATAGTTGTGTTTGGTGAAAGAAACTGAAAAGTCAAGTAAGAAGGGAAACTTATTGTATAAATTCCAGCTTGAATTTTAAAAAAATCCATATGTATGGTTTTCTTTACTATTAATATATGCACAAAAAGCAGGGTGTGGTGGCGCACACCTATAATCCCAGCTACTTGGGAGGCAGACAGGAGGATTCCAAGTTCGAGATGAGAGGCAGTCTGCGTAATTTAGCAAGACCCTGTCTCAAAAAAGTAAAAAAAATAAATATAGGCTGAGGGTGTAGTTCAGTGGTCCAGCACTTGCAAAGCATGTAAGCTTAAGTCCCTGGGCTCAACCCCCAGTACTACAAAACAAACAAAAACCAATAACAAAAAAAATATGCACAAATATCAGTGAATGCAAGCAAAATTTTTAGGCTTCTGAATCTTCCTTAGTGCTGCTTAAGATTAGATAAATTAAATAAGTAGGATCAAATAAAATTTAATTACCTCTTAATAATGAACTGCCTTCTAGAAGTCCTGCTTTGGCAGCATTTAAAGCCTGTGTGATGAAAATTGTCCCATCCTCACAGCCACATATTAGTTTATCAAGACTTGGAACATACTCTGATGAAGTGACTACCACAGTCCCTGTCTCCTCTTTAAACTGAGAGAAATGATCGATAATACTCTGTGACACAGTTTGGTGCTTATCAAAATTATCTTGAAGGGTCCAGCTGGTAGTTATTGGTATCTCTAAAAGGTAAACACACAAAAGAGGAAAATTTGTTTTATCAACCTGTAATAGATATGGAAAATATTATCAAGACATCATCCCTTCAAAACCATGAATCTGGTTGTAACAGCTCAACCAATATTCATCTTGCCAGCATTCATCCACTGTTATGTTCAACTGATGTTAATTTGAATTATGTTGGTGGTACTTTTATATCAGATCTATGAGCTTCAAGTTTATACCTGCTTTTTCACTGGCACCCAATACATAGGGGTCTGTGAGAAAATGTCTCTGGTTTGTAGTCCTATGTTATTCCACACAGAAAAATGCTGAATTAATTACAAATTAGTTCTCAGAAGACAAATGATTAGAATGGAAACTGTCATACCTCTAGGAGAACCATCAAACTTGGATACGGGAACATCTGGTATGTGCCACAAAGTAATTCTTCCAGAGACTTCTCCAGAGAAAAGGACCTTATAAAAAGGTTCCTTCCTTTCATTCATATAGCCCATGACAAAGGGGAGGCTCTGTGCCGAAACAAAAAGTAAGTTTCATGTAGGAAACATCTGAACTGCAGAGAGGTGATCATCGTTTTTAAATAGAGGAGCAAATCTTTTCAATTTGTTTCAAGTGAATTAAATGAAATAAGCAGTGATTTAGATAAGTCTTCATGAAACCAGAAGTAAAGTCATTAGCTAGACTTCAAAGACTTGATAAGAGTATCTAACCTTTATTGACTATGTTCTGTAAATGTGTTAACGCATACTGTTATGGGTACATTTTACTGGTAGGGGCTTTATACGTATTTGATTAAATAATCCTCACAATAATCCTGTTAAGTTAGAACTATCATTATTTTCACATTACAGAGAAGGGAAGTGGGAGTGAAGGGGTTGTGTTATCTAAGGGGATGGACACAGCAATGGGTTTCAAGTCTAGCAATTCTGACTCAGGAGGCCATGTCTTGATGCTAATTTTGCCCAAACAGAAGTGATTTCTTCATAGTCTCTTTCATTCTAAGTGCCATTTAAAACACTGACAACTAATATTTGTATAATAATTTTGTGTTATGAATATGCTTGCAACTTTCTATTGATCATTTTATCATATATAATTTTAAATCTCCCAAGTGGCCACAAAGAAAAATGACTCCATAATTTATAATGTGTAATATGCAGTATACATAACATTATATATTATATGCATTATGCATGATATCATGTATTATAAATATAACTACACAGACTACATATGTAATTATGATTTTGCTGAGGCAGAGAATAGGAACATCAGGCACAGTGCTTTTCCAGACATGCTTTCACCCATGAATGTGTCTAAGATCTCTCCTGTACCTTAGTGCAGCGCAGCTGTTCTTTGGGCAGGCTTGTATATAAAGATTACACACAGGGATCAAAATGTTTGAGTGATTAGAAAAACAAAACCAAGAACCTCTTTTGATGTACAAATAAAAGGCATCCTGAAAAAAAAGCCAACTGCTGGTGCCAGAATTAAAGAAGTCTAAGGAAGCAACCGTTCCTAGACAGAAAATATGTGCTTTTAGACTTGGAGAATATGAAGGGCCAAAATGTTGCTGCATTTAATCCTCACAGCATAGCTATGAACTAAGTATTGTTATTGTCACTGTTATGGAACTAAGACACAGAAAATAAGAAACAAACCCAAGGCCATGCATACAAAATATGTAAATCTTTAAGTCCCAAGAAATGAGAGCATTACAGCAAACAGTTCAAATGAAGTTGTGTGTGTGTGCCTGTGTGTGTGTGTGTGTGTGTGTTATTCAGGGGGTATTTTGAGCTCTTACTGATGTTAAAGCCATGAATTTTGCAACTGTTAGAAATGAAGTTTACAAAATTTGGTTAAATTTACTTCTCAACTCCCCCATAGCCTTGTAGGAAACTTAAAATGGATTATTCCCGCTCCCTTATTTTGATGTGGATATGAAGCTCCAGAAAGGCTGTGAATTACTCAAGTTGGTGACAGAGCATCTCTCCCCCTAACTCAGTGCTCCAGCCCTACAGCCAGGTCTCTTGATGCTGCCATTCTATCTGCCCTCACATTTCATCCATGCAGCCATTCCTTGCTTGGGGACATCCACTCCTTTTGCCCTCTTCATTTCCAATAGTTTCTTCTCTATCTCTGCTTCTCACCTACCACTCCTCATAGGCTCTTACATCTGAGCTCTAATTTTTCATCTTAGTACCTGGTACCCACCATGAGGACTACCCATCCTGTGAGAGGTAATAAAATATTGTTATGAAGAGTGAAATTGAAACCCGGCATGGTGGCACACACCTATAATCCCAGCAGATTGGGAGGCAGAGGCAGGAGAATCGTAAGTTCAAGACCAGAGACAGTCTGCATAATTTAGCGAGACCCTGTCTCAAAAAGCAGAAAAATGGGCTGGGGGCACAGCTCAGTGGTCCAGCACTTACAGAGCATGTAACCACGAGCCCCTGGGTTCAACCCACAGTACAGCAAAAAAAAAAAAAAAAAAAAAAAAAAAAAAAAAAAAAAAAAAAAAAAAGAAAGAGTGAAATTGCTTGAGCTAACTGCCTGGATTCTAATCCTGGTTTTACCACATAGTAGGTCTATTAAAAGCCATAAGCCATAGGCCCCTGGGGTCCAGTCTTGTCAGATCTCATAAGCTAAGGAGGGCTGGGCCTGGTTAGTACTTGGATGGAAGACAACCTTGGAACACTGGGTTCTGTAGGCTTGGGAGAAGGATTTGGCAGCCCACTCCCAAAAAAACAATCAGCCACTGAAAACCTTATGAATGGCAGAGGAGCACTGACAATAGTGCCAGGCATGGCACAGTGTCGGGTAGTGTTTTGTCTGGTGTATGTAGGATCGCTGTGAATTAGACATGACTTGACAACACCTAACAACAACAGCAGCAGCAGCAACAACAACCACCTCTGTTAGAAGAGCAATTTACCTAGCCTCTTTGAGTCATTTGTTGTGAGGATTAGTGAGTTGAAAAAGACAAGTTGCTTAAAATGATATTTGATGTTTAGTACCTGGTCAATAAATATAAACCATTCTTATTATCCTTTTCTCAGAACAATTGATAAACTTAGCCTGATAATAGATCTTTGGAATAAGATGTGATTGCCTGGGTTTAAAACCTGGGAATTAAACTCTCTGAACATAAGTTTCAAAATGGCATTTTGGCAGCAGAAGTCAATGAGGCAATAATTTGACAATAATGATTCAAGAAAAGTTATCTATCAATCAATCAATCATCATTATCATCATCACTTTTAGTTCATGCTCCCAAACTCCTTATCCTTAGCCTATTTCTGTCCCGACAACACCTACCGTGGCCCTGCAGCCTTACTCCCATGTCAGATGAAAATTCAATTCTTTAACTCAACAGGCAGGAACCTTGCCAAAGGCCTCAACAATCAGCTAGGAAATGAGGCTAGGGATAGCCTCACAAAGCTGCTAGGAGAAAGGATGAAGCCATATTCTCACTACTACAACTCCATCAGCAGATGTGCTTATGGGCATTATAAATGATAACTCTCAGAACACGATACAGTCAAACCTTAAGATTTAATCCCATGAGATCACTCCAAAAAATAAATCTGGCCAATATTTTGTGCCTTGCACTTCTCTCTCTCTCTCTCTCTCTCTCTCTCTCTCTCTCTCTCTCTCTCTCTCTCTCTCTCTCCCCCCCCTTTCTTTTTCTTTTCTTTTTTCTTTTTTCTTCATTTTTGCCTGCCCTTCCTTCCTTCCTTCCTTCCTTCCTTCCTTCCTTCCTTCCTTCCTTCCCTTCTTTCTTTCCTTCCTTTCTTTTCTTTTCTTTTCTTTTCTTTCTTTTCTTCCTTTCTCTCCATGTCTTCTTCCCTCCTTCCCTTCCTTTCTTCCTTTGGGGGTTAAACCCAGGGCCTCGTGAATGTTAAGCAAATGTTCTATGACTGAGCTGTGCCATGAACCCGTATTGTATTGTATTGTATTGTATTGTATTGTATTGTATTGTATTGTATTTTGAGACAGGGTCTTGCTAAGTTGTGCACGATGCCTCTGGTCTTGAACTTGCAATCCTCCTCCTTCAGCCTCCCTTGTAGCTGGAATTACAGGCATGTAACACAGTGCCTGGCAATAAGGAATACTTTTCCAGCCTCGCTGTTATCTATCAAACTCTTCTTCCCCACTCTAACACAACACCTTCATTATCTCCTAACTGTAAGAGAGACTAAGAAGTACAACATTTAGTGAATACTGGTGGTGACCAAACAAGGAAATTTATGACTGACTTTATTCACTTGATAAAGGGCCAGCAAGGGTCTGAGGATGAATAGATCAACATCCTTCAATTCTAGATTATTCTATTTATATTTCACTGGCTTCTAAGTACTTCTCACTTTTAAGGTACAGAAACAATTATGGTTGTCAAAACAACTAATAAAGAGGAAATAGCAGTTTCTTTAGAATAACTAATAATGCCTTTCTGAGTAAGCCACAAAATTGCTTTTGTGATCAACAGCAAAACAAAGCTCTCATTGCTACCCACAAATAATTTCAGAAACAGTCTTTGAGATATGCTATAATTCTAAATTTCCCTATGCCCCATTGGCACTGTGGTTCTAATTTTTGGATGACAGTGTCTAAATCAAGTTTTTGCAACAAACTTTCCACAGATGCATTAAAGGGATAATCACTGAACTATAGGATTTCCAGACGCTATGCTGCCTAATTAAAAAAAACTATCAGCCTGAAAGAAGTAGTGTGCTTTCATGGTTGACACATCAATAATTCAAAACTCTTCCTTTCTCCATGAAATACCTTTTTGGATAATTAACTGATGACCAAGTCTAGAGGTCTAAAAAAATCACTTTCAGTAACAGTACTGAAATAAAATAACTGCTCAGATTTTCACACTTCTTAGAGTGTCAAAGGTAAAATTCAGTTAAATAACAAACTTAAAATTATATTCTCAACTCTCTGCCAGAAATCATATTTGTTTTCACAAGAAAATTTGCTCGTAAGAATAGCTAAGTACATGTGAAAATGACCTTAATATAGAGTTAAGCTAAAAAATCAGGACAAAAATAATTTCATAAAGTTTCAAAATTAGGGTAGATAAATCCAAATATTAACCATGTTCTATCAAACAATATACCAAGAGGATAACAAAAAAAGTGTGGAATTTGTGTGAGTGTGTCTGTGCCAAGAGAGAATAAATGTGACAAAATGTTAATAATTGGTTAATCTAAGTAAAGGATATGTAAGTGATCATTGTACTGTTATCATAACTTTTCCAAATATTTGATAAATTTCCAAGTACAATACATAAATACAAAAAACCAAAATTTAAAAATTCATAGTAAATATTTATGATGGTAAAACTGGAACTTTAATATCTCCTTTACTTTCTTCAATATTTACAAATTTCCTGGAATAAATAGGTATTGTTTGCCTAATCAAACTTAAAAATAATAGATTTTAAGGACAAAGTTTTCTCTCCACTAGCTATTAATTAAATTTGGTTACCTCATTAACAACTTGATATGATGCTTCAATTTAATTTTTTCAAGACTATTTTATAAACAAAGCAACACTTAGCCAAGAATAAGCTTCAAGGCAACCACTCTTTTCTTGCATTACCTTATTTTCCTCCACAGAAGCAGAACACAGTAAATGAGGATAAATGGTCTCTTTAAGCACTCTTCCATCAGCAGGATATATACTTTTTGAAAGCCCTCTGCATGGCAAAAATAAAAACCATAGCTTAGAAATTTGGGGTTCTTTATTTGTGTCCCCCCCCTCCCACTTTTAAAAGCCGGATGGTACCATTCAAGTTTCTAAACTCTACTTAGAAATTATTGGGTTAATAATTACAACTGACTTTTTGAAAACCCAGCACCAGCTGTACAAGTTATACATGGTTAATCTCATTCCTTCATCCCCTGCTGTTTTGTACAAAGGCTGAAGCCTACCAAGCCTGGAGTAAATCTTCTAATGCCAAAGTTGTTTTGTTCTGGTTTTTGATCATGGGCAGCATGCAGGGATTTCTCCATAATAAACCTCCCAAAGTTCATTTTCTACCTGAATGTTTTGTATGCTGATCCCATCTGAGCCCACCTGTTCAGCAGCTGATAGATATAACTGTGACCATCTTCTGTCCAGATAAGGACTCTGTGAGCAGCAAGAACCTCTCCACCAGCAAAGAACTGTCCATTTTTACTAACTTCAGTCCACAGAAGGGAAAAATCACAGTAATCATAAACCTAGAATACAAAGTTGATATACATGTTAACAAAATCTTGCAAATTAATGTGCCAATGTGATGAAAGATAAATTATGCTTACCAAGACTTGATGATAGTAATAATACAACAGTATGTTAAGAATTAATAATAGGCTGCATTGTATTCATGGATCAAGATGATATACTTTACCGGTACTTATTTTTTCATATTTTTCCTAAGGTAGGTTTCACTAATTACTTTATGTGGTTTTCTCATTCCATAATGAACTTGTTAAATATAGAAAACCCAAATCCCAAATTTCTAAATAATGTGATTCTTTCCATATGGTTAATCCAAGTTTAACATCCAAAAATTTATTAGATGCAAAAGTCTATATAGATGACCATGTACTTTAAAGTCTTTGTTCAAAACTGTATTATTGCCATACGAGTAAGACGATATATATCTGTTAACTGAGTCCATTATATCAAATATTAAAGAAAAGAAGGATATTCTCCAATGATGGCAACTTAGCTTGCTTTCTTTGCAGAGACATTAGTGAATATATGCACAAAAAAAGAAGCACTATAGTGACAAAGCAGAAAAAGGAAAAAAAATGTAAAAATCAGATCAATTTATGTAGGTGAAAAGTGTTAGCTTTCTAACACTAAAGGGCAAGGATCATGTTTTGAAAATAATTTAGAGACATATGCTCATTACTATTATGGTCTGTTACTGATAAATTTAGAACACATACACATAATATTTTCAGAAGCAAAACAGCTGAATACAGGAAGTTAAAAATTGTTAATCAGGCATAGCACACAAGTAATTCTAATATAAAGAGTTTGTTTCATATCTAAATCATATTCATATAATTATTTCACTGAACAAGAAAAAATTACATCTGTGCATCACGGGTATTCACTATGTTATCTGATAATACCTTCCAACATTTAGAAAACACCACCAGCAGAAGTCTCTCTGTATATATGCAAAATCTTATTGTCTGGCAGTTCAAAGAGTCAAGAAACTTGGATTCTTTTTCATAGACATCTTGCTTTTCCTTCAAAAGGGAAAAAACACCCAGTTTAGTACTAATTCTAGGAAATTTATATACAACCCTAAGAAGACTTGTTCCTACAACACACCTGAGATAGATCACACCGTCATAAAAGGAAGACTATCCAAGTACCTTGTGAGTGTTTTAAACTAAGAAATTATTTTGGAAAAGAAACTGTAAGCATGAAATCCACTTGGATTCAAGGACTCCCTATATATAATCATTCAACAAACATCTTGTGGAGAATCATGCTGGATGCTGAGAATATAAATTACTCACTTTCAGACAAAGGAGAAGTATCAAACAAAAATGTAAAATGATATTTTTAAAAACTTGAAGTATAGAATTACTAAAATAAAAAAACAAAATGTTTTGGAAAGATACAAGAGTTACCAACACAGAACACACAGAATAATATGCTCTCAATAAGCTTCTTATAGTGTTGAGTGTTTCTTGAGTTCAACATGACAACACAATTTCTAGTTCTCCTCAACTATGAAACTCCTAAAGAAACCCACAGTTCCTTGAAGCAAACTAAACAATTTTTTCACCAACATAAATGTAAATATTATGTTTCCTGCTTTGTCCATTACTTTGACTTGTTGCCTGATGCCAGGAAGCAGGGGAATAGGCTGGATTCCCCGGGGGATATGACTACCAGAGACACCTCTGTACTACTGCTCACATGCTCCCAAAAGAAAGAGAGACTATTCTTCTGGAAGGGACAGAGAGATGTTCTGCTATGATTTTTTAAATTAAAGATACAACCAAACTCTCTCTCCTTCTCTGTCTCCCTCCCACCTCTGCTTTCTCTTTCTCTCTTCCTCCCTCCTTCCCTGACCTCCCTGTGTGTGTGTGTGTAGTTAAAAACATTTCTACATACATAGAGTAACTTGGAAGGATACAAGCCAACTATACCAACACCCTCACCAGGGATAAAGCATATAGATGGAGATAAATTTTATATACTTCTACATAATTTGAAATTTTAACTGTGAGCATGTAATAGCCTTATAATTTTTTAAAATTTCAATAAATATGTTTGAAGAGAAGAGAATGGTTTCCAAGCCAACCTGAATGCTATTGATAGATGAGGAGAGATCCCATACTTTGAGTTCACCAGTAACGGATACCACCAAAAGTGAATCTTCTGTAAAAAGAACAAAGATCATATGTAAGCTAACCCTGCCATAAGTGGTTGCTATAAAAGTCATTTCATAGTCATTTAATGAACCCAGGGCCATGTAGTATTCAACTCTGTTTTTTTTTTTAGTAAAAAATAAACATTTAGCCAGGCATTGTAGCACACACCTGTAATCCCAGCGACTCAGGAAGCTGAGGCAGGAGGACTGCAAGTTCAAGGCCAGAGGGAGCCTACATAATTTCACAAGTCCTTGTCTCAAAATAAAAAGTAAAAAATGGGCTAGAGGTGCAGCTCAGTGGTAAAGTATTTATAAAGCATGTGTTATACCTTAGGTTCAACTCCCAGCAATGCAAAAAAAAAAAAAAATCACAATTTTGCTTTAAAATTTCAAAGTGACCCACAAGTATACAGAGAATACTACTAAGAGAAGAACCTACTATATGTTGGTAATCTTAAACCTACCTATTTCCAAAACAGTAAGGAGCTAGCTTTCATCTGCCTCTGTTACCATTTATTACAGAAACTGAATTCTCATTACCACACCCAGAAAAAATACAGCAAAGTAAAAGTTACAAGAGTCCTTTTACTCCACAACAAAACCTTGCTTTTTACTTTTACCATATAGAATTGCATGATGGAAATATAGAGTCTCTCCTTTCCACCTATCTTAACCTATTGCTGGCTTTCTAATGACTTGAACCACTAGTATAATTGTTCTCAATTTTTCTGGATCTGGCTTAGAGTGCTATACCACTAACAAGTGAACATAAAAAGCATGCTGAATTCTTGCCCAACAATTCAACAAAAAGTTCAAAAGTAGGTATCTTTTGTTGTTGTTGTTGGGTGCCGTCAAATCAAGTTTGACTTCTGGTGACTATATGTACAACAAAACAAAACACTCTCCGACAGCATGCCCTGCCCAGCACTATGTCAGTGCTTCTCTGCTATTCAGAGGGTTTTCAATGGCTGATTGTTTCGGGAATGGATTGCCAGGTCCTTCTCCCATTTTTGTGGTGCTGGGGATCCAACCCAGGGCCTCAGAGAACACAAAGAAGTGCCCTACCAACTGAGCTAAACCCCAGCCCACCTATCTTTTAGTGATACACAATACCCAACAATTACCTTGAATTCTTATGGAGTGAACAATGCACATGCAGTTGATCCAATCAGGAGATTGAGATGATGTAAAAGTGTGAACAACAGCCAAAGTTTTGGCATCAATTATAAGGACATCTTGGTATTCTCCACAACAGAGAAGCCAGCCTTCTCCTGTCATCCGGAAGGAGCAGTGGTAATACTATGCAAGTGGGATTCAAAGTAAAAACTTAATGATTAGCAGTTAACATAATTTTTAAATTTTAGCTGTGTTGTAGATGGCTCTAAAATTTAGTTTTAGCATCTATTCAATTATAGTATTGAACTAAATAGCAACTAAAATTTAAGTTTATTTATTCCATACCCTCACAATGTTGATTCTGCACTTTAGTTTCATTTGTATTTTACCATTTTCTGGAGAAAGGGGGATCGTTTGAAAAGAAAAAACATCATTCCAAATCATGGAAAGCTCACAGGGATATCATTTCTGTAGTGTTATTTAGATCTAAACAAAACCCAAGTTCTTTACTCTAGCAATACTGTTACATATTAATAAGAAATAAAAGTATTTGAACAGCATTTGAGAAGTTCTGGTACCAAACCAATTTTGGAAATGGGTTCTGTTAAAGATCAAGTAACATGTTTTACCTTCAATGAGCTTTCTCACTGGTTGGGGTTTTGTCCCAGAAGAGAGGAAAAGAGTTTGTGAATATTGCAGGTCAAGTCATCAACACTAGAAGCAATGAATGAAATATAGCAGCTGGCACCATCAACAGAATCACACAATTACCTTACATATGCCTGGAATCTGTCCACCAAAACCTGTTTTATAAATTGGGCAGTGGAGGCAGGAATCTAGGTCAGTGGTAGTGTTTGCCTAGTATGTGTGAGGCCCTCTGTTAGACGATAGACTCCCAGCACCAAAAAAGTAAATAAATAAAATAAAATAAAAATAAAAAGTAAAAAGAAACACTAAAATTTGGGAAATGATTATAAAGGTTATGGCTATTCCTCTTGGTCTTCTTTCATAGATAAATAATACAGAAATTAAGAATCCATCCACAAAAAGACAGGCTAAAATCGAAAACAAGGGGGAAACTGTTTATGCTTTATGAAGCAGCACATCATTAAAACTGAATCATTGTGGAGTGCATGTATGTTTTGTGAGTGTCACTAAGGAAAAAATGTAAGGTACAGAAATAAAGAATCAGGAAAAAAAAAATGTTGAACAATAGCCTCTGAGAAAGAATGTCAAAGTATCACATGGCTACTGATGATATTTTACCCTCATGAGAAAAGAAAACTCAAGAAAAGAATATCTCCCAAAGGTACTTCTTTAATTGTGTATGTAGCAAAGGCTGTCAATGAGCTGCAGCATCCAAAATTGTTCTGGAAGAAGTGCGTGTACTCACACAGATTGCAGTGTGCCTGTAAGGAAGTGTGGCCTTCTCCACGCACTGTCCATTGGTGACATTCCAAATACACATCTCCCTAGAAGAGATAACTTCGTATTATTTTCTGTCATTTCCACTCAATTGACTGGAATAATTTTTGTGCCACCCAGTTTTTCTTTACTGCCGCACTTAAGTGCAACCTGATCGTTTATATGGCTTTTTGTTACAGATTACTGGGCAAGAAAATGTTGTGGTCATTAGCAGGGTTGACATACTGTATCTATATCTTTTTGTTTGGGTAATTACACCCTGCCTCCAGCCAGCAAATCGTACTTTAGGGCCACCCTAGCCTACAACAAATTGTGGGGATCCAGTTATCACGGGCCACATGAGTGACAGTATGACAAATCTTTCCATGGAAACAGCGTCCTCTTGAAAATGGTTTATTTCACTGAACTTAAACTACATATTCTGAAAAGCATAACACAGCAAGTACTACATCTTCCGAAGTGAGCTATCTTTTTTTTTTTTTTTTTTGTAAAAACAAACAGCACCACCAAGAGGCAACATTTGGTCTATCATTGATAAGGTTTATTTCTTCTCCTGATTTGAAAGACTTGAAATTATCCTTGCCACTTAATTTAGAAAACTCTTATTGCTTTAAACTGATACTTGGGTATATATGCTACAAAGACATAGATATAGTCTATAAAATGCAGTTATAAAAGACACCCAGGGTAGTGTAGCTTAAATCTATTTTATTTCTGTTCACAAAAACAGAACGGCTGTTTCAGAGTTGCTTGGTAATATTCTTCAGTTTTGACAGTTTCAATACATAAACAAAACTTTCCATGGTTTTCCATAGAGGAAAAACGAAAGTTTTATTGTCATTTAGGGAAATGCCTATATTAAGAAGCAAAATATACAGATTAATAATGTTAAGTACTAGATATATATGTGGTGATTTAGAGGCTTTTTTTGTTTTGTTTTGTTTTTCTAACCAAACACTCAACTCAGTGTTCTAAACCATAAACCAATGGTTCTTAAACTGGGGTGATTTTGCTCCCTTCTTTCTTCTATTTCTCAAGAACAGTCAGCAATGTGTGGAGATATTTTTCCTTGACAACTAGGAACACACTACTGGCATCTAGTGGACACAAACTAGAGCTGCTGCTTTATTGTTGCTAAATATCCTATAATGCAAAAGATGATCCCCCAAACAAAAGCCTGTCCAGTAAAAACATTTACTGAGATTGACAAACCATGTTCACAAATAGAGAAAAATATTCAGTTTTTCTCTATTTGCATTCAATCTTATTCAAAAATGATTTTTGATACCTGGAAAAGGAATGTAACTCTATAAAGCAGGAGGGAAAAATCTGTGTGTGTGTTTGTGTGTCTAGGCATGCACACATACAAATATGCTGAAAAATAAGATTGTAAAAAAGACAGGAGTTGAAATAATAATCTCAGAAGTAAGCAACTAATAATACATCTTGTAGGTAAATAAATATATCTCAAAGGTAAAGACATTGAACTTTAATTTTAGTTCTACAAGGGATTTGAGTTTGCCACTGTTGTTTTCAACTCTTGCTGTACATCAACAATCATCTGCAAATATCTCAAAAATTATTTTTTGGCATTCTAAATCCATGGCTCTTATCTAGGTTCCATATGCAACTAGTCTGGAATATGTGGTTTTTAAAAGGGTCTCAGTCAGTCAACCTGTTTCTAGGTAAGTTTATCTCTAAACTCTAGCAATATACTAGAATTATCAGGAAACTTTCAAAAAGCATACTGATGGCTGGAACCCAACTCAGACCTAAAGCCAGGCTAATCAAATCACACTACTCAAGGTTGGAGCTTGGGCATCAGTAAATGCTTCCTAGTAATACCAACATCTTAAAACCCAATGCTTCCACTATTTGTTAGCTTATCATCTTATTTTATCTTTATTTGAAAGGAATAAAAACTGTCAAAAAATGAAAATTAACTCTTTGCCTATTATTTCTATCTATGAAAAGAAAGTAAATTTGTGATGTATCAAAAGTAGCATTGACATTTTAGCTAGAACTGTACAAGATACACACTAAACAAGATGAAATCTACTAACATGAATGTTTTTCACTTTCAAATATGGTTCCCAAAGTTTATACATACATAAGATCACTTTTAATTATAAAAATTAAGTTTAATAATTTCCAAATTTATAAATATTAATTTTTATTTCCATAAGAAAAATACAAAAGTATTTATAACATAAAAAATTAGAAAATTGCTAAATTCTCAGTACAAGGTCCTTCAGACGTAGTCTTTTTTTTTTTTTTTGTCTTATTTAACTACTATTCCAACCTCAGTATCTCAATAAAAACCAGTGGCCATTCTCATATACCTTTTCCATATTTCAAAAATATACTATTTTGTCATGGCCCCATTCTTATATTGCATATTTGTGTGCTTATAACACTATTATTGCTTTGCTCAAATTTTTATGAGGTGTCTTGTGGGAGAGGAGAAAAACAGGAAATTTGGTTTGCTATCTATTAAATAGGAAGTCTATTATATTTGAGGTCCTGAGTTCGATTCCCAGCACCACAAAAATGGGAGAAGGGCCTGGCAATCCATTCCCAAGGCAATCCCAAAACAGCCATTGAAAACCCTATGAGGGTCGCTATGAGTTGGATACCGACTTGATGGCACCTAACAACAACAACAACAACAACAACAACAACAACAACAACATTATATTCTTCAAATTCGTTCCATTTTTGGTTTCCCTCTGGCATTGTTAAGTTCCTCCTCTTCCTCTGTCTGCTTCTTAAGTGTTGGGTTTCCTTGGGTTTTTGTCTTGGATTCCCTTATTTCCTTATAATTCCCACTCTCTCTGGGTGAGTTATTTACTCTCATATCTTCAAGTACTATCATCATGCTATTGGAAACCAAGCCTTCTTCATCTGAGCTCTAGATTTCCATAGGCAGGTAGCTACTGAATGTTTCTATTTGTATGACTTGCAGAGGTTCACACTTCTCATGCTTAAAATGAAACATAGCGAGCCGGGTGCAGTGGCGCACGCCTGTAATCCCAGCGGCTTGGGAGGTGGAGGCAGGAGGATCACAAGTTCCAGACCAGAGGCAGTCTGCGTAATTTAGCGAGACCCTGTCTCAAAAACTAAAAAAATGGGCTGGGGGTGCAGCTCAGTGGTCCAGGACTTCCAGAACATGCAAGTGCGAGGCCCTGGGTTCAACCCGCAGTACTGGGGGGGGGGGGGGGAG